>JAXLNO010002188.1:0-104375 GCA_038087875.1 Malacoraja senta | reverse complement strand
GTGGAATTCATTTGCCACAGAAGTCTGGAAGCCTCTTCAGTGGATATATTTAAGGCAGAGGTAGATAGTGCGGGTGGATATGGGGAGAAGGCAGGAGAATGGGGTTAGGAGGGAGAGATAGGTCAGCCATGATTGAATGGCGGAGTGGACGTGATGGGCCGATGGCCTAATTCTGCTCCTATCACTTCTGGCAGTATGAGAGACGGTTCCAAAGCTGGCCAGTCTGGTGTTTGTTGCGTCCGCAGTCACGACGATCTCCCCATTGCCGCCGCCGCTGACCAGTGTCTCCTTCATTCCCCAGCTGTACAAGAGGCCGCAGCGGAAGGCCGTCTACGAAAGGTACGGAGATAATCTTATCGAGACACAGCGCGGAAAACAGGCCCTTCAGCCCAACGAGCCCGCTCCGACCAGTGATCGGCCATTTACACACTAGTTTAGTTTAGAGATACAGCGCGGAAACAGGCCCTTCAGCCCACCAAGTCCATGCCGACCAGCGATCGCCCGTTCACACACTAGTTTAGTTCAGAGACACAGGTCGTAAAACAGGCCCTTCGGCCCACCAAGTCCGTGCCGACCAGCGATCGCCCGTTCACATATCAGTTTAGTTTGGAGATACAACGCAGAAACAGGCCCTTCGGCCCACCGAGTCTGCGCCGACCAATGATCACCTGTTCGCGAACTTGTTTAGTTTAGAGATACAGCGCGGAAACAGGCCCTTCAGCCCATCGAGTCCGTGCCATCCTACGATCACCGCACATTAACACTGTCCTACACACACCAGGGACAATTAACATTAACAAGGCAAAAAGAAGTTAAATCTCATCCCCTCTTTGATCTCCCACATTCGGGGCCTCGAGCCCTCCGTTGACGGGACGATCTTACTCCCGTAGCCGGTGGTCGTGCCCCCAGCGTCAGCTCCCGCATCGGGGGGGGGGGGAGAGGGAATCTCAGCTGAACTAAACTAATCTCTCCCACTGGGGCGGGGGTCGGCAAGCTTGTTCTGCATAGGGGTCAGGACCCATGTCTGTGAGCGGGTGGCGGGCCACATCTATCCGGATGATTTGGCTTTGGGGGCCGGATATTTGGCGTTAGGGGCCAGATGATTTGGGGTTAGGGGCCGGATGATTTGGACATTGGGGCCGGATGATTTGGCTTTGGGGGCTGGATAATTTGGCGTTGGGGCCGGATGACTTGACATTGGCGCCGGATGATTTGACATTGGGGCCGGATAATTTGGCTTTGGGGCCGGATAATTTGGCGTTGGGGCCGGATCCGTCTGTGGGCCCTATCTCGCCAACCTCCCTCCACTGTTGGGGCCGGATCCGTCCTGTGGGCCCTATCTCGCCAACCTCCCTCCACTGGGGGAAACATCCTCTCACGCGTCCACTCTGTCCGGGCCTCTCACTCTTTGCCTCTCCACACAGCTTTGTCAGCTCGTGCGACAAGGTGAGAGAGACGGATAAAGAGCGCGAGGACGAGGGGGGGGCGGTCAAGGAGCTGACCGCGAGAGCACGCACGACGCTGAGCGCGGAGAGACCGCAGCAGGGGCTGCAACAGGGACAGGGAGAGGGACCGGGACCAGGATAGAGACAGGGACCGAGATCGGGATCGTGACAGACAAGGCCGGCCCTAGGCCGATTGAACCGATTTTTCCAAATTGGGCCCCGCGCCCAAGGGGGGCCCCGCGTTAATTTTCCGTATTTCATATGGAAATACAAATTTGCTTTGTTAAATAAAGATTTTTTTTAAAACATTCGCCAACGGATTTCTTTTTCAAAACTTACATGGTTTTGTACATGGAATACAAGCGCTGTACGGTCATCAGACACAAACGATGTGTTAACTGCCTGTAGTTAACAAGCAGTTATCCAATCCGTCATCAATGCATCGATCCACATTCCTCAGTAAATGTGTAATTGTGTTTTAGAAGAAGTATTAATGACGCTGCGTTCTTTGAATACAATCATTAACACTTCTTCAAAACATAATTACATTTTACTGAGGAATGTGGATCGATGCAATAATGACACATTGAGAATTTCTTAAAACTCACCATCATGATTGAGAACTTCTTCTTGGTGACATTCTTGGTCTGCAGGTTAGTCATTCAATTTACCTACCGACCCACGTTGTGTCTCTCTGTCTTTCGCTCTCTCCCTCCCTCTCTCTCTCGTGCGCTCTCTCTCTCTCCCGTTCCCCACCTCTCTCTAGCTCTCTCGGCATTCCCGGAATCATTGACGTTTTGCGGTATACAAAAATGCTGGGGATACTTAGCGGGTGAGGCAGCATCTATGGAGGCGAAGGAAATATGCAACGTTTCGGGTCGAAACCCTTCTTCAGACCCGGCTATTTCCTTCACTCCATAGAAGCTGCCTGAAGCCCTGTCCCACTGTGCGAGTTCACACAAGAGCTTAAATCTCTGGTAGCATCTCTGTCCCCATCTTCAAATTCCACTGAAATAAAATACAGTTTTCGACTTAAACATTTGCAGGCAGGATCGCGATTAGTCGATTCCCACGCATTTTCAATCATCGTTCGGTTCAGTGTAATTTTCACACCTGGTTGATATAGTTTTTTTTTAAAGATACAGTTCATTACAATAAATAGTTTCAAGCATACCCGGTACTAAACGCACAAACATTAAGGTGGGTTACTGATGTTACAAACGGTTATAAATGAATATAATTTCAAAGTGAAATAGGAGATTTCCGTGGAAAGAATATTTAACCAGAATATGGCGAGGTTGCTGCAAAATACTCACTTAAAACAATACGCCGTCAACTCAGGATTGTTTCTTATCCCTCTGACAGGTGTATCAATCTCACCTCGCAGCTCGCTGTTAATCGATTCATAGCTATTAATTTTGGTCCGTAAACGCTTCAAGTTAGCTTCTTGTGTGGTGGTAAGGGGTGGGGGGGTGGAATGCTAGGATAAAATACCATATATTAGTATTTATATAGCGATCCTGCTGCGAAACTTTTGTCGAAAGTTGTATTTTATTTCAAGTGGGAAATGGGAGATAGGGACAGAGATGCTACACAGAGATTTTGATAGAAAGGAAACATTACAGCAGCTGAGTAAAAGATTAGTCAAATGGTAGGTTCATTGAAGATCGGGCGAGGGTTTGGGGGTGGGGGAAAAGTATCTATAGCTTGGGACTTGCCTAAATGAGTACTGAGATGGATTATCATTCCACACCAGATTTCCTAGACAATAATACATTTTATGCAATTATCACAACATTTTGTTGGATATGATCAACCTATGGTACATGCTCGTAAATTAGTAAAACAAATGTTCTTTAAGTACTGTTGTTTCTGGGATGGGATTTCTGATAACAAATAACCTACATTCTATATTTTGTCATAATGTGGCTGAAACAATGGCATATTTTGTGATATTTATTGAGATAGAAAGATACATACTGAGTTTGGGCAAGATATTACCTTGCAACATTCTGTATGTCTGATAGATATTGTGAAATGGAACAGAAATTATGGGAGGATTACATAAAACTACAATTCAAAGGTAATGAATATACAGAGTATTCTTATTTCCATCATGAACATACAATAGTGATATAGGGCACCAGGTCCTACTACGGTAAACTCACGAGCTACTACGGTATGACTACGTGTTAAAAAGTATAACATTTTTACATCCTGAGTATATTATACATGTGGACATTTTTCAACATGTTGAAAAATCTTCACAAGTTACCACTTTTCCCGAGTATCCTGCCGTTAGCGCTAAGAAATGGCATGTTGACCTTTATAACAGGAGGAATCGAATATAGGTTCTAGTGAGACCGCACCTGGAGTATTGTGTGCAGTTTTGGTCCCCTAATTTGAGGAAGGACATTCTTGCTATTGAGGTTTACAAGGTTAATTCCCGGGATGGTGGGACTGTCATATGCTGAGAGAATGGAGCAGTTGGGCTTGTAGGCTCTCGAGTTAGAAGGATGAGAGGATATCTCATTGAAACATATAAGATTTCTTAAGGGCTTGGACACGCTAGAGGCAGGAAACATGTTCCCGATGTTGGGGGAGTCCAAAACCAGGGGCCACAATTTAAGAATAAGGGGTAAGCCATTTAGAACGGGGACGAGGAAACACCTTTTCTCACAGAGAGGTGAGTGTGGAATTCTCTGCCTCAGAGGGTGGTGGAGGCAGGTTCTCTGGATGCTTTCAAGTGAGAGCTAGATAGGGCTCTTAAAGATAGCTGAGTCAGGGGATATGGGGAGAAGGCAGGAACGGGGTTACTGATTGTGGATGATCAGCCACGTCACATTGAATGGCGGTGCTGGCTCGAATGGCCAAATGGCCTACTCCTGCACCTATTGTTTATTGTCTATTGAAACGTTCCGAGCTCCGACGTACCACTACGTTCATTCTATGTGTTTACCACGAGTTTTGATTTTTTTTAAAACTCGGGAGAGCTCTTGGGTGAACTCGCACGGTGAGACAGTGCTTCACACCCGCTGAGTTTCTCTAGCATTTTTGTCTATCTTCGATTTTCCAGCATCTACAGTTCCTTCTTAGACGTTTTGCGGTGGTGGCTGCATCTGTGTTTCCTTTCTGTTTGGGGAGGGGGGGAAGAGTCCTGGCCTGTGGCGGTTCCTGATAAGTGATATGTTCCTTCCGCGGGTGCTGCCTTGCCCGCTGAGTTCCTCCAGCACTCTGAGTTTTTTGTTTGGCTCTGAAGTTGAAGGTGGACCCCCCTGTGTCTACCTTCAACTCCCTGTCTGTGGTGGCTCAGCAAAACTGAGAGGGTGGTCTCAGTTTTGGGTGGGCAGGGGCTCTGGGGAGAGGGTTGCGGTTCTGGTCGAGATCCTTCTTCAGACAATCACAAGTACTCTCACCGACGAGAGTTCAGTTCAGTCTGAAGGAAGGGTCTTCTCTCCAGAGTCGCTGCGTTGCCTGTCCTGCTGAGCTACTCCAGCTTTTGTCTATCTCCAATTTCAGAGTTAGATAAAATTGCAGACTTGATTTTTAAAATCTAAAATTTTTGTAACATTGCTGAAAATGTACCCGCATCTTGGTGGCCGAAGGTTAGGTTGTTAGCCAAGAAAGATACTTCGTTCAGCAACATCAAGAACGATGTTGCTGTACTGAGGTATAGCCAAGTCCATCCCTCATTGCTAGCCAGCTGATGGGAAGCGGCTGTAAAGTGGGAAGCGGCTGTAAAAGGACAGCGCTGCTGGGGGGGGAGAGGGGGAGTTCATTTCACAGCGTGTGGGAAGTCTGTCCAGGGGTAAAGTTGCGGGGATGGCAGGAGGTTTGAGAAGGAGTGGGTCGACCGGGGATCATCCAGCTCAAGAGCGGGTCAGCGGGCCGATGGATAACAGGACAGCAGGCGGTGGAGCTTACTCCATGTGTCAGGGCGAGTAACCTCAATTGATCCCTTGTTCGCGCTGACACAGGAGTAAGCTCCAACGCCCGCTGTGATGCTATCCATCACCCGCTGACCCGCTCCGCTCTATGATCTTTGCTCTTGAGATCGTCCCCTCACTGTTCAGACGGAGAGCACTACCAGAGGTGAGCGGGCCGGCTGAAGGCGCTGAGATGGCAGTCGGTTCCGCTGTCTGGTGATGGAGGCCGCTCGTAACCCTCCCCGCCACAATGCGGTGGCTCCGCGCCCGGAGCGCCGCGGCAGCGGTGAGTGAGTGTTACTGGCATGAACCCGACCCTCTCCTTCTCAACGCTCCTTCCCTCCTCACAACTTTACCCCTGGCTAGACTCCACACACGCTGTGAAAGGAACTCTCCCCCGAATTGTCATGTTACTCACGACACGTGACTCATTTATAATTATTTATTTATATTTCTACGAAACATTTTCCCAATTGGGCCCCGCACCTCCTAAGGCCAGCCCTGGTGATGTTAGCCTTCCTCCCAATCCAGCGGAACAGCACCTGAGTCAAGCGATTGTTGGAAAATGAACTGCAAAACTGGAGCCAGTTCTTCAGCCGCGATCTTGAGGGCCTGATTTGGTGAGGGTGGTTTTGGGTGGGTGTGGTTGGTTTGGGGTCGTTTCGGGTGGGTGGTTTCGGGTGCATGTGGGTGGTTTCGGGTGGGCGAGGGTGGTTTCGGATGGGTGAGGGTGGTTTTGGGAGGGTGAGGGTGGTTTTGGGTGGGTGAGGGTGGATTCAGATGGTGAGGGTGGATTCGGGTGAGTGTGGGTTGGTGAGGGTGGTTTTGGGTGGGTGTGGGGTGTTTCGGGTGGGTGAAGGTGGTTTCGGGTGGGTGAGGGTGGTTTCGAGTGGGTGAGGGTGGTTTTGCGTGGGTGACGGTGGTTTCGAGTGGGTGAGGGTGGTATCGGGTGGGTGAGGGTGGTTTCGGGTTGGTGGGTGGTTTCGGGTGGGTGAGGGTGGTTTCGAGTGGGTGAGGGTGGTTTCGGGTGGGTGAGGGTGTTTCTGGGCGGGTGAGGGTGGGTTCGAGCGGGTTAGGGTAGATCGGGTGGGTGAGGGTGGTTTCGGGTAGGTGAGGGTGTTTTCGGGTGGGTGAGGGTGGTTTCAGGTGGGTGAGGGTGGTTTCGGATGGTTTCAGGTGGGCGAGGGTGGTTTCGTGCGGGTGAGGGTGGGTTCGAGCGGGTGAGGGTGGTTTCGGGTGGGTGTGGGTGCTTTCGGGTGGGTGAGGGTTGTTTCGAGTGGGTGTGGGTTGTTTCACGTGGGTGAGGGTGGTTTCGAGTGGATGAGGGTGGTTTCGGGTGGGTGTGGGTGGTTTTGGGTGTGTGTGGTGGTTGTTGGTGGTTTTGATTGGGTGTGGGTGGTTTCACGTGGGTGAGGGTGGTTTCGAGTGGGTGAGTGAGGGTGTTCGGGTGGGTGAGGGTGGATTCGGTTGGGTGAGGGTGGTTTCGGGTGGGTGAGGGTGGTTTTGAGTGTGAGGGTGGTTTCGGGTGGGTGAGGGTGGTTTTGTGTGTGTGTGGTGGTTGTCGGTGGTTTCGATTGGGTGTGGGTGGTTTCGAGTGGGTGTGGGTGGTTTCGCATGGGTGAGGGTGGTTTCGCGTGGGTGAGGGTGTTGTCGGGTGGGTGAGGGAGGTTTTGGGTGGGTGAGGGTGGTTTCGGGTGGGTGAGGGTGGTTTTGAGTGTGTGAGGGTGGTTTCGGGTGGGTGAGGGTGGTTTTGGGTGGGTGAGGGTGGTTTTGGTTGGGTGAGGGTGGTTTCGGGTGGGTGAGGGTGGTTTCGAGTGGGTGAGGGTGGTTTCGGGTTGGTGAGGGTGGTTTCGGGTGGGTGAGGGTGGTTTCGGGTGGGTGAGGGTGGTTTCGGGTGGGTGAGGGTGGTTTCGGGTGAGTGAGGGTGGTTTTGGGCGGGTGAGGGTGATTTTGGGCCGGTGAGGGTGGTTTCGGGTGGATGTTGGTGGGTGAGGGTGGTTTCGGGTAGGTGGGTGAGGGTGGTTTTGGGTGGGTGTGGGTGGGTGAGGGTTGATTCGGGTGGGTGAGGGTGGTTTTAGGTGGGTAACGGTGGTTTCGGCTGGGTGTGGGTGGGTGAGGGTGGTTTTGGGTGGATGAGATTTGTTTTGGGTGGGTGAGGGTGGTTTCGGGTAGGTGTGGGTGGTTTCAGTTAGGTGTGGGTGGTTTTGGGTGGGTGAGGGTGGTTCTGGGTGGGTGAGGGTGGTTTCGTGCGGGTGAGGGTGGGTTCGAGCGGGTGAGGGTGGTTTCAGGTGGGTGTGGGTGGTTTCGGGTGGGTGATGGTTGTTTCGAGTGGGTGTGGGTGGTTTCACGTGGGTGAGGGTGGTTTCGAGTGGGTGAGGGTGGTTTCGAGTGGGTGAGGGTGGTTTCGGGTGGGTGAGGGTGGCTTTGTGTGTGTGTGGTGGTTGTGGGTGGTTTCGAGTGGGTGTGGGTGGTTTCACGTGGGTGAGGGTGGTTTCGAGTGGGTGAGGGTGGTTTCGGGTGGGTGAGGCTGTTCGGGTGGGTGTGGGTGGTTGTAGGTGGGTGAGGGTGGTTTCGGGTAGGTGGGTGAGGGTGGTTTCGGGTGGGTGAGGGTGGTTTCGAGTGGGTGTGGGTGGTTTCGTGTGGGTGAGGGTGGTTTTGGGTGGGTGAGGGTGGTTTCGGCTGGGTGTGGGTGGGTGAGGGTTGTTTTGGGTGGTTGAGGGTGGTTTCAGGTAGGTGTGGGTGGTTTCAGGTAGGTGTGGGTGGTTTCGGGTGGTTTCGCGTGGGTGAGGGTGGTTTCGAGTGGGTGAGGGTGGTGTTGGGTGGGTCCAGGAAGAAAGTGCCTGCCATGGACCTATTGTGACGGCAGGTGAATTGCAGTGGGTCAAAGCCTTCTCGGAGCCTGGAGTTTCTGTGCTCCGTCACAAGCCTCTCAAAGCACTTCGCCACAAAGTATGCTGCAGCCGATGGTAGTCTTTAAGATATGTTACCTTACTTTACTTTGGCATCAGTATGCTCATGGTCTTCTTAAAGCAGGTAGGAACCTCAGAATGGGAAAGGTAAAGATATCCATGATATTTTCTGTCAGATGATCCTTGCAGGCTCTGAGGACAGAGCCATAGTTCCATCAGAGGCCAGTTGCTTTCCGTAGGTTCGCTCTCAGAAAGGCCAATTTGATATCTGTGATGCTGACTGTGGGCAGGTCATTCTCATGAAACTGTGTTCCCGGTTCTCATGAAACTGTGGGCAGGTCATTCATTCCACTGTTCAAAGTGAACATAGAATGTATTGAGCTCGTCAGGGAGTGCCACACTGTGTGACTTCACTTTATAATATGCAAGCTTTGCCACAATCAATCGTTGTCCGTCTGGTTATCCTAAGATACAAGGAAATTCAGATGCTATTTTACAAACCAACACTGCACAAAGTAACTCAACGAGTCAGGCATCATCATTGGAGAACATGGATAAACAATGTTTCAGGTTGGGACCCTTATTCAGACTGATTGTAGTCGGGGAGCTTCATCTGGAATGAACATTGAATTTCCCAATTTTCCATAGAGCATGCCAATCTCTGTCTCACCTGGAAGACCTGTTTAGGTCCATGGTTGTATGTGAGGGAGGAGGTGTACAGACAGCTGTTACATCTCCAAGGAGTTGTGGGGGGGAGTGGTCTGTACAGAAAGCACAAAGAAGTGGGGCTGGGAAGAAGTGACTGATGATCGGATCACATTGAAGATGGAAAAAATGTTGCAGAATCAATCTATCTCTGTCTCCATAGTATTCAAAGGCTCTGCTACCACTGCCTGCAGAGGTGCATGACGAATTCAATGCATTCTTGATTCGAGCCCTGCCAGCAATTGTAAAGGTGTGTCCTTCTGACATGTTGTTCTTGGTACACAAAAATGCTGGAGAAACTCAGCGGGTGCAGTAGCATCTATGGAGCGAAGGAAATAGGCAACGTTTCGGGCCGAAACCCTTGGTTCTTGGTTTCTTTGTCCTCCAAAATATTCCAAATGTAATTTAAACTGGAGGTGTTAAGTGGGAATAATTTAAATGTGGTAGCTCTGTTGCAACCTTTAACCAAGCATTCTAATTTGTAAAACATATAATTAAAGAACTTTGTGCAGCAGACTCATTATTTCACTGATATCTGTCACCTGCGTGGGTTCTTCAGCTCAACATTAAGTTGAGCCTTGCTACTACTCCTGAGCAGCAAGAAGTGGAATAGGCCATGTCACATCTACATAGTCTCGCAAGTCAATGTCATCTTCTTCAATGAACCAAGATTAAGATGAGTCAGCCTGAACTTACTGTCGCAGACAGCTGTGGTGAGCAACGCTCTCCTCTGAGAGTGTATTGTTAATATCTTTCAAATTGTGAATAAAATGGCCGTAGTTACATATGTCTGTCAGACTTGAGCTCAATTTCTGAGTGTTGGATCAGTGTTAAGAGTGCCAGTTTTGTTGTGAATCTGTATTAGGAGGGATATAATAAGGGGGCATAGTGGCACAGTTAGTAGAGCTGCTGCACCAGAGATCAGGGTTCAATCCATCACAGGTGCTGTCTGTGTGGCATTTGCACATTTTCTCTGTGACTACATGGGTTTCTTCCAGCTGCTCTGGGTTCCTCCCCATTTCAAGGTGTGCAGGTTGGTAGATTAATTGGCTACTATAAATTGCCCCTATTAGTGGGTGATTGGTGAAATAGGTCAAGATGTGGAGGCGAATAAAAGGAAAATGGGATTAATGCAGGATTAGTGTAAATGGGTGCTTGATGGACATTGTGGACTTTGTGGGCTGAACGGCCTTTTATCGAGCCGTATTTCTGTCTCACTCAGTAATACACAGCACCAGGCCTGTGAAACTTCACATCAATGATCTCTCTGCCGTTCCCCCTGCTTTTGAACGTCAGCTCTGCCCACAAGCAGTGGAGCAGAGTGCAAGGTGATCCTGGGATCGTGGCGTGTGTATACAGCTTGATACACGTACAGCTGTTGCTCCTTCCCACAATAAGTTGTCGTCCATGCCATAACACCTGCTGCAGAAGTGTTTTCGTACTTTTGCATGGCCGTCTGAAGGGGGGGGCTGCGATCGGTGTGGTCGCACCCCCTTTTTTTCCAGAGTAAAAAAAAATCCAGAGGAAAAAAAATTGGGGCGCAATATTTTATTATTTGGTACCCCAACAAGTAACTATTAGTTATCCGTGATGTGTAAGCGAGGGGAGGTAAGTGTCGAGAAAATATCTCTGAACACATGTCAACTATCTCTGGACGTCGGTTGTAGACGGGGAATGTGTATAAACTTCCAGTAAACTATCAGTGGAGATGGAATTAATCAAGGAGAGCGGTGTACCCGTTGATCCAGTGTAAAACCAGATATTTGTTTGGGGGGTGGCATATCTTATAGATTTGGCTATTGTTCTTGAGGGGACGGGGGAGTTACTGTGCAGTATGTATTTTGCATTTTATTGAATAAGTTGTTGGTTATATCAGCCCATGAAATGGACGGTGATGATCACTGAATCGGTTTTGTACAGCTTGCCAGACGCTAAAGGAACTCTAATGGATTTGGGGTCTGGTTTGTTGGGCTGTTTGTTCCCCGATTCACTGCCACTCCACCTCCTCACTTAGCTCTTTATGTTCAAGTGTAAGTGGTGCTGTCTGAAGAAGGGTCTCCACCCGAAATGTCACCTATTCCTTCTCTCCAGAAATGTCACCTATTCCTTCTCTCTGACCCGCCGAGTTACTCCAGCACTTTGTGTCTATCTTCTGCAGAATACCATCCTCTCCAAACGCTGATACAATTCTGACCTCAAAAGTTATCCCAGAGCTTCTGTGACCCGAGGATGAGATCAAATTATATTAAACTCAGTGTGTAGAAAGAAACCGCAGATGCTAGTTTACATATCGAAGATAGACGCAGAGTAACTCAGCGGGACAGGCAGCATCTCTGGAGAAAAAGGATGGGTGACGTTTCGGGTCGGGTCTGAAGAAGGGTCCCGACCAGAAATGATGCCTATCCTTTATCTCCAGCGATGCTACCTGACCTGCTGAGTTACTCCAGCACTTTGTGTCCATCTTTGACATCAAATTAAAGTTGTCTTGCACAACTTACCGCACCCCCTCCGCAACGCAATTATATTGAAATATAACTTTGCTGAGCTTCCCTGAACGACTCGGGCTGTAGTGTTCTCTTGGGTTTAGATTCTCTGTTACCTGCTGTGAGAGGCAAGAAGAGTGTTTAATTGTATATGCACCAAAAAACGCTTCTATTAAATCATTACTTGCCGCAGCTTAATAAGTCTGCAAGCACAGTATTCATAGATAACACAATATCTATTCATATAACCATTATCTATTCATAGATAACACAATAAACAAAAAAACAGTAATACGTTAAAAAACATTATTTGGAGCGGCACAGTGGCGCAGCGGTAGAGTTGCTGCCTCACGGCGCCAAAGACCCGGGTTCGATCCTGATTATGGGTGCTGTCTGTGTGGAGTTTGTACGTTGTCCCTGGGACCGCGTGGATTTTCTCCGGTGCTCCGGTTTCCTCCCACAATCCAAAAACTTGTAGTTTAGTTGTCTTCGGTAAGTTGTAAAATTGTCCCCAGTGTGTAGGATAGTTCTAGTGCACGGGGTGATCGCTGGTCGGCGTGGATTAGGTGGACCGAAGGGCCTGTTTCCGCGCAGTATCTCTAAAGTCTAAAAAGCCCCAAAGTCCTTAGTGCAACCAAGACGGTTCGTAGTTCTTTGTTTATTTAGTGTTTGTAGTGTTCAAGAGGTTGATGGCTGTTAGGTAGGAACTGATAAAGGGTCTTGACCCGAAATGTCACCCATTCCTTCTCTCCAGAGGTGCTGCGTGTCCTGCTGAGTTACTCCAGCATTTTGTGTCTACCTTAAAAATAAAACGTATCTGCAGTTCTTTCCTACAGAGCTTATTTAGTTTAGTTTAGAGATACAACGTGGAATCAGGCCTTTCAGCCCCCCCAAGTCCATGCTGACCAGCGACCCCTGCACACTACCACTATCCCACACACACTAGGGACAATTTAGAATTATACCAAGGCAATTAACCTACGTCTTTGGAGTGTGGGAGGAAACTGGAGCACCCGGAGAAAACCCTTCAAAACCAGGGCAGAGTCCCCCTTGTCCTCACCTTCCACCCTACCAACTGTCACGTACAACAAATAATCCTCCGTCATTTTCGCCACCTCCAACGTGACCCCACCACTTGCCACACCTTCCCACCTCCTCCCCTGTCTGCTTTCCGCAGAGACCGCTCCCTCCGTAACTCCCTAGTCAATTCGTCCCTTCCCACCCGAACCACCCCCTCTCCGGGTACTTTCCATTGCAACTGCAGGAAATACTACACTTGTCGCTTTACCTCCCCCTTGACCCCATCCAAGGACCCAAGCAGTCTTTCCAGGTGCGGCAGAGGTTCACGTGCACCTCCTCCAACCTCATCTATTGGATCCGCTGCTCTAGATGTCAGCTGCTCTACATCGGTGAGACCAAGCGTAGGCTTGGCGATCGCTTCGCCGAACACCTCCGCTCGGTTCACAATAACCAACCTGATCTCCTGGTGGCTCAGCACTTCAACTCCCCCTCCCATTCCCAATCTGACCGTTCTGTCCTGGGCCTCCTCCATGGCCAGAGTGTGGACCACCGTAAATTGGAGGAACAGCACCTCATATTTCGCTTGGGCAGTTTGAACCCCAGCGATATGAACATTGACTTCTCTAATTTTAGGTAGTCCTTACTTTCTCCTCCCCTTCTCAGCTCTCCCTCAGCTCACTGGCTCCACCTCTTCCTTTCTTCTTCCCGCCCCCCCTACACTCACATCAGTCTGAAGAAGGATTTTGTCCCGAAACTTTGCCTTTTTCCTTCGCTCCATAGATGCTGCCTCACCCGCTGAGTTTCTCCAGCATTTTTGTCTACCGTAGATTGAGTAATGTATTTGCTGGGCACCTGTGCTCAGTGGGCAAGAGTGACCTGAGTTTCCTGTTGCCTGGTGCTTTAATTCCCAATCCCACTCCCACCACCACCTGTCTGTCTGCACATCCTCCACTCCATTGAGGTCCAACAATAAACTAAAATAGCAACATCTAGGTAACCTCAGGCACTTTGTAACCCTCTGGAATGAAGACTGAATTCCCCAACTTCAGGTAAACATCCCGGTCATTTCCATTACCATGCTTGTGTCCCTTTTTCAACTTGCTTTCTTATAATATCTTTCTTATGATGTGTACCCATGCTCCTTATCATCTGATCATCCGAATATCGTCTGGTCTTACAGATCATTTTTTGCACTACTTTAAAACTGTAAAGACTCTGCATTCTCCCAACTTGCAGCATAGAAAAGGTCAGCTGACCCAAACTGTTGACTCAAATCTCCCCACCAAACCTGCTGGACTGGATGAGTTCTGGCATTCCTGTTTTGCAAAACCACCCTCTCTGAGTCTGTGACCACATGAAAAATGTGAAAATTGTGCTTTGCTATGTAGGACAGTAATTAATGTTTCAAAGGTACTTTATTGTCACATGTACCGAGGTACAGTGACATTTCTTCTTTGCGTACAGTTCAGTAAAAATAGTATTATACACAAGAATAATCATAGTTAAATACATGTGTATAATATATTACACTGAGACAGTAAACAAGAAGTACATGGAGACAGTATACCCATTTGTTTTGATGAATGATATTGTTATTCTGTGTCCACCTAAAGAACTTTGTCCATGGAAAAATGCTGTGTTTGTTTCTCAAAATCGCAAATGTGAAATAACATAAATTGACACAAAAACATAAGTCTATGTGTTGCTCGTGCATCAGACTCGTGAGCCACACTCGATCCCACAAGACATGAGACTGCGCAACCATGCTATCGCCGACTACGACGGGCCACCAAACGTTGGTTGGCGTGAACTTTGTGGGCCGAAGTTTCCACTCTGTATCTCTAAACTAACTTAAACTGGTCAATGTCATTTTAGTATTGATTGAAGAACAAACAAAGTAAGAACAGAAGTACACCACTCGATCTTCAAATTCACTGTACCACTTAACAAGTTCCCAACTGATCTAATTGTAAACTTCATTCCTGTCCAAGTAATCACTCAGAACTTGGCTACTCAATAACATATTTTTCTGCCTCAATAGCTTTGAAAGACTCAGCTACCACTGCCCTCGCAGGAAGGGAGATCCAAAGACGCATCATGTTCAATGCATTCTTGATCTGAGCTTTGACGACAAATGTGTGATCTCAGTAGCTGCCTTGTGACATTTTTTTATCTGTGGGTTGCTAAGGGAGAATATTTTAAATGTGAAGGTACACAAAAATGCTGGAGAAACTCAGCGGGTGCAGCAGCATCTATGGAGCGAAGGAAATAGGCAACGTTTCGGGCCGAAACCCTTCTTCGGGCCGAAACCCTTCTTCAGACTATTTTAAATGTGGTTGCTTTGTTATGCAAGCATTCTAATTTGTAAAACAGATGATGCATAGGCAGGGTGCAGCAGACAGCAATTCACTGACATCTGACGTGGCTTTTTCACCTTGATGTTAAGTCGAGACTTGCTACCACTCCTGTGCAGCAAGACGTGGAATAGGCCACGTCACATCCACAAAGACAACAGGGCCTCGTAAGCAGAGAGTTCTATTCCACCCATAAAGGCCAGGACAAGTGTTAGGCAGGTATTTTAATAGCACTATGATGGACTCTATTGTAAACAGTCCTCACCTGAACACATACCTTGCTTTTCTGGGCTTTTTGCCATTCTCTCTGTGGTAGCTAGCCGCATACAGTAGGTTCCAACTTCTCCCACAATGCAGCAGCTCTGGAAATTCACCACTGCAGGGAAAATGGAACGGTCAAAAATTTGACCTTGTCAAATTGCTCAACATCCATCCCCAGGAATGAATAAAGAGAACCTCACTTCCACCAGATTCCTCCCACATTCCAAGAAATCTTCTACTTATTATTCTTGCGTGTGGCGTGCACAGCCTAAAGTTGTAGATCAAGGGTGGACATCCAGGCTACGACAGCATCAGTTACTGGGTGGATGGCTTTGATACCCCCAGGGAAAAGCCTCAGTGTGCAGTCATTCACAATGTGTGGGATGGTCTGGTCTGGATGTCCGCAGTCGAAAGCTGGGCTGTCTGTCATCCCCCACTTATGCAGGTGATGGTCTGTTCTTGCATGGAGGGTGCGAATTCTGTTCAGGGTTTGCCATTGCTTGTGATGGAAGTCAAAACCCGATGGGTACACTGTGGGGTCTGTGATGACCTCTCCGTTGTTGGTGTTGGCATCTTTCATGCCTCTGCGCAACAGTCTTGGAGTCAAAGTTTTCCAGGGATTTAACAGAAGACCAGAAGGGTTTGCGAGACTTCAGGTGCATTTTAGAAACATAGCAACATAGAAAATATGTGCAGGAGTAGGCCATTCGGCCCTTCGAGCCTGCACCGCCATTCAATATGATCATGGCAGATCATCCAATTCAGTATCCTGTACCTGCCTTCTCTCCATACCCCCTGATACCTTTAGCCACAAGGGCCATATCTAACGCCCTCTTAAATATAGCCAATGAACTGGCCTCAACTACCTTCTGTGGCAGAGAATTCCAGAGATTCACCACTCTCTGTGTGAAAAATGTTTTTCTCATCTCGGTCCTAAAAGATTTCCCCCTTATCCTTAAACTGAGACCCCTTGTTCTGGACTTCCCCAACTTCGGGAACAATCTTCCTGCATCTAGCCTGTCCAACCCCGTAAGAATTTTGTAAGTTTCTATAAGATCCCCCCTCAATCTTCTAAATTCTAGCAAGTACACGCCAAGTCTATCATCATATGAAAGTCCTGACATCCCAGGAATCAGTCTGGTGAACCTTCTCTGTACTCCCTCTATGGCAAGAATGTATTTCCTCAGATTAGGAGACCAAAACTGTACGCAATACTCCAGGTGTGGTCTCACCAAGACCCTGTACAACTGCAGTAGAACCTCCCTGCTCCTATACTCAAATCCTTTTGCTTTGAATGCTAACATACCATTCGCTTTCTTCACTGCCTGCTGCACCTGCATGCCTACTTTCAATGACTGGTGTACCATGACACCCAGGTCTCGTTGCATCTCCCCTTTTCCTAATCGGCCACCATTCAGATAATAGTCTACTTTCCTGTTTTTGCCACCAAAGTGGATAACCTCACATGTATCCACATTACACTGCATCTGCCATGCATTTGCCCACTCACCCAGCCTATCCAAGTCAACTTGCAGCCTCCTAGCATCCTCCTCACAGCTAACCCTGCCCCCCAGCTTTGTGTCATCCGCAAACTTGGAGATGTTGCATTCAATTACCTCGTCTAAATCATTAATATATATTGTAAATAGCTGGGGTCCCAGCACTGAGCCTTGCGGTACCCCACTAGTCACTGCCTGCCATTCTGAAAAGGACCTGTTTACTCCTACTCTTTGCTTCCTGTCTGCCAGCCAGTTCTCTATCCACATCAATACTGAACCCCCAATACCGTGTGCTTTAAGTTTGTATACTAATCTCTTATGTGGGACCTTGTCAAAAGCCTTCTGAAAGTCCAGATATAACACATTCACTGGTTCTCCCTTATCCACTCTACTAGTTACATCCTCGAAAAATTCTATAAGATTCGTCAGACATGATTTACCTTTCATAAATCCATGTTGACTTTGTCCAATGATTTCACCGCTTTCCAAATGTGCTGCTATCCCATCTTTAATAACTGACTCTAGCAGTTTCCCCACTACCGAGGTTAGACTAACTGGTCTGTAATTCCCCATTTTCTCTCTCCCTCCCTTTTTAAAATGTGCGGTTACATTAGCTACCCTCCAATCCTCAGGAACTACTCCAGAATCTAAAGAGTTTTGAAAAATTATCACTAATGCATCCACTATTTCTGGGGCTACTTCCTTAAGTACTCTGGGATGCAGCCTATCTGGCCCTGGGGATTTATCGGCCTTTAATCCATTCAATTTACCTAACACCACTTCCTGGCTAACCTGGATTTCACTCAGTTCCTCCATCTCATTTGACCCCTGGTCCCCTGCTATTCCGGCAGATTATTTATGTCATCCTTAGTGAAGACAGAACCAAAGTAGTTATTCAATTGGTCTGCCATGTCCTTGTTCCCCATGATCAATTCACCTGTTTTTTAGCCCTAGTTGGGCAGATTGTTCAAGTCAGCATGGATGGGAAGGTCGAGGTTAGCGTCTTTCAACATCCTCTCCCTTCCGCGTATGCTGGGAGGGGCAATATAAGAGAGGACGGAGCCACTGCAAAGGTGTTGACTTAAGCGTCTCTGTGATGACCCGTTGCAGAGTTAAGGACAGTGTCAACTCTTTTGGTGTGGCAGCTATTAGCCCAAGCTGTTAAGCAAAACTCGGCTGTTGAGTAGACTAGGGCTAAGCTTGCGGTACGGAGAGTGTGTGCATTCGATCTCCAGCTGTTGCCTGCAAGTTTCCTGATGATGTTGTCCCTTGCTTTCAGTTTTTGTAAGCCACCCTCTTCAGGTGTTCACGATAGGTGAGGGTGTGATCCAGGGTGACTCTGAGGTACTTGGGGAATTATTCATTCTTCACCGGCTTACCACAAAAGGACACTCGGAGCTTTGCATTGGCGAGCCGATTACTGAGGTGAAAGGCAGTGGCAGTTGTCTTAGATGGGTTAGGGCGAAATCGCCAGAAGGTGAAGTACTCCTCTATCCCATTCAAGCCTTGGGTTAGCACTGTGCAGCCACGTAAATCCAAGAAATGCAAGTTTGTGATTTACGTGCTTCTAGTGGGTAGGTGTGTGGTGAAATAGATCAGAATGTGTGGTGATTAGAAGAAAAATAGGATTAGTGTAGATAGGTGCTTGATTCACACTGTCGACTTGATTGGCTGAGGGTCTGTTTTCGTGCTGCATCTCTCTGTGAGCCAGGAGTACATGGCACCTGGCCTGTGACATCACACATCACATTGGTCTGAAGAAGGGTCTCTACCCGAAGCGTCACTCATTCCTTCTCTCCAGAGATGCTGCCAGGCTTGCTAAGTTACTAGAGCATTTTGTGTCTACCACATTGATCTCTTCCCAACCAAGAGACAAGAGTTTAATCGTCATATGTACCAAAAACAGAACAATGACATTCTTACTTGCAGCTGCATAATAGGTCTATAAACACAGTACTCGTAGATAACATGCAGAAGAAAAATAAAAGTTCAACAATTTAAAAAAAAAATCAGTATTCGTACAAAACAAATGTCCATAGTCGATAGTGCAATGAAGGTACTTTGAGGTTCATAGTTTTGTTGTCGTTTGTAGTATTCAGGAGTCTAATGGTTATTGGGAAGAAACAGTTCGTGAACATGAAGATCACGGTTTTCAGACTCCAATGCATTCTTCCTGATGGCAGAAGTGAAATGGCCACAATGGTGTGGGAACTTGATGATGCTGGCTGCTATATTGAGCCAGCTCCTCCTCTAGATCCCTTCAATGGTGGGGAAGTCAGTAACCATGATGGGCTGGGCAGTGTCCACCACTTCTTGTAATTTTATGCTGGGAGGGGCAATATAAGAGAGGACGGAGCCACTGCAAAGGTGTTGACTTAAGCGTCTCTGTGATGACCCGTATTGCAGAGTTAAGGACAGTGTCAACTCTTTTGGTGTGGCAGCTATTAGCCCAAGCTGTTGAGAAAAACTCGGCTTTTGAGTAGACTAGGGCTAAGCTTGCGGTACGGAGGGTTTGTGCATTCGGTCTCCAGCTGTTGCCTGCAAGTTTCCTGATGATGTTGTCCCTTGCTTTCAGTTTATCAGCCACCCTCTTCAGGTGTTCACGATAGGTGAGGGTGCGATCCAGGGTGACTCTGAGGTACTTGGGGAATTATTCATTCTTCACCGGCTTACCACGAAAGGATGCTCGGAGCTTTGAATTGGCGAGCCGATTACTGAGGTGAAAGGCAGTGGCAGTTGTCTTAGATGGGTTAGGGCGAAATCGCCAGAGGGTGAAGTACTCCTCCATTCCCTTCAAGCCTTGGGTTAGCACTGTGCAGCCACGTAAATCCAAGAAATGCAAGTTCGTGATTTACGTGCCTCTAGTGGGTAGGTGAGTGGTGAAATAGACCAGAATGTGGGGTGATTAGAAGAAAAATAGGATTAGTGTAGATAGGTGCTTGATTCACATTGTCGACTTGATTGGCTGAGGGTCTGTTTTCATGCTGCAACTCTCTGTGAGCCAGGAGTACATGGCACCTGGACTGTGACATCACACACCACATTGGTCTGAAGAAGGGTCTCTACCCAAATCGTCACTCATTCCTTCTCTCCAGAGATGCTGCCAGGCTTGCTAAGTTACTAGAGCATTTTGTGTCTACCACATTGATCTCTTCCCAACCAAGAGACAAGAGTTTAATCGTCATATGTACCAAAAACAGAACAATGAAATTCTTACTTGCAGCTGCATAATAGGTCTATAAACACAGTACTCGTAGATAACATGCAGAAGAAAAATAAAAGTTCAACAATTAAAAAAAAAAAAATCAGTCTTGGTACAAAACAAATGTCCATAGTCCATAGTGCAATGAAGGTACTTTGAGGTTCATAGTTTTGTTGTCGTTTGTAGTATTCAGGAGTCTAATGGTTATTGGGAAGAAACAGTTCGTGAACATGAAGATCACGGTTTTCAGACTCCAATACCTTCTTCCTGATGGCAGAAGTGAAATGGCCACAATGGTGTGGGAACTTGATGATGCTGGCTGCTATATTGAGCCAGCTCCTCCTCTAGATCCCTTCAATGGTGGGGAAGTCAGTAACCATGATGGACTGAGCAGTGTCCACCACTTCTTGTAATTTTATTCATTCCTGGGTTTTGGAGATGCTGAACCAGGCTATGATGCAACTAGTCAATATACTCTCTACCATACACCCGTTGGAAATCAGGAGAGTATTCTTTAACATACTGAATATCCTCAATCTTCTATAGAAGTAGAGGCAGTGATGGGCTCTCTTTATGACTGCATCAACGAGCTGAGTCCAGGACAGATCTTCAGAGATATGCATGCCCAGGAACATGACATTGTGCACTCTCTCCGCCACCAACCCCTCGATGAAGAAAGCTTTGTGAATCCTAGGCCTTTCTCTTCTAAAGATAACAATCGGCTACTTAGTCTTACTGACTATGAGAGCTACGATGTTCTGGCACCCTCCTGCATTCTGACATTGTTACCTATGATTCGTCCAACAATGGCAGTGTCTTTACGAATTTAAAGATGAAGTTGGAACTGTGTCCAGCCGCACAGCATGGGTAAAGAGTGAGTGGAACAGTGGACTGAACACTAATTGTTATTGAGGAGGAAGTGTTGTTGCCAATTCATACCCATTGTGTTGTGAGGAATTCGAGGATCCACTTGCAAAGCGATGCGCAGAGACCTGGTTCCCTGAGCCTAGTACCATGCTTGGAGGAAATGATGGTGTTGATCACTGAGTTGTAGTTGATGGATAACAGCCTGATGTAAGTGTTCTTATTGAAGAGTAGTTTAGAGCAGAGTGGAGCGCCAACCAGTGAAAAACAGCCTCATCCCCATTGCTATTAGACTCCTAAAGCAATTACCTCTTTTACACTCTTTTCCTGAGGGGTTGTGATGTATATTTTTTCTCAACATGGTTATTTCATTATTGCATTTCCAGAATTTATTTTGCTCCACCAAATGTTGTACCGCAATCTTTGCACTATTCTGCTGTTTTACATTTCTTGTATATATTGATGTACTAATCATTGCCAAATACTGTTTATTTTGTGAGCTTCATGTGAACAAGGAACTTCATTGCACCCTGGTATATAAAACAATAAACTAATCTGAATTTGACCAACTGACATTTGCTCCATAAAATTACGCAATGGCACAAACTCTGTCCCCTTAAAGCCTTACACAACTTTAACTCCTAATGCAAACTATCTCGTAAAGCCTGAATCTGATCCCTGCAATAACTTGAAAGAGGTTGTGGCCATATTTAAGGATGATCAATCCAATCTGCAGCCCCTTTCAAGATGCCCTGAGCTTAGTTCCAAGCAGAATTTTTAATAGAAAAAAGTCTTAACTCTGACAATTGATGCAGCTACCTCTCTTTCAATGGTATTATTTATGTTTACATAAGCTCATACACGCACATGAATTATTTTATTTATTTGGTTTTCATCAATTTTCACAAGAAGGTTTCTTTAATGGGGATGAACTGAATTCCTAACAGGTTCTTAATCTGTTGAATAGTTATCTGTTGATGTGCAATTATGAGAATGAAGTAAACTGTGAATTTGTTTTCATTTATTTGGGAAAATATTCTGGTTGATAAACAATTTTAAAACTCTCTTAGGAGAACCTCCTACTGTTGCTTGTGGCATGCTGAGGTAGAAGGACAATTTTTTTGTCAATGTCGTTTAAGTATTGGTTTAAGAACAGGATTATACCACTTGACCCTCCAATTCACTGTGCACTTCGTAAGATCATGGCTGATCTAATTGCAACCTAAAGACTGCATTCCTGTCTAGGTTGTCTTTCACCACTTGGCTTCTCAAAGAGTTATCTCTCAGGAAAAAGGGTATGATCAATAAATACTGACCTTGTTGAAATGTCCAACAACCATCCCCAGGGAATGAATAAAGAGAAACTCATTTCCACCGAGTGACACCAATCCCATATTGCCACCTCTCCTGTTGGTAGTCATGTCAGAAATAATGTTCATGACAACCAAGCTAGTCAGCATGTACTACATCCAAACAAGACCGTGACAATAACTTCAGTGACCAAATTTAGAAAGGCATGACCATATCATTATAATTATGGGAGAAGTCTAGTAAGGAGCTGTTTGGTCTCTCTATGTCCTGTTGCAAGCAAATGATAATGGTATAAGAGGAGATGGTATAAGAGGTATGATGTGACAAATAGGATTGGATTTGAGTCACATTATCACTTCAATCTTCTCTGATCCACAAGTAGTCTTTGGTTCCATGGTAGGCAAGTCTACAATTGTCAACATCATCTTCTCCAATCAACCAAGATTAAGATGGGTCAGCTCAATTTTACTGTTACAAACAGCTGTTCCAAGCAACCTTCTTCTCTGAGACTGTATTATTAATGGCTTTCAAATTGTAAATAAAACAGCTCAAGATGTTAAATAATGCAGATGTCAGAAAGACTTAAGATCAATTCCTGAGTGCATGATCAGTGTTAAGAGTGCCATTTTGGTTGTGAATCTGTATTAGGTGGGATATACAGGATGGGATAGTGACACAGCTAGTAGAGCCATCTTCGGTGTGGAGTTTACACACAAAAGTGGGATAACATTGGGATCTTGTGTACGGCAATCAATGGTCGGTGTTGACACAATGGGCTGAAGGGCCTGTTTCCATGCTGTATCTTCCATGCTATTAAAGTATTTATAGTGCAAATGCACACACACTCTTTCAAAAAGTACACCATGTACAATTGAGAAACAAGAGCAGCTTCCTATGAAATTTCACCAGTTCAGAGTTTTATGTGGTATTCCCTTTCCAACTCTGCACCTCTGAGTGTGCTGTATTGAAGGTGACATCCCATTTTAGTTAGCCATTACTATAGGAGTACAGTTTCACTTTATACAACAGATTTGTAATTGTACTATTACTTCTGTGGTGTGTTTTAAATTTGTTTGTAATTAATTAATATTTCTCAGGGAATATACTATAAACATGTGTTAATATATAGGTTAACATGTGATGAGCGTTTGTCGGCACAGGGCCTGTACTCGCTGGAGTTTAAAAGAATGAGGGGGGACCTTAATGAAACGTACAGAATAATGAAAGGCTTGGATAGAGTGGATGCAGAGAGGATATATCCTCTAGTTGGAGTGCCTAGGACGAGAGGTCATAGCCTCAGATGTAAAGGACGTTCTGATAAGAAGGAGATGAGGAGGAATTTCTTTAGTCAGCGGGTAATGAAACTATGGAATTCTTTGCCATAGAAGTCTGTGGAGGCCAAGTCAGTGGATATGTTAAAGTCAGAGATAGATAGATTCTTGATTCGTACGGGTGTCAGATGTTATGGGGAGAAGGCAGGAGAATGGGATTGGGAGCGACAGATGGATCAGCCATGATTGAATGGCGAAATAGACTTGATGGGCCGAACGGCCTAATTCCGCTACTATCACATGACTTTATAATCAGATCATCAGTTATAAAACTGATGTGGCATCTCAAATGTAAGCAGCATGATGTCTTTATTATGTGGGTAGATTTAAATGACCTTGGATTCCTCTCACATATACTGGTGAGCACATTTGGCGGTTCTGGGGTTAAATGTTACATTATTGGTAGTCGCCCAGGAAAAACAAAATGTACCTCAAATAACCATTCCAGATGAAGCTGCGATTGACTTACACTTCATTCAATCAGGTGCAGTGCATTCGGTGTTCACAATGTGGTGTTCTTTACATTGGAGAAATGAAACGCAGATTAAGCGATCGTTTTGTGGGGCACCTGCACTCAATCGGCAAGGGTGACCTGAGTTTCCTGTTGCGAGCCACTTTAATTCTCAATCGCATTCCCATCAGCACCTACCTGTCTGTCTGCACCTCCTACACTGCATCCTTGAGGCCCAACAATAAACTAGAAAACAACACCTAAGCAACCCCAAGACATGTTGCATCCCTCTGGAATGAAGACTGAATTGCCCAACTTCAGATCAACATCCCTATCATCAATTCCCCTTAGCATGCTTGTGTCACTTTCTCAACATGCTTCCTAAAATATCTTGCTAATGATCTGTACCCCTGCTCCTTATCATCTGATCTAACTTAACAAATCTCCTCCAGTCTTTTGTCTTACAGATCACTCTTTAAAACCGTAAAGGCTCCACACACCCCAATCTGCAGCACAGAAAAACTCAGCTGACCCAAACTGGGAACCCATCCCACCATAAAACCTGCTGGACTAGATCAGCTCCACTCTAGCAGGAATTGATTTCCAAAGATCCACAATTACACTGCCCTCCATAATGTTTAGGACAAAGACCCATCATTTATGTATTTGCCTCTGTACTCCACAATTTGAGATTTGTAATAGAAAAAATCAGATGTGGTTAAAGTGCACATTGTCAGATTTTAATAAAGGCCATTTTTATACATTTTGGTTTCACCATGTAGAAATTACAGTTGTGTTTATACATAGTCCTCCCATTTCAGGGCACCATAATGTTTGGGACACAGCAATGTCATGAAAATGAAAGCAGTCATGTTTAGTATTTTGTTGCATATCCTTTGCATGCAATGACTGCTTGAAGTCTGCGATTGATGGACATCACCAGTTGCTGGGTGTCTTCTCTGGTGATGCTCGGCCAGGCCTATATTGCAGCCATCTTTAGCTTATGCTTGTTTTGGGGCCTAGTACCCTTCAGTTTTCTCTTCATCATATAAAACACATGTCAATTGGCTTCAGATCGGGTGATTGATTTGGCCGTTCAAGAAATGACAATTTTTTGGTTTTCAAAAACTCCTTTGTTGCTTTAGCAGTATGTTTGGGATCATTGTCTTGCTGTAGAATGAACCACCGGCCAATGAGTTTAGAGGCATTTGTTTGAACTTGAGCAGATAGGATGTGTCTATACACCAGAATTCATTATGCTACTACCAACAGCAGTTGTGTCATCAATGAAATAAGTGAGCCAGTACCTTCAGCAGCCATACATGCCCAGGCCATAACACCTCCACCACCGTGTTTCGCAGATGAGGTGGTATGCTTCGGATCTTGGGCAGTTCCTTTTCTCCTCCATACTTTGTTCTTGCCATCAATTGATATAAATTAATCTTTGTCTCATGTCCACAAGATCTTTTCCAGAACTGTGGTTGCTCTTTTAAGTACTTCTTGGCAAACTGTAACCTGGCCATCCTATTTTTGCGGCTAACCAGCGGTTTGCATCTTGCAGTGTAGCCTCTGTATTTCTGAAGTCTTCTGCAGACAGTGCCATTGACAAATCCACACCTGATTCCAGAAGAGTGTTTCTGATCTGTCAGACAGGTGTTTGGGGATTTTTCTTTATTATAGAGAGAATTCTGTCATCAGCTGTGGAGGTCTTCCTTGGCCTGCCAACCCCTTTGCAATTGGTAAGCTCACCAGTGCTCTCTTTCTTCATAATGATGTTCCAAACGGTTGATTTTGTTAAGCCTAAGGTTGGGCTGATGTCTTTATAGACAATAGACAATAGACAATAGGTGCAGGAGTAGGCCATTTGGCCCTTCGAGCCAGCACCGCCATTCAATGTGACCATGGCTGAACATCCCCAATCAGTACCCCGTTCCTGCCTTCTCCCCATATCCCCTGACTCCGCTATTTTGAAGAGCCCTATCTAGCTCTCTCTTGAAAGCATCCAGAGAACCTGCCTCCACCGCCCGCTGAGGCAGAGAATTCCAGACTCACAACTCTCTGTGAGAAAAAGTGTTTCCTCGTCTCCGTTCTAAATGGCTTACCCCTTATTCTTAAACTGTGGCCCCTGGTTCTGGACTCCCCCAACATCGGGAACATGTTTCCTGCCTCTAGCGTGTCCAAACCCTTAACAATCTTACATGTTTCAATGAGATGCCCTCTCATCCTTCTAAACTCCAGAGTGTACAAGCCCAGCTGCTCCCTTCTCTCAGCATATGACAGTCCCGCCATCCCGGGAATTAACCTTGTAAACCTACGCTGCACTCCCTCAATAGCAAGAATGTCCTTCCTCAAATTAGGGGACCAAAACTGCACACAACACTCCAGGTGTGATCTCACTAGGGCTCTGTACAACTGCAGAAGGACCTCTTTGCTCCTATATTCGATTCCTTTTGTTATAACGGCCAACATGCCATTCTCTTTCTTCACTGCCTGCTGTACCTGCATGCTTACTTTCATAGACTGATGTACAAGGACCCCCAGATCCCGTTGTACTTCCCCTTTTCCCAACTTGATGCCATTTAGATAGTAATCTGCCTTCCTGTTTTTGCTACCAAAGTGGATAACCTCACAATTATCCGCATTAAACTTCATCTGCCATGCATCTGCCCACTCCCCCAACCTGTCCAAGTCACCCTGCTCTATTCTTGAGTATAGAAGTTGGGAGGTCACAGTTTTATTCTTATTTCGCACTCATAATGGCTTATTTGACTTTCATTGGCACAACATTTGTCCTCATGTTGATAAACAGTAATAAAAGTCTCCAAAGGTGATGGAAAGACTGGAGGAAAGACCAGGTGCTGAGAGCTCTCGTATACCTGTATTATGGAGGCATTTAAACACACCTGAACAATTACAAACACCTGCAAAGCCATGTGTGTCAAACATTATGGTCCCCTGAAATGGGGGGGGGACTATGTATAAACACAGCTGCAATTTCTACATGGTGAAAGCAAAATGTATAAAAATACCCTTTAATAAAATCTGACAATGTGTACTTCAACCACATGTGATGTTTTCTACTACAAATCTCAAATTGCGGAGTACAGAGGCAAATAAATAAATGATGGGTTCTTGTCCCAAACATTATGGCAGGCACTGGTATTTAAATGCATGCTTAAACTGAGTTTTAACAATAATTACAAGAGTGCGTTCTCTGTTGCTACCTTTTGACATTTTTTTAATCTGTTGGTTGCTGAGGAAGAATATGTTAAATGAGGGTGCTCTTTTAAACTCTCTACTCTAGCATTCTAATTTGTTAAACTGATAATGAATGGGGACTTTCATTCATCAGGCTCGGCAATTCACTGACATATGTGACTTGCGTGGTTTCTTCAGCTTCACATTAAGTCGAGCCTTGGTACTACCACTTGTGAGCAGCAAGAAGTGGAATAGGCCATAGAGTCAGTCATAGTGTGATAAAGTGTGGAAACAGGCCCTTTGGCCCAACTCGCCCACACCGGCCAACAATGTCACAGCTACACTATCCCACTTGCCTGCGCTCAGTCCATATCCCTCCAAACCTGTCCTGTCCATGTACCTGTCCAACTGTTTCTTAAATGTTGGGATAGTTCCAGTCTCAACTACCTCCTCTGGCAGCTTGTTCCATACAACCACCACCCTTTGTATGAAAACGTTAGCTCTCGGATTCCTATTAAATCTTTTCCCCTTCACCTTGAACCTGTGTCCTCTGGTCCTCAATTACCCTACTCAGGACAAAAGACAGCGCATCTACCCGATCTATTCCTCTCATGATCTTATACACCTCTATAAGATCACTCCTTATCCTCCTGCACTCCATGCAATACAGACCCAGCCTACTCAACCTCTCCCTATAGCTCACACCCTCTAGTCCTGGCAACATCCTCATGAATCTTTTCAGAGCTTGACAATATATTTCCTATAACATGGTGCCCAGAACTGAACACAATATACCAAATGCGGTCTCACCAACGGCTTATACAACTGCAACATGACCTCCCAACTTCTATAGTCAATACTCTGATTGATGAAGGCCAAAGTGCCAAAAGCCTTTGTGATCACCTTATCTACCTGCGACTCGACCTTCAAGGAACTATGCACTTGTACTCCTAGATCCCTCTGCTCTACAACACTACCCGGAGTCATAGCATTTACTGTGTAGGTCCTGCCCTAGTTTGACGGCCCAAAATGCAACACCTCACACTTCTCTGTATTAAATTCCATCAACCGTTCCTCCGCCCAGCTGGCCAATTGATCCAGATCCTGCTGCAATCGTTCACAACCCTTCACTATCTGCAAAACCATTAACTTTTGTATCATCAGCAAACTTACTAATCTTGCCCTGTTTGTTCCCATCAAAATCATTGATGTAGATGACAAACAGTAACGGGCCCAGCACCGAACCCTGAGACACACCACTAGTCACAGGCCTCCAGTCTGAGAAGCAACCTTCCACCATTACCCTCTGCTTTCTTCCATGGAGCGAATTTGCTATCTATTCAGCTATCTCTCCTTGGATCCCATGCAATCTAACCTTCCAGAGCAGCCTACCATGCAGAACCTTGTTGAACGCCTTACTGAATGAAATCCATGTACACAACATCTACATCTTTGCCTTCATCAACATTTTTGGTCACGTCTTCAAAAAAATCAATCAGATTTGTGACACATGACCTCCCATGTACAAAACCATGCTGACTATCCCTAATCAGCCCTTGCCCATCCAAATGTCTGTATATCCTATCCCTCAGAATACGCTCCATTATCTTACCAACTACAGAAGTTAAGCTCACCGGCCTATGGTTCCCAGCATTTTCCCTGCAGCCCTTCTTGAAAAGAGGTACAACATTTGCCACCCTCCAGTCTACCGGCACCTCTCCTGTATTTAAGGACGACTCGTAAGTTTCAACCAGCGCTCCCGCAATTTCCTCTCTGGTTTCCAACAATGTCCTCAGATATAGCAGATCAAGCCCTGGAGATTTGTCTACCTTCATACACAACAATACCTTCAGTACTTCTTCAACCCTGACTGCTCTCAAAACAATTCCAGTGACTGCTCCCATTTCCTCCGTCCTACTGGCTTTCTCCTCGGTAAATACCAAGGAGAAATACTCATTTAGGACCTTGCCTATCTCCTGTGGCTCCACACAGAGGTGACCGCTTTGATTCCTAAGAGGTCCCACTCTCTCTGTAGTTACCCTTTTCCCTCTTATGTATTTGTAAAATCTTTTGGGATTGTCCTTAATGCTACCCGGCAGGGCTATCTCCTGGCCCCTTTTTACCCTTCTGATTTCCTTTTTTAGTTTACTCCTTAGCTCCTGAAACTCCTCCAGGGATGCTCTTGATCCTAGCTGCCTATACCTGTCCCGTGCAACCTTCTTGTTTTTGGCTAACGTCTCAATTTCACTCGTCAGCCAAGCTCCCTTAAGTTTGCCTGCTTTGTCCTTCACTCTAACGGGGACGTACACATCCAGAGGTTTTTCAGTCCACATTTAAAAACATCCCACTTGGCCGATGGTCCTTTCCCATCTAATAACCTGATCCAGTCAACTTGAGCGAAACCTTCTCTCATACCCTCAAAGTTGGCTTTACCCCAGTTGAGCATTTTAACACGTGGACCCTCTCCGTTCCGATCCATAATTATCTTAAACCTAATCGAACTGTGGTCACTGGTACCAAAGGGCACCTCCACACACACTTCATTAACTTGCCCTTCCCAATTTCCCAATACTAGATCCAGCATTGCCCTCTCACGTGTGGGGGCCTCCACATACTGCTTAAGAAAACTCTCATTAACACTTTTGAGGAACTGCATCCCATCTAAACCGTTCATGCTATGATTATCCCAGTCTATATTAGGAAAGTTAAAATCCCCTACTACAACAACTTTATTTGACCTGCAGCTGTTAACAATCCCCCAGCACATTAATTCTTCTAATTCCTGTTGAATATTTGGGGGTCCCACCTAAAAATAGAACAGGGCCTTGCAAGAAGAGAGTCCTATTCCACCTATAAAGACAGGACAATTGTGTAGGAATTAACTGCAGATGCTGGTTTACACTGAAGATAGACATAAAAAGCTGGAATAACTCAGCGGGTCAGGCAACATGCCTGTAGAAAAGGAATAGGTGACGTTTTGGGTTGAGACCCTTCTTCAGACTGAGAGTCAGAGGAAAGGGAAATGGGAGATATAGAGGGTACATAGCAACGAGAGAGGGTGTTACCGAACTCTCGTCATAGAGAGGAGAACTTCTTCAATGTAGGCATACCTTGAGGAGATTTCTCAGTGAAGCAGACAAAATGTGTAGGAAGGAACAGCAGATGCTGGTTGACACTGAAGATAGACACAAAATGCTGAAATAACTCAGCAGGTCAGAGCATATCTGGAGAAAAGGAATAGGTGACATTTTGGATTGAGACTCTTCTTCAGAGTGAGAGTCTGGGGAAAGGGAAACTAGAGATAGAAGGTACATAGCAGTGAGCCAGGTATTTTAATAGAATCATGATGGACAATATTAAGGGGCTGTCCCACTTGGGAGACCTAATCTGCGAGTTTAGAAGAGTGTCTTCGACCTTCAAACTCGCAGCATGGTCGACACGTGGTCCTAGGAGGTCCTATATGGTCACTGCAACTCTCCTTCATGCTCGAGGGAAGTTCCCGAATACTCGTGGCCTCAGCTAGGTCGTGGAAAAATTTTCAGCATTTTGAAAAAATGTCCGCGAGTAGAATTTGGTCGGCATGGTTCTTTTTAACTCGTAGTGCAGTGGAGTGGGGTCGCTATTTAGTTACTGGCACTCGAGGGCAGCCGTAGGCAATCTCCTTCACTGACCGGGCATTTTGATTGGCTCATTGGAGTTTTCAGGACCAAGGAAGACCTTGGTAAAATGCCCGCTAAACTTTATAAAACTTCTTAAAAGTGTCTCCACTCCTCCCCCCCCCTTCTCCCTCCCTTCTCTCCCCCTCTCTCCCCTTCTCTCCTCTTCTCTCCTCTTCTCTTCCCCCCCCTCCGCACTCTGTAAAGGACTTACCGTTACTGTGCATCCGTTTTACCTTCATCTTCATCGCGGGTGTGAATTTCAGACAGCGCTCCCCCGTTTTCCCTGGCCCCCGTCGTTGCGATGTGTTTGTGTGTGTGTGTGTGTGTGTGCGGTCGGTCGATCCAGCTCGCAGTTTTAATGCAGACGGTCGATCCAGCTCGAGGCTTTCCAGGCGAGTGCCCTCGAGCTGGAAGGTCGAAGACACTCTTTTTAGGTCGCCCAAGTGGAACAGCCCCTTTAGGCACAGTAGAGCAGTGGTAGAAGCTTCCCTACAGCACCTGAGACCCATGTTCAATCGTGACTACTGGTGGTGTGTGTACGGAGTTTGTACAGTACGTTCTCCCTGTGCCCGCGTGGGGTTTCTTCGGGTGCTCACATACACTGGTGAGGGCATTTGGAAGTTCCGTGGTTAAATGTTACATCTTTTGTAGTCACCCAGGAAAAACAAAATGCGCCTCAAATAATTATTCTACATGAAACAGCGATTCACTTGCACTTCATTCAATCAGGTGCAGTGCATTCAGTGTTTACAGTTTGGTGTCGTTTACACTAGAGAAATGAAACGCAGATCGAGTGGTCGTTTTGCTGGGCACTTGCTCTGTCGGCAAGGATGACTGAATTTCCTGTAGCCTGCCACATTTATTCTCAATTTCACTCCCATCACCACCTGACTGTCTGCACATCCTCCACTGCAACATTGTGACCCGAAAATAAACTAGAATAACAACACCTCAGCAAAGTCTAGGCTCTTTGCAACCCTCGGGAATGAAGACTAAATTCCCCAACTTCATTTCATATTACCATGCTTGCATCACTTTTTAAAATTGTCATTCTTTAAAATATATTGCTATTGATCTATAATTATGTTCCTTACATCTGATCTGAGGGTAAAACAGTAAACATCACATGTCCACAAAACCTGTCGGACTGGATGAATTCTCCTGGCATTCCTGTTTTTCAAAAGTAACCCCTCTGGGTCTGTGCCTGGGATGTTTTCATCTGGAGCTATAATGTGAAAACTGTGCTTTACTAAGCATGACAGTAATCTTGACGGGTTTGCCAATTACTTTTGCTTTGATGAATTATATTGTTATCCTGTGTCCAGCTAATGAACTTTGTCCATGTGAAAATGCTGTGTTTGTTTCTCAAAATCGCAAACGTGAAAACAAATAAACTTACACAAAAATATTAGTCGGTAGATATTACTGGTTCATTGGAGCAAAACAATGCAGATGCTGCAGATCTGAAGCAAAAGAAAAAATGGTGGATTTGCTCGCCAGGACAAGCAGCATCTACTCTAGCTTATTAAACTGATCTGCACAACCTTAATACTAAATCAGCATGGAATACAAGGACCACTTTGTGCACTACTATGGATTTATTTTTCCTAATTGTGTTTTATACTGAAATCTTGCCTAGTGCTTTTTCATCTGGCCCTCAAGATCGGAAAGACCAAAAAGGTGTTTGTTGACTCAAGGAGTGCGAGGGTGAACACAATCTGTACTCATCAATGGAATGGGTACAGATGATTAGCAGAGATGGTTAACGGCTTCAGGTTTCTTGGTATCCCTGTCACGAGCAACTTTACCAGGTCCGTTTACACTGATCTAGTGATCAAGAAAGTGAATCAGCATGTTTAATTTCTTACAGTAGGTGCATGAGAAGATTTACCCAAGGATTCTCTCGAATTTTTACAGATGCGCTATAGAAAGTATATTGATGGGATACACCTCTTCCTGGTATGGCAACTGCTCTGCTGTTGACTGCCTGAACGTGCAGAGAGTGGTGAACACAGCCCAATCCACCACAGGCTCATCATTCCTTCCATCCAGTTCATATACAGTGTGTTGCATCAGGAAGGCTGGAAGTATCCTCAAGGATGCCTACCATCCTAGCGAACCGTCACTGCCCAGAACATGAATACCTCACACTGAAATGCCATTCCTACTACCTGCCATAGAAATGTATATTGACTATCCTGTTCGCAGTCTACATTCCACCCCAAGCTTGCACTTGAGTAACTGCTCACTGCTACCATTAGTCTTGAAGCAAAGTGCCCTGAGGCCTTGTTCATAATAGCTGAGGAATTCAATCTGGCCAAACTCAAGTGCTTGACTTCAAAATGCTATCAGCACATCTCCTGTCCAACCAGAGATCTAAACACCCTCAACCACTGCTGCAGAACCAGCAAAGACTCCACTCCCCAACCACACTTTGGTAAATCTGACTTTGAAGTTGAAGGACCAAGTACAGGAAGTCATGCAGTGCTGGTCTGAGGAAACAAGTGAGATCCAAGGCGACTGCTTTGAGTTGATGGACTGATCCTTATTCAATGAGTCTGTCGCTAACCAAAATGAGTGTGTGTGCCACACCTGTCACAGACTTCATCAGCAAGTGTGTAGAGGAATGCATACCAAACACAATACGTGTGTGCCCCAACCGGAAACCATGGATGAACCACGAGGAACACGTTGATATCCAATTCTGTAGTTAAATGGGTCAAACTATCCCAAAAGGTACAAGAAATCTATCCAGCAGTTTTGCAAAGACATTAAGGATGCCAAGAGGGAATTTCAGACCACGCTGGAGTCCCTGGGCAATAACACCCGTAGATTGTGGCGAGGCTTACATGCTGTAAAAGGCTACAAAGTGAAGTCAGATTGTATCGCTGGTAAATATGGGCCCCTCCCCAATGAGCTCAATTCTAGGCCAGCTTTGATCAGAAGGTCGGTAGAAGAACGTCACCCACCCCATCAGTCTCGGATGTGTGGCTGAACCAATGGTTACTGTGGCTGACATAAGATCAGCCTGAGAGTGATTCAGCAGAAAGCCACTGGCCTGGATGAAATCCCCATTCATGTTGTTAGGGCCTCCATGGACCAGCTGCCAGAAATATTCACTGACATCTTTAATCTTTCACTACTCCATTCTGAAATCCCCACCTGCTTTTACAAGAGATACAAAGAATGTATTAGCCAAGTATGTAAGAACACACAAGGAATTTGATTTGTCATACAGTCATACCAAAAAAGCAGCAAGACGCACAACTACATAAAACTTCACTGTGATGGAAGGCAATAAAGTATTATCTTCTTCTCTCCTTTTTACCTGCAGTCGGGGCAGTCGAACCATCTGCAGTCGGGTCAATCGAAGCTCCCGCAGCCTGCAATCGAAGCTCCCGCGTCCGTGCGATCAAAGCTTTTAGAAGACCACTATCATCGTGGGGCCAAAGCAAAGCAAGGTAGTGTACCTCAATAACTATCATCCAGTGGCTTTGACATCCACCATCATAAAGTGATCATAGATGTTGGTGGTAACACACATTAACATCAGCCACCAGCCTTGATTCACTGCAGTTTGTTTACACGGCAGCACAGCAGACACCATCTCCCTGTCTCACAACTCATCTCCGGAACACCTGGACAACATAGACACCGGTGGCAAACTCCCATTTATGACCTATAGATCCACCTTCACCACCATAATCCCACCTAAACTGGTTACTGTGGCAATGTAAGATCGGCCTTCCTGATAGTGATTCGGCAGAATGCCACTGACCCGTGTCCTCATCTCCAATATCTGGACCAAAGACTCAGCATACTTCCCTGCTCCTGGATCCTCGACCTTCTGATCCATAGACCACAACAAGTGAGGATAATCAACAACACATTCTCCACAATAATCATCAACACCGGTGCCCCTCAAGGATGTGTTCTCAATCCCTTACTATACTCTCCATACACTCACGACTACTGTGGGGAAACTCTAACTTCAACTACAAGTTTGCAAATGACACCACTGTGGTGGGTTGTATCATGCGGAATGAAGAGACAGAATACGGAAAGGAGATAGAGAGCTTAGTTAGAGGATGGAGGACAATATCCATCTCCTCAATGTTAGCAAGACAAAGAAAATATTTATCAACCGCAGAAGGCGTGGTGAAGTAGATGCCCCAATCAGCATCAATGATGCCAAAGTGGAAATGGAAGAGAGCTTCAAGTTCCTTAGCGTAAATATTATCAAAAAGCGGTCGTGGACCACCCTCATTGAAGCGACAACCAAGTAGGCACATTAACACCTCTGCTTCCTCAATAGACTGAGACAATTCAGCATTCTCCAATGGCTCTTACAAACGTCCACAGATGCACCAATGAAACTGTCAGAGGGTTGCATCACAGCTTGGTTTGTGCCCAAGACCACAAAAAATTGCAAAGTGTTGTGGAAGAATCTCAGACTATCACACAGACAAGTCTCCCCACCATTGATTCGACATTTCACTATACCTGAGGAAAGTAGCCAACATAATCAAGCACCCTGGCCCCGCTCTCTGTTTAGGCATGAGATATGGAAGCTTGCAAGCGCGCACCATCAGACTAACGAATAGCTTCTTCCCCGCTGTTATTGACATAAGCTAGATTACAGTTCCAATTCTCCAACCTACGCCAATCTGGACAATGCAATTTTCTCTGGAACATGTGTTAGATGAGATTGGAGAAGCCAATTTCTCTTTGCCCTACTTATTGTATTTGAGTTTAGCTCGATTGTACTGATGTGTGTACTTTCTGATTTGATCTGAATAGCATCTAAATAAAGCTTTTCACTGAACCTCTGTCCGTGACAATAATAAACCTGAAATATTTTTGTTTCTTTTCTACGTTCTGGGAGAAGAGACAGGAGCTTGAAAGCCTATCGTGCAGACTTAAAATCAGCTTAATCCCCTGAGCCAACCACCTATTTCACACTCCCTTCCAGAGGTGCTGACATATTTTTACTCTTAAGACTACCTGATACAGTTATTCCACGCTTGCACTTCTATTGTCTTTGCTCTACTTCAAAGAGTACAGCAATCTTTTCACCATTCCGTGGATGACCAGTGAAGTTAGAAAGCTGCTGAGGGAACGCAGTCTTTAGATCTGGCAATGAGGAACTGTGCAGCACTGCCAGATCCAAACTAAAGAGAGCCATCAAAGAGGCAAAGGCAGACTATGGAAGAAGACTAGAGGGACACTTTAATGAGAGGGACCCTCGGCGTGTTTGGCAGGGTATTCAGCAACTCACTAACTACAAGGGCAACAGGGGCTCAACCACCAGCAACAGTAGCAACTCGCTAGCTGAGGAGCTTAACCACTTTTTTCGCCCGTTTTGAGCTGAATGAGGCAGAGCCTGCGCCTGCAGCCGCATCCAGCACTGACGACCTGGCACTCACTGTGAGCACAGAGGATGTCAGGAGAGCACTCCGCAGCGTCAACCCCAGGAAGGCTGCTGGCCCAGATGGCATCCCAGGGAGAGTACTGTGGGACTGTGCAGACCAGCTGGCGGAGGTATTTAGCGACATCTTTAACCTCTCTCTGTCAACATGCACTGTCCCTAAATGCTTCAAGACTGCCACCATTGTGCCTGTTCCCAAAAAGCCATCTATCACCAGCTTGAACGACTACAGACCTGTTGCTCTTACTTCAACTGTGATGAAGTGCTTTGAGAGGCTGGTCCTGGCCCACATTAAATCCTCACTCCCACCCACCCTGGATCAGCATCAGTTTGCATACAGAGCCAACGGGTCAACAGAGGACGCCATCAACATAGCTCTATATTCTGCACTGACTCACCTGGAGCGCCCCGGCTCATATGTGAGGATGTTGTTTGTAGATTTCAGTTCCGCATTCAATACCATCATCCCCAGCAGAATGGTGGACAAACTGTTTGACCTGGATGTAAATGCCAACACATGCAGATGGATCAAGGACTTATTAACAGATCGCCCACAGACTGTCAGGATGGGGTCCAATCACTCCCCAGTCCTGACGCTCAGCACAGGAGCGCCACAAGGTTGTGTGCTGACTCCTATTCTCTACACAATATACACAATGACTGCACACCAACACACAGCACAAACCGGATCATTAAGTTTGCAGATGACACGACTGTGGTGGGGCTGATAAATAACAACGACGAGTCTGCCTACAGAGATCAAGTCCAAAAACTGACTGTCTGGTGCACTAAAAATAACCTGGTACTCAACCCAACCAAAACAAAATAACTTGTTATAGACTTCAGGAGGAGGAGAGAGGAACCTGCTCCTCTTTACATCAAAGGAGACATGGTGGAGAGAGTCACTGACTTTAAGTTCCTGGGCACATACATCTCCCAGGACCTCTCATGGACAGTGAACACCATCACTCTCGTAAAGAAGTCACAGCAGCGCCTATATTTCCTGAGGACTCTGCGGAGAGCAAACGTCTCACAGCAGCTGCTGCTGTCCTTCTACCGGTGCGCCGTGGAAAGCATCCTCTCCTATGGCATCCTGGTGTGGTCTGCTAGCTGCACTGTGGCTGGAAGGAAGGCAGTACAGAGAGTTATTAAAACAGCACAGAGCATCACAAACGCTCAACTACCCTCCCTGGAAGACATTTACAGGGACCGATGTTTACGTCGGGCCACAAACATCACACAGGACTCATCGCACCCTGCCAACCACCTTTTCACTCTGCTGCCTTCTGGGAGGCAATACAGGTCTCTGAAGGCCCGCACTTGTAGACTAATTATCAGTTTCTACCCATGTGCCATTAAAGAACTAAACTCAAATAGATAACACTGCAGGCAACACTACACAATTCGTGGTGCAATATAAACATTTGTCTGCTGGAGTGTGCAATATAATGTGCAATATTTCTACTATCTATTTTTTTATTTTATTCATTGATCTTGCTGGTAAATATGAGAGTTAATGGTTGATTGTGTTTTTGTTCTTTTAAATCTTTTTATCCTGTGTCTTTTATTGTATACCACTGAAGGAGATGCACTGACATTTCGTTGTACAGTTGCTGTGCAATGACAATAAAACGTATTTGATTTGATTCTGCTGCTTTGCATTTGTTGTTGTATTTATAGGTGTATCTATCATTGCCATTTCCTGCTTGCTGTGTAAACTTCATCTGAACAAGAAAATGAATTGCAACCTATATATATTACCATAAACTAATCTGAATTTGACATTTATTATTTTGACAAAAATGGCATAACCTCTGTACGCTCTTACACAACTAGATATCTTTTAACTGTATCATTAAGACTGGCGCTGATCCCAGCAATCACTTGAAAGAGTTTGTGGCCATCTTTAAGGGTGATCAATCCATTGTGCAGCCCCTTTCAAGATGTTCTTTGGGAAAGAGACTTTTAAAATTGGTTTCTTATTTTTTTCATTCTAATGAAGAGTCCTTGACCTGAAAAGTCAATTTTGTTTCACTCCCTAATCACCTTAAACTTTCTTTGGTTTAAAGAGATTCAGCATAATATACTGAGAAAGCACCTTGACTGATGGTGTAATTGTATGGTGTGGTAATTCCAACGCCGGAGGCTGCCGATCTATCTCATATTTTCTCATAGAAGTTCAAGACACAGTTTTACTCCGTGCTGCTCATGATGTCAATGGCCAAACAAAATAACTTTTACTGAATACTTTAATTTTTATAAAAATAAGTGTAAAGTTTATTTCGTCTGAAGAAGGGTCTGATTACTTGTTGCGCATGGAACAGGAGTGCGTGTAGAATGAATGGGTGTGCCATTATATAAGGACAAATATGCAAAAGGACAGCGAAACTGGGAGGAGACGACTTCTCAATCAATGTTTGAAGCATTCATTCGTGGTAAATGTGAACAGGTAATACGAATGTCTCCTGCAGATAATTTCAAAGCTTCTCGACATCAATGAAAATAAAAGAATTGCAAATCGCAGGTAATACAACGCCGTCGCGAACTCATTTATGTTATTATGTTTTAGAATCAAATAAACTGTTCGTGCCTGAGAAAACACCCTCGCGATAAAAGCAGATACAAGGAACCGCAGATGCTGGTTGACAAAGAAAAAGGCACGAAGTGCTGGAGTAACTCAGCGGGTCAGGCAGCATCTCTGGAGAACTTGGATAGGCGATGATTCTGGTCGGGACCCTTCTTCAGACTAAGTGTGGCGTGGAGGGGTTTTTGAGGAGTAGATATTAGTATCTTTGGTAGATATTGTTGCCCCCAGAAACAGTATATCCGACCAACCACCACAACCTCTCCAACCACCACAATCAGTCTGAAGAAGGGACTCGACGACAAACTCCATCTTATCGATGTTCTCCAGAGATGCCGCCAGATAACTTTGAACTCTCGGAAGTAAACTGTTCGATGGAGGGCTGATTCATAGAACTATTATTTCATGTGTTTTCGACAATATTTAAAGCACGGGACAGATCATAGATTGACTTTCACGATGAATGGCGTAACGCTAAATCAATATCACAGGTTGATCAATAAATCCGATGACGGGCGGAAAATTGCGGAGGATGCTTGCGGATGTTTTACCCTTGGTCTTCATGGGTTCAGGGACCAGAATATTAGATTATATTGACATTGGAACCAAGTACAAAACTTGAGAGCTTCAGCAGAAGTCATGTAACGCGACGGTGACCATTTTCTAACAGAACACTGTACTTAACGTAGTGAAGAGACATTTACATACGAAACGTAACTAACTTCATACCAAAGATACTCCTCCAGTCCTTTGCCACAGTTTTACTCCCACTGTCATTTTGTAAAGTTAACGTGTGAAGCCACGGGCGGGAACTCTCGAGCTCTTAATTGTTTTCTTAGTTGTAGATGTACACGGGAGTGCGGGGGCCTCCAACATGGACAAACAAGCTACAAAAATAAACACTAATGTCGGACGATTCCTGATTGTGGCGTTGCTGGCACTGGCATTGATGTTTCTAAATTTGCGGCATATAAAGGTGCGTAGAAAGATAAAAACTAACCCTCATGCCACCACGCATTAAATTGATAACTATGTAAAATAGAAAGATTAAACGAGAACTTACCGTTTGAAGTTTGATCTTGGTGCCAGATGGGCATCAGCCTGGGGTGGGATGTAGACCGTGGTCAGGATGATGGAGGTGAATTCCCTCAGTAGGTAGAAGGAATGGCACTTCACAGCCAGGTGTTCCAGGTGTGGAGAGCAGGAGTTGGACAGGACTGCCACGTCTGAGCACCACACAGAGTTGGCCATGAGGCAGACGCCCCCTCCTCTCCCTTTCCCAGATGCCAGTGACTGTCCATGCGATGGATGGAGAAACCTTCAGGCTGGACTGTTGAGTCTGGGGAGCTGGGGGTGAGCCATGTCTCTGTGAAACAGAACACAGAGCATTCCCTCAGCTCCCTTTGGTTAAGCAGTCTTGCGCTTAATTCCTCCACTTTATTTTCAAGGTACTGTACATTGGCCAGTAGGATAGTAGGGAGAGGGGATCGAAGTCCCCTGCGCTTCAGTCTGACCTGAAATCCTGCCCGCCGGCCACGTTTCCAGACACAATTTAGCAATGTTACAAAATTTTGAGATTTAAAAAATCAAGTCTGCAATTTATCCCATCAGATAAAGCATAAAAAGACGTTTAATTTGACACCTAATTCACTTTCATATCTTCAGTATTAAAAAACTTATGGCCATTTTCATAATCGGAAATTAGCATCTTGTTCCCTATTGCTTTTGCATTGACAACACAAAAGCTGTGATTGAGGACAGTCAAAAGCCCATAACGTTCTTAAAAATTAAGAGAACTGAATGCAATTTTCAGTTATTATACATTGAAGCATTCTGAAACAAATATAAAACATCTTACTTGGATGACCTGAAATTAAAGCATATAATTACTAAAATACCTAATTGTAGTTAATTACAAAATTGACCGTTGTGACGGAATTAGTAATAAACACCCAGACTGCCTTGAAAATTCAAAAATGTGATATTCTCAAGATCAGAACTTTAATAATATTGTATTATATGCTGTAAGTCTGTAACAGATAGGTAAATAAATTACAATTTCTAGCAATAGACCAAGTCTTTATGGAGAAGATCAGTTGCTAGCTGGTACATTGGCATATCATAATCAGTAGCATCATCATACTCCTCAGAATGTAACTCTGTACACCTTGCTTTTCCTGACCTTTTCAATTTTGGCATTGTAAACTACAAGTTTTTGCTCTTCAAACCACGCATGACATTCCTTTCTGCCCATTACTTTCCCATTAAGAATGTCCTGTAGATTCCATTTCTTAAGAAAAGGATTTTTTTTAATAGCCTAAGTATGCAAATAACAAACTAATCTCATTCACACAAAAATTCACAATATAACATGATTTTTAAATCTCACTGTCATGAATTCATATGCCAGATGGAAGGAACTTGATGTTTAATCTAGAAACAACCACTCAATATAATCAAAATTTTCATTTTTTTTTTGCACAATACATGTGACTAAAACTGACATTTAGTATAACAATATTGACTATGGGTAGACAACACAAAATATAGACGATTTAGATGCTCTTATGACATGATTGTCCATAAAAAAAAGAGCATTTAAATCATCTTGCGAGTGGGGTTTTTCTGGAACGCGATCGATTGGAACGTTGCATTTGTGGTGAATTTGAACCCCATATCGGCAGGAAAAACACTGCCAGTTCGTATGGTGTCCAAATCACATTTTCGCAACGTAAAATTTGATTAAAGCCATCCCAAGAAGCAAGTGTATATGTTAAATAGAGGACTTATCCGGAGTTTTGTCCCGTTCATGCAATCCGTCACGTTGTAGGCACTGAGGGCGTTAGAAGTCGCTTTTTAGTTTAATCAAATCATTAAAAAAAAAAACGGGAACGCAAGTCCGATCGATTTTTCTTCATCAGCTAACAGCCCGAGGAAGTCTGCCTCCGACAGGCAGGAGAAAACGGCATTTTAATCCCGCCCCCCCCCCTCAAAAGCGCTAAAGTCGCGCACACAACCAGTGGCAGAACTGCAGCGCCGCTGAAGGTAAGTTTAGTAACATGTGTCCAGGTACTGTGCTTACTGTACCTGCTGTTTCTCTGAAACTGCGCTGGAACAGGGATTCCCTTCCAGACGGCAGCTCCAGCTCCGTTGCGATCAGGGATTCCCTCACAGTTGGCAGCTCCAGCTCGGTTGCTCCTGGGAGATCCTGCCCGTAGGCACCGGAGGTCTTCCCGCTGTTTCCACGTATGGTGCCTGTGATCCTAGGTTGGTTTGGGTGTTCTCCAGTGATCGAGGGATCGTTTACGGTCGGGGGGTCCAGCAGCTGCGGGAGATCGTGATATCGCTAGTGCCTTCAAGTGCACAAGCAGCTTGTCCATTACAGCACTGATTTCTGCCGTTTCTCTGATCCAGGTGAGTTGAGTGAACCTATAAATAATTCTCTTCTGTTGAGCTGCTGGCAAAATGTCGCCACAGGCAGGCGCCATCTTTTACAGGTACCTTTCAGAATGGCAGGCAGTGACTAGTGGGGTACCGCAAGGCACGGTGCTGGGACCGCAGCTATTTACAATATATATTAATGATTTGGATGAAGGGATTAAAAGTAACATTAGCAAATTTGCAGATGACAAAAAGCTGGGTGGCAGTGTGAACTGTGAGGAGGATGCTATGAGGATGCAGGGTGACTTGGACAGGTTGGGTGAGTGGGCAGATGCATGGCAGATGCAGTTTAATGTGGATAAATGTGAGGTTATCCACTTTGGTGGCAAAAACAGGGAGGCAGATTATTATCTAAATGGTGTCAAGTTGGGAAAAGGGGAAGTATAACGAGATCTGGGGTTCCTTGTTCATCACTCACTGGAAGTAAGCATGCAGGTACAACAGGCAGAGAAGAAAACAAATGGCATGTTGGCCTTCATAACAAGAGGAGTTGAGTATAGGAGCAAAGAGGTCCTCCTGCAGTTGTACAGGGCCCCAGTGAGACCACACCTGGAGTATTGTGTGCAGTTTTGGTCTCCAAACTTGAGGAAGGACATTCTTGCTATTGAGGGAGTGCCGCGTAGGTGCACAAGGTTAATTCCCGGGATGGCAGGACTGTCATATGTTGATAGATTGGAGCGGCTGGGCTTGTATACTCTGGAATTTAGAAGGATGAGAGGGCATCTTATTGAAACATATAAGATAATATGGGTTTGGACACATTAGAGGCAGGAAACATGTTCCCAATGTCGGCAGAGTCCAGAACCAGGGGCCATAGTTTAAGAATAAGTGGTAAGCCATTTAGAACGGAGACGAGGAAACACTTTTTCACACAGTGAGTTGTTAGTGTGTGGAATTCTCTGCCTCAGAGGCAGTGGAGGCTGGTTCTCCGGATGCTTTCAAGAGAGAGTTAGATAGAGCTCTTAGGGATAGCGAAATTAAGGGATATGGAGAGAAGACAGGAATGGGGTACTGATTGTGGAAGATTAGCCATGGTCACATTGAATGGCGGTGCTGGCTGGAAGGGCCGAATGCCCTACTCCTGCGCCTATTGTCTATCTTTTTTGTTTGTTTATGATTTAATCTATTGAGTACTGTGTTGCAAACCTGTTGTGCTGCTGCTGCCAGTAAGAATGTCATTGTTCCGTTCTAATACATATGACAAGAAAACACTCTTGAATCTTGAATAATAATATTCTAATCATGTTGTAAAAATTCTGTGATTGAAACTAAAATTTGAAATTTTTAGTCTTGATGATTATAAATGCTGTAAAACTATTTGAAAAAAAAATACATTGAATTTGCTGTTTTCCATAGTTCGCGCAATTTTCGATTTCCGGAGCAAAGTCACTGTGGATCCGATACCCAGCTCCGAAGAATCATTCCACACTACAGCAGGAAGTAAAAATGCCAAAGACTGATTGGATCCACAAGCTGGTGCAGTATGGCTATCAGAATCATAGCTTCACCCTTGAAGAAAGAACAGAGGGTACAGTACTGATGAAAATGATTGAATGGCCAATGCCTCCCGATCCCAGTGTGCCCTTTAGGAAAAGCACCGACCCATTGCATACTTGCTTTATCATTTTAAATTCTGAGAAGACTTTCCACGTTGGAGATCAATTGCAAGTGATGCTGCGAATGTTTGACTTTGACGGAAATCCAAAACAATATGGAGGTGGCTATCTGCAAGCGCGGATTCACACCCCTGAGTTAAAGGCTGGTTCAGCAGGAACAGTTCTAGATAACCAAAATGGGTATTATTACATTAATTTCACTTTATCCTGGCCAGGAAAAGTCCAAGTGTCAGTTTCCCTAATTCATCCCAGTGAAGGGATCAAAGTACTAAAACGGCTGCGTGAAGAACGACCAGATCGAATTTATATGAAAAGCACTTTCAAGGCTGGAGCAATTTCAAAGACTACTGTTTGCAATCTGTTTTTAACTCCAACTAAACCACTATGTAACTTTACTGATCTGAGGACAGGAGAGCCTTGGTTCTGTTACAAACCAGAAAATCTTCCGTGTTCTACTCGAATCAATCATGCTAAACATGGATATATAACAGATGTTTTAATTGCAGAAGAGAGGCTGTTTTTACAAAGGTATTCCACCTACATTTTATCTTGTATATTTTGATATTTCCATTTAGTGTTTTCTGTTTTTATTTCACATATCTAGCATCTGCAGCTTTTTGCTTTTAAGTTACAATTCATTTTGGTTTTTTATTTATGGAGTTCTTATTCATTTATAGTATTTATTAACTTATTAATAAAAATTTAGGTAGTCCAGTTTCCTCTCGTATCCCAAGTACACGCTGGTTGGTAGGTCAGTTGCTTATTATTAAGGCTGCCTCAAAACACATAAAGGTGGATAAATCCCTGGAGCCTGACCAAGTGTATCCTAGAACATTGTGGGATGGGAGGAAATAAATTGCAGGGGTTCGGGCAGAGATATTTAATTCATCGTTAACCATAGGTAAGGTATCGGAAGACAGTAGGGGGGCTAAAGAGGATAGGCTAGGGAATTATAGCCTGGAGAGCCCAACATCAGTGGTGGGAAAGTTACTGAAGGGAATTCTGAGAGATTGGATCCACCAGCATTCGGAAAGTCAAGGACTGATTTATGGATAGCCAGCATGGCTTTATGCATGGGAAATCGCATCTCCTAAATTTGATTGAGTTTTTTCAAGAGGTGGCAGAGGATTGACAAGGGCAGGTTAGTAGACATTGACTGCAGGGTATTTAGTGAGGTCTTTGATGAGCTCCCACATGGTAGGCTGGTCTTGAAGGTTAGATCACATAGGATCCAGGGTGAGCTAGCAAAATTGAATACAAAATTGGCTTGGTGGTAGAAGTCAGAGAGTGATAGTGGAGAGTTGTTGATCAAATTGGCGGCCTGTGACCACAGGGATCTCTTGTTTCTCAACTATATGATTTAGCTGAACGTGTAGGTGGCATGGTTACTAAGATTATGTATACGACCAACATTTTTGGTATAGTGAAGTGAAGAAGGTTATCTAAGATTATAACAGGATCAGTATTAGCTTGGGCTGGGGACTGACAGATGGAATTTAAGTTGGACAAGTGCTAAGTATCTCACCCTGGAAAAAAGATTCTGATAATCTGGCCTATCATTATCACTCATAAATTAATATAATTCTATCTTTTTCTTGCGTATGGCGTGCACAGCCTAAAGTTGTAAGACAACTTGTTCTGTTTGATCTGTTTGTGCATGCCGGGTTGATTGCATTCATTGAAACAGCGTGGACCACGTGAAGGTTGCAATCCCCCACCCCACATAATTCTCTCGTAGCCCGTCAGCTTCTGACATTCCAGAGAAAACAATCCAAGTTTGTCCAACCTCTTCTTATAACCAATGGTCTTTATATTTAAATGATACTGTTTATTTTTGTATATGCTACCAATGTATATTATAATGAATGCTTCATCGGTTCAGGTAAAATGTATTTTTATTTTGTCTGTTTATCATTTTTCTCTACTCTCTATTTGGAGGGTACTTTTTACGTGCAGGGGTTCTGATCCATCGTAACAACATTGGTCTTATTACGCATTTGTTACCTTGCACAACCATCTTGTAATTTGTCTTTGATTTTCCAAATGGTTCCTCAGTTGAACCCCCACTACCTTGGTCCACTCCTTGAAGTATTATAGGGAGGTATTTTATTTTCCAGCACAAAGTTAAGTAAGCCTATCCATGTGGAACTGGTTCCTTCTCCCTAGGTGTTTACAGCAATTAATATGCAGCCTGCAATTGCCCCACAGTGGTACACAAGCCATGGATCTATCCTATGTGTTCACAAACAGAAGTAATCTCCATGGAGAGTGATGTCCGAACAAGGCCACATTGTTGCTCCAAAACTTTTCATAGTCTTTCTCACCACAATGTTGCACCTTATCACCAACAGACATCCAGTTGGAATGCAGCAAATCTAGTCATTGCAGGGATAGGCTTATACTGGCAAACCCTTTTGACTGTTAATCACAGCCATACTTTATTAACTTTGTTATCTGATCCCTCTGTCAAAGCAGGGACGGTACACTGAGCACTGCTTGAGGCTGACTTGCAGAGTTTATGCTAACTCATCCAGCTTACCCTAACTTAACCCAACTAGCAAGTTCTCTGCAACTCCTTCTTGTTGTTAAGACATCTGCATTGTAATGATGAGATGATCACTTGACATGTCCATCCAAGGATGCTGACTGAAACCTCTGCAATGTGGGGGCTCAATTGATGTGGTGACAAAGAAGGCACTGACACAACTCAATATTTATTAATATTCATATCAGTTTTAAATGATTTAAACTGTTATAAAGATAGTTAGATCTAGCTCTTCGGGCTAAAGGAATCAAGGGATACGGGGAAAAAGCAGCAAAGGGGTAGTGATTTTAGATGATCAGCCATGATCTTATTGAATGGTGGTGCTGGCTGGAAGGACCAAATGGCCTACACCTACACCTCTTTTCTATGTTTTCTATGTTCTATGTTTCTAAATTTACAGGCATTTAACTAAACCATTCAACAAGAGCTTTGTAACTCTTAATCACCTAATTTACTAATATAGCTTTTCCTATCTTGCTGCCCAATGAATGAAACAATACTTGAACTTGGATTCCAGATGTAAGATGAACTGGTTGGGATTCCTTCAATGGGTTGTAATCTTCTCCGAGTTAAGAAGTCAGGGTTCGCCTTCTGTATCAGTTGTCCTTGAGTAATATCACTCCTGGTGTACGATGTTTCTTTGATGTTTTCACATCAATCTTTTAGAAGGCTGGGGACCTCAAATCCCAAATGAGACAATTGGAAATTGGAGCTTGGATTTGATTGCTCCTGGCAATATTCTCACATGGGTATCATAACTAAGTCTTCCTACATTGCTATTTCATCGTTTTAACCTGTACATCTGGTTATTCCATATTGCCATAGTGATAAAGCCGTTTTTCCTGAGTTTGATGCCTTCATTACTATCGGATTTTCTTGCCTTAATACAACTAAATGGTCACTGTTGTGTTTTCACTTCATTTTGCCTCTGAGCCTGGAAACCCTCTGAGAATGATGAGAAGATAGACTGCTACTCGCTTCTGCTTTTCCTTCTATCATGATTACAGTCTGTCCCACATAGTTTAATCGCCATCGATGACCTTTTGCAACAGTTCCTGATTCTCTATTCTGTATCAATATTCTTCCAGTTAAATTGTTGTTAATTATTTTGGTCTTCTCGGTAAACTTTATAGACCATGAGCTGAGCATGTGTGAAGCAATCAAATGGAAAATAATGTCCAGTCTATGTTTCACGTTTGAGACCCTGCATCAGTTTTAATCTGAGACGACTATCCCTTTGGATCCACAGATCAGCTTGACCTGCTGAATTCTTCCAGCAGTTTATTTTTTTGTTCCAAATTCCGGCATCGCTTATGACTACCCTCTGTTCTGGAATGATTATTTTCAACAATTGTCTCACAATAACGCGTTTATAATGCCTTGTACATTCTCATCCAAATCTCAAGATGACAAACTGCGATGGACCCAATACTGATCCCTGAGGCACACCACTATTCACAGACCACCAGTCCAAAAAGCAACCTTCTACCACCATCTACTTCCTACCATGAAGCCAATTTTGTTTCCAGTTAGCTATCTCTCCCTGGATCCCGAGCGGTCTACTCTTCCAGAGCAGACGACCATTGGTTAACCTGCTACAAAGGCCTTGATAAAGTCTATATAGTCTACATCTACAACCCTGCCCTCATTAACCTGCATAGTTGCTTCTTCAAAAAACTAATCAAATTCAGTTGTTTCAGGAGACTGAGGGGTGATTTATTTGAGGTGGATTAAATTATGAAGGCCCTGGAGGTGGAAATAGAAAGCGACTCTTTTTCCTAGCAGACCATAAAAATGTAAATGAGTTACTGGAACAATTACTGGATATGAGAAGTTTCGTCACCCACATGTGCATGAAAAGCTGTGACCTGCCAGGCTTCGGACCTTGTTCTAGAAAACGAGTTTTGCTTGAATTGTGAATAATCTCTGATTATCCTCTAACCTGATGTTTTAGTTGTTAGTTACAGAGTCTGATATTTTAATAAAATCAATTGTTACCAGTAGAAATGTAATGTAGATCAATTTGGATTTAGATGGATTTGCTAAATTACAGGTTCCATGCTATTCAGAAGATGACATTTGAAGCTAAATTTGTGGAAGCTACGTTAATTGCGATGGGCTAGGTTGGATAAGTAGATTATTTGATGACTTTCTTGGACTGTCCTTTGTTTGCATTTTATATTGACACAGTGACTTAATGAATGATATTAACATTTGCAGTAAAGTCAACATCAACATGCCCATATTACCCTGTGCCATGGATTATATAATCGTAGAGCCGTCACCTCAACCAAGTAAGATCATTTTCAATCATGTCTAAAAAAATTATAGTCTAGTGTATTGGAGAAAATAATAATAGAATAGTGAAGCAGTTCCTCGCTATAAATATGCAGACCTTACAAACAAAATATAACTTTACAGCATATGTAGTTCTTTCTTGAATTTGAAGAACATTTAAGTTATAATTTATTCAGCAAAATGTATTATTTTCCAGGGCTAGTATTGATTCAATATTATGCACCTGTCACTTCTCAACCAATACAATCCATTTATTCTTATAGGAGATATGATTGCCAATTGTATTTTTATAATTTTAATAGATGGTTGAAAATATAATCTAAGATAAAACTGCATTTTTCTGGGACTGAACCCTCTTTCCTGGTGTGGACCATCAGTAGTGGAGGCTGATCATCACCCAACATACATCTAGTCAGTGCAGCTCTTCCATTGAGTTCACCGAGCCAGATCTCAACAGCAACTGAACCAATAAATGAAGGTGTTAACTTTTTGAACAGTAAAGGTATAGGCTTGAAGTACTATTGGTTAACCTGCTACTAATCACTTTGGTGATATGAAATTTTAAAGTAGCAATTCTGTGACCTCCTCTGGCAGTTCATTCTAGAGTTTAAAATATGCCTCTGAGATCTTTCTTACCCTATGCTCTCTAACTTTAGAATCATCTAAGTTGGGATAAATACTGGGTGTTCACTTTATTGCTGCCTCTCATAATTTGATATACTTTATTAAAGTAACTCCATCTGCAACATTTTACAAGGTTCTACTATTTACTGTGCAAGTCCTGCCCTGGTTGACATACCAAAATGCAATGTATCACACTTATCACAGTTAAATTCCATTGGCTAGTATTTAGCTCATCTCCCCAACTGATCTATTCTGTTATGTACTTCAATATTACAGTGAGGTTTGAGAGAGCATAGGGTAAGAAGGATCTCGGGCATCATTTTCACTCTAGAATGAGCTGCCAGATAAGGCTACAGAAGAAGATACAATTGCTACTTTAATAAGATAGAAATTGATAGGAACGGTTTTGACAGTTATAGGCTAAATGTGGGCAAATGGGACTAGCTCAGAATCCCAGAATGATCAACATGGACAAAGTAGTCCGAAGAATCTGTTTCCATTCTCTATAGCTCTGTGATTCAGTAGAATATGGAGAAAATGAGCGCTGTTGTGTAAGTATTACTCACTGTCCATCATATCAGCAATTTAGGAATAAATTTACTAACAATGTTAACTAACAGCAGTGGATCCACACTGACCCTGGCCATACACAACTGGTCACAGGCCTTCAATCAGAAAAACAATCTCCACAACTACCCTTTGTCCTCCAAACCAATTTTGAATCCAATGTCTAGCCTACCTTGGAATCCATATGATCTGATCTTGCAAACAAGCTTACCAATGTGTGATCTTGTTAAAGGCTTTGCTAAAGTCTATAAAGAGAATATTCACTGCCCTTACCTCATCAGTCGTTTGTTGACATTGAAAAAAACCTGACAGATGAGACACGATTTCCCACAACCAAAGCCTTGCTGACTATTCTCACTAATTCTGTCCCCTAGAACCCCTTCCAACAACTCTCCCACCACTGGCAGCTGGCTCGCTGCCCTGTAGTTCCCTGATTTGTCCTAGAGCCTTTCTCAAATAATGGTGCATCATTAGCCACCCTCCCAGCTTACAGAAATTCATTTCTGACTAATGGATCTTAACAAAGGAACCATCCACCCAGCTGGCCTGGTGCCAACCTCATTGACACAACATTGTTCACGTACTGCTCAGATTAGTTTACTTTGTACATTCTGTTCATGGAAATTATACCTAACCACTCAAAAATGTATTGATAGCCAAAGGCAAAATGTTTCTCTTTAGATATGTTAAGGGGAAAGAGTAGCAAAGTCAAATGTGGGTACCTTAAAGGCCTGTCTCACAAGTCTGCGGTCTATGGCGGCGAAACGGGAGGAATCTGCCGCCATAGACCGCGCACTCGTGAGAAAGTACAATTCCCGGGCCGTGCGGCGGTGTTCCCAACACCGCGCGGTGCTAAAATAAAATCGACAATGTCCAAAACTAAATACTCATCGCACAAACTCCACCAGTGATGCACGAGTGCGGCACGGCCGCCCGCACGGGCCACCGCCAGTATGGCTCGAGCGCCGTGCGTCAAACCTCCACTGCCACAGCCTCCGCCAGTGACGCACGTGCCGCCGCCAGTGAGGCACGTGTGCTGCACGGCCGCAGGCACAGCCACCGCAACAGCGCCGCGATCAGGATGGCCGCCGCCACAGCCGCCGCTGGTGAGTCACGTGCGGCGGGCCGACGTCATCGCTAGTCGGCCCGCCTTTTTTTACTTACCGCAATCACGTGGGACCCGCCGTGTTTGAATTAACTCGGCTCCCGCGCAACATCCGTGCGGCGCTCCAGTGGATAGGCTCGACGCTCTCGCCGTTGCCGCGCGGTCCTCGCTACCGGCGACGCCGCGCTTCACCGCCGATGACCGCAAACAGGTAAGACAGAGCCTTTAAAGGCAAACACGGGTGAAATTATTATGGGCAACAAGGAAATGGCAGAAGAGTTGAATAGGTACTTCGGATCTGTCTTCACTAAGGAAGACACAAACAATCTCCCAGATGTACTGGAGGACAGAGGATTTAAGGGGGTAGAGGAACTGAAAGAAATTTTCATTAGGCGAGAAATATTATTGGGTAGGCTAATGGGACTGAAGGATGATAAATCCCCTGGGCCTGATGGTCTGCATCCCAGGGTCCTCAGGGAGGTGGCTCTAGAAATAGAGGACGCATTAGTGATCATTTTCCAATGTTCAATATTCAGGATCAGTTCCTGTGGATTGGAGGATAGCTAATGTTATCACACTTTTCAAGAAAGGAGCGAGAGAGAAAACGGGGAATTACAGACAAGTTAGCCTGACTTCAGTGGTGGGAAAGATGCTGGAGTCAATTATTAAAGAGGTAATAATGGGGCATTTGGATAGCAGTAAAAGGATGTCCAAGTCAACAAGGATTAATGAAAGGGAAATCACGCTTGACTAATCTTCTGGAATTTTTTGAGGATGTGACAAGTAAAATGGATGAAGGGGTGCCAGTGGATGTAGTGTATTTTGATTTTCAGAAAACCTTTCATAAGGTCCCGCACGGGAGACTGGTGACTAAAAGCGACTTTGATTCCTGAAAAGCGCTATATAAATAAAATCTATTATTAAAATTAGAGCACATGGTATTGGGGGTAGGGTGTTGACATGGATGGAAAATTGGTTGGCAGACCGGAAGCAAAGGGTAGGAGTGAGCGGGTCCTTTTCAGAATGGCAGGCAGTGGCGAGTGGAGTGCCACAAGGCTCGGTGTTGGGGCGCAACTGTTTACCATATATATTAATGATTTGGAAGAGGGAATTAGGAGCAACCCTAGCAAGTTTGCGGATGACACAAAGCTGGGTGGCAGTGTGAACTGTGAAGAGGATGTTGGGAGGTTGCAGTGTGACCTGGACAGGTTGAGTGAGTGGGCAGATGCGTGGCAGATGCAGTATAATATAGATAAATGTGTGGTTATCCACTTTGGTGGCAAAAACAAGAGGGCAGATTATTATCTCAATGGGGTTAGGTTAGGTAAGGGGGAGGTGCAGCGAGACCTGGGCGTCCTTGTACACCGGTCACTTAATGTTGGCTTACAGGTACAGCAGGCAGTGAAGAAAGCTAATGGAATGTTGGCCTTCATAACAAGAGGATTTCAGTTTAGCCATGATCAGCCATGATCGCAATCAATGGCGGTGCTGGCTCGAAGGGCCGAATGGCCTACTCCTGCACCTATTTTCTATGTTTCTATATTTCTGTTTCCCCTAATTTTCAGCCACAGTTGTTGACGAATGCGTCCGTGGAAAACCAATGTCTACACCATCTGGCTTTTATTATAAGGACCAGTGGATGTCACTGACCTGCAATATTCATCGCTTCAACACTCCTGCAAAAGTTACCGAGTGCCTTCGAAGGAAAAAAGTTCATCTGTTTGGAGATTCCACTATGCGTCAGTGGTTTGAATACTTGACTACATTTGTTCCAGGTTAGAATCATTCATCACTCTATACAGATTTGTCTGGCTTATTTGCCTATCCGTTTTATATCCAAATACAAAACTGAAATAAGGAAAAGAGTTAAATGAGAAAGGAATTGAGAAATGTCAGCAATTGTGTGTGTAGCCAGTCTTAAATGTGGTACTAAAAGAGTGCAAGTGGATCAGTTAAATGAACCAAAGTAATTGTAGACAATCATCTTACTGAAATAGTGTGGAACAGGGCGGAGATGGGTGTAGAAGTGATTTCGAGAAGTGCAATGCCAAGGACCCTGACGCAATGGTGTAAAAAGTTATATGACCTCAGGAGCATAGTCAAGGTCAGATAGACAATAGACAACATGTGCAGAAGTAGGCCATTCGGCCCTTCGAGTCAGTACCGCCATTCAATGTGATCATGGCTGATCATCCCCAATCAGTAACCCGTTCCTGACTTCTCCCCATATCCCCCGACTCCGCTATCTTTAAGAGCCCTATCAAGCTCTCTCTTGAAAGTATCCAGAGAACCGGCCTCCACCACCATCTGAGCCAGAGAATTCCACAGACTCACAAGTGTTTCCACTCCATCCCCCACTCCCAATTCCTCCGTCTACGCCGCATCTGCTCCCAGGATGAGGTGTTCCACACAAGGGCATTCGAAATGTCCTAATTCTTCAGGGAACGGGGGTTCCCCTCCTCCACCATAGATGAGGCTCGCACCAGGGTCTCTGCCATACCCCGCAACACTGCTCTCTCTCCCCATCCCCCCATTCACAACAAGGGCAGAGTCCCCCTAGTCCTCACCTTTCACCCCACCAGCCGTCACATACAAGTGATCCTCCGTCAGTTTTGCCACCTCCAACGTGACGCCACCACTCGCCACATCTTCCCATCTCCCCCCATGTCTGCCTTCCGCAAAGACCGCTCCCTCCGTAACTCCCTTGTCAATTCTTCCCTTCCCTCCCGTACCACCCCCTCCCCTGGTACTCTCCCTTGCAACCGCATGAGATGCAACACTTGTACCTTCACCCCCCCCCCTCGATCAATTCAAGGACCCAAGCAGTCATTCCAGGTGTGACAGAGGTTCACCTGCATCTCCTCCAACCTCATCTATTGCATCCGCTGCTCTAGATGTCAGCTGATCTACATAGGTGAGACCAAGCGGAGGCTTGGCGATCGTTTCGCCAAACACCTCCGGTCGGTCCGCAATAACCAACCTGACCTCCCGGTGGCTCAGCACTTCAACTCCCCCTCCCATTCCGTATCCGACCTTTCTGTCCTGGGTCTCCTCCATGGCCACAGCGAGCAACACCGGAAATTGGAGGAAATGCACCTCAAATTCCGCTTAGGCAGTCTGCATCCTGGGGGCATGAACATTGAATTCTCCCAATTTTGATAGCCCTTGCTGTCTCCTCCCCTTCCTCAGCCCTCTGTCACCTCCCATCCCTCAGCCCTCGGGCTCCTCCTCTGCCTTTTTCCTTTTTCTCCCCACCCCTTCTCAGTCTGAAGAAGGGTTTTGGCCCAAAACGTTGCCTATTTCCTTCGCTCCATAGATGCTGCTGCACCCGCTGAGTTTTTTCCAACATTTTTGAGTACCAGTGTTTCCTCATCTCCGTTCTAAATGCTTTACCCCTTATTCTTAAACTGTGGCCCTTGGTTCAGGACTCCCCCAACATTGGGAACATGTTTCCTGCCTCTCGCGTGTCCAAACCCTTAATAATCTTACATGTTTCAATAAGATCCCCTCTCATCCTTCGAAATTCCAGAGTATACACGCCCAGCCGCTCCATTCCCTCAGCACATGACAGCCCCGCCATCCCAGGAATTAACCTGGTGATAGTGTATCCTCATCTGTAATGTCCCACTCGCCTTCTAATTCCTAATCATGTCATTCCTAATTCTTCAGTTCACATCCCACTTGACCCTCAACCTACAACTTCTTTTAATTTACAATGGTATAGATGGTTCCCCAGTACAAACCTCCTTTTTCTCTTATTGGACAGCTAAGAAGTCAAGGCTAGCCAAGGCTAGACAGCTGAGATGGATTCACACCGCCACTTGATTTTTCATTCAGTCACCAGTTTAAATACCGTAGATGTGTGCGTTAGATGTGGTATTTGCATCTAGCAAGTCACCAGGCATACAGTATGTAGTTTGCAGCCAGACAGGGAGAAATGGTAGCCAGGAGACAGCTGACTGCAGAGGACTTTACTGAAGACAACAGTTGGGCAGCTTGTAGAAGTGCAGAAGAAAATAGACACAAAGTGCTGGCATAACTCAGTGGCCAGGCAGCATCTCTGGTGAAAACGGGTGAGTGACATTCCGAGTGGGACCCTTCTTCAGACTGAGAGTAGGGGTAGGTGTTATGAAGACCTGGAGCCAAGAAAAGGCCAGGACCGATCAGGGCTGGCCACAAATGACCCTCAGACAGGGAGGTACCCTAGTAGGCCCATTGTTGGCTAGGGAAGGTGTGATCTCAAGAGGGAAGCAATGTGGAGACTGGGGAACTGGTTAAATGACTAGGTTGAGGAAGCAGGGGAGAGGGAGTGGAGTGAAGTATAAGTATAAGTTAGTTAAAATTAGCGAATCATCAATCATACCACTGGGATGTAAGCTACCCAAGTGAAATATGAGGTGCTGTTCCTCCAATTTGCGAGTGGCCTCACTCTGGCAATGGAGGAGGCCCAGGACGGAAAGGTCAGTGTGGGAATGGGAGGGGTGTTGAAATGGTTGGCAATCAGGATATCCTGTCGGTCTCAGTGGACCGAGCGTAAGTATTCAGCAAAATAAGTCTACGTTTCGTCAAGTATAACAAGTATGTTAAGTCGCCAAGTCTACGTTTGCTTTCACTGATGTACATTGGAGCCCACATTGGGAACACCAGATATAGTAGGTGGGGTTAGAAGAAGTACATGTGAACCTCCGTCTCAGATGAAACGACTGTCGGGGTCCCTGGACAAAGCCAAGGTTGGAGATGCAAGGACATTTGAGGAGATATATATTGGCTATAGGCAGTCGGGATCAAGCAAATCCCTCAGTGAGTATATGAAGCGCAGGAGTATACTGAAATCAATCAGAAAGGCAAAAAGAGGACATGATCTGGCAGGCAAGATAAAGGCAAATCCAAGAAATTCTACAGGTTTATTAAGAGGAAAAGAGAGGCTAGAGAGAGAATATGTCCCCTTAGGTATTAGCATAGCCAACTTTGTGTAGTGCCACAAGAGTTGAGGTAGGTATTAAATGAAAATGTCTAATCAGTTTTTTACTGAGGAGAAGATCGTGGAAGCAAAGGAATTGGGACATAGATGTTGATGTCTTGGACCATATATGATTTATCAAAGGGAAGGTATTGATGGTTTTAAAGCACTGAAAGGTGGATAATTCCCAATAGCCTGACCAAGTACATCCTCTATGGAGCCTAGGTGGAATATAGATGCCTCTGGTGCAATGGCAGTGTTAGATGGGGAGCATAAAGATGGTTGCATCACTTTTTCGTTTGGTACTTCAAACGCTCAAGAACGAAGGAGGATGCAGTAAGTGGTGGACATTGTTTAGCCCATTACAGATACTGTCCTTCCCACCATTCCCACTGTGAAAATTATCTCCCTTTGTTCAAACTTTACCTTGGGTGGCAGGTACATTGACAGCTCCCTTTGGTGTGATGTTGTTTGGATTGAAGTGCCCATCCTAGTTTCTTCAATATTAACATTACCAATATTGTGACTTATCAATTTAAGTGTTTAGGTATTTTTCTGTTTAGGTATTAGAATGTTTGACCTTGGTAATCCAATAAAGGTTGGCCCTCTGTGTGCCTTGGACATGCAAAACAACATCATGCTGGAATATTTTATTCATGGCCCGCCAATCCAATTCGTCTCCCTTTCAAGCCAGCATCTGTACTACATTTCAAATAAATTGAATGAAATTAAAGGAGGGAAAGACACAATTATTAGCATTGCTATATGTGCCCATTTCTGCACTTTCCAAGTGGAAGTGTACATCAGAAGGTTGCAGAATATTCGAAGATCGATGCTACAGATGCTCAGCAGGAATCCAGATACGGTGGTCGTTATTAAGACTGCGAATGTAGGGGCCCTTACACAAGATGTAATTCTTAACTACAGTGACTGGTTCTCTTTTCAACTTGATTTAGTGTTGAGAAGGATGTTTGCCGGCATCAACGTAGCATTTGTGGATGCATGGGCAATGACCATAGCCCACTACCTGCCCCATAACATACACCCTCCGCAAGTCATAATAAAGAATGAAATAGATGTGTTTCTTTCACACGTGTGCCCTTCCAAAAAGAGGTAACGACATCTGCTTACCATGCATCACCACAATTACATTGCAAATCATAGATCTATCTGCATAAAACTGAATGTAATTTTAAATATTATGAAAATTTTGATTTCTAAGTTTTGAATTCATCTTTGTCATTGTATCATTTGATTCGATTCTATTATTTTAATTAGTTATAATTCTTAACTATTATCTAACAATAATAATGTTAGCTTTGATATTAAATCTTTGTTTGTGTGGAAGAAATTAATTTGGAGGGAAATTAAAGGAAAACTAGACTAAGTGGGACCAGTTGGGTCCCAGTCACATGGGAGCCTGGTCCCCCAACGCAAACCATTCCCCAATGGGGGGCGGGGTATGTGGGGGGTGCTGGGGACAGGGGGTGTGGGGGAGGGGTGTGTTTGTGGGGGAGGGGGTGTATGGGGAGGGGATGTGTGTGGGGGAGGGGGGCATGTGGGAGAGAGGGGGAGGGGAGGGGGTAGTGGGGGAAGGGGTTGTGTGGGAGGGGGGAGGGGGGGCGTGTGGGAGAGACCTAATGATCAAAGACCTTTCCCACCCAAGCGATTCATTCTTATCCTCACTTTGGCAGAAGATACAGAAGGTTGAGAGCGCTCACCACCATTCTCCTTTGGTGGGAAAAGCTTCTTCTCCTTTGGTATCAGGAAAAACCTTCCATAGGCTAGGGTACTGTCTAATTCCCCTCTACCTCATTGCAAACATTGAACCTTGTCTCTGGAACGGGTGCACTACAATGCTGAAAACTATATTCTGCACTCTGGATTTTTCCCTTCTCTTTACCTATTGTACTTGAGTTTGGTTTGATGGTATTGACATGTAATATTATCTGATGTAATTGGACAGCATGCAAAATAAATCTTTGCAGTGTACCTTGGTACATGTGACAATAATGAACCTCGCCTAACCTGATGGCATACTTTGCAATTCTGAAATTTTACAGTATGTGAAGGAACATGGATGATGGCCATTTAGTAGCAGTCAAGGTCTTGGTCACTGGGTAGTGTTGAATGTTGTTCCTACTGTGGTATACTGCTCAATGACTGCACTCTATCCCAGTGCCATAAAGATTTTCTCCAGGCCTCTGAGCATTTCTTCTGTAGTTCCTCAAAATGACACGCTTCTCATTGAAATCACCTTTTAATGTGTAATCTCCAGTCATACCCAGTCGTAACCCTGATGAGTCTTTCATCCCATTTATTTCAGATGTAGAATTAAATTGTAGCTCATAAGGAGCGGGACGGCACGATGCCAACCAATAAACATTTAATAGGGTGGTTCTCAAAGTGGCAGCTGCATCCCTGGCAGGCAGGATACAAGTGGGAGTAAAAGACGAGGGGGAGTTGTTTTATTGATTGAGAACTTCAAGGCAGTTGTCCAAAGCAACATTACCGTGAGGCTTTCTGGGTGGAGCTGAGAAATAAGAAGAGAATGATCACCTTGCTGGGAATTGTACTTTTGACACCCGAATAGTCAACAGGAATTAGGGCGATAAATGGGCAGGAGAGATGGCATGGTTAGTATGTTTGCAGATGACACTATAGCAGGTGGTCTTAGAGTACTTGAAATAAATCCATATGGTCATGTGGAGTATGTTCAAAATCTAACCAGATATGAGGTCTGGAACAGTGAGACAACTAAATTATCTTGGTAGTTGGCAGCTATTCCACCAGCTGGCTAGCTTTGTGAGCTGGGGATACATGGGAGGTTACAAACTTTGGTTTGTACGCACAACATGTGCAGATGTTTTTGGATACAAAAATTACACTGGGATCCTGGGAGGAGATGCAAGCTAAACCTATATGGCCAAATTTGATCAGTGAAAAACAAGACTATCACAACCAGTAAGACTGGAGATGTGTATCGTGCTGGTGAGTCTATTAATACCACAGACTAAGGGCAAGGCCTTTTTATAAGAATTTTGCAAAAGCTTTGAAGTGAGATTTAATTCAATACCTTCAGAGATTTTCACGAGTTTCACATCTGACATTCACTACCAGAACTTAAAGAAATGGTTAGTGACTCGAAGGTCATGCTGAAAACTCTGGTTAAAGGGTGCAACTTCAAGTTGTTTTCTTTTCATTGGGCGCTGAGGAATCAGTTAAGGTTGAGTTTTTTAGAGTTTAGAGATACATTGTGGAAACAGGCCCTTCAGCCCACTTGGTCCGCGCCTTGCTCCAATACAAGAATGTTTTAAAAGCAATTATGCTGAGAACAGAAGGTCATTCTTAACAGAATAGATTCATAGATTCATAGCTTGGACTTGACAACCTCTTTATCGAATATTTACACCTCCAAGGCTTAATGGATCTCCCAGTTGCTCTACATTTCAACTCTCTTTCCCATTCCCACACTGACCTTTCTTTCCAGGCCTCTTCCACTTCCAGAGTGAAGCCACATGAAAACTGGAGAAACGACACCTCATATTCCGCCTGGGCAGGTCGAAAACCAATGGTATGAATATTAAATTCACCAATTTGAGGTAACTCTCCCGGTTTAGATGGGTTTACAGTAGAATTTTTAAAGTACTTTTCAAATTTATTGTCTCCATGGCAATGCAAGGTATTTAAAGAAGCCTTTTTGAGGAACAGATTACCACAATCTTTTTATGAAGCTTCTATTTCTTTAATTCTTAAAAAAGATAAAGACCCTACTGAAGTGACATCATATAGACCTATATCAATGTTAAATGTAGATTTCAAAATTCTTTCCAAAATATTAGCTATGAGATTGGAAAAGATTTTACCGCAAATTATCTCTGAAGATCAGACAGGTTTTATTTAAAATTGTTACTCATACTTTAACGTTAGGAGATGAATGAATATTGTATATACAGCATCTAATAAAACCCCAGAATGTGTCATCTCACTTGATGCCAAGAAGGCGTTTGATAGAGTAGAATGGGAATACTTATTCAATACACTTGAAAAATTTAAGATTGGTCCAAAATGTATTTCTTGGATCAAGCTGATATATCTTATACCTCAGGCTTCTGTATTTATTATAATCAGAGATCCCCCTTTTTCAGGCTCTTTCGAGGTACTAGACAGGGCTGTCCCTTAAGTCCTTTACTATTTGATATTGCTTTGGAACCTTTAGCCACCGCTATTAGGGAATCCCCTAATATTTTTGGTATTGTCCGCGGGAATAAGACACATAAGCTATCTCTTTATGCAGATGATCTGTTATTATTTATTTCTAACCCTGAGAAATCTATTCTGGCAATAGTAGCATTACTTAATCAATTTAGTAGTTTTCCTGGTTATAAACTAAATCTTAGTAAGAGTGAGCTTTTTCCATTAAATAATTTTGTTTCGAGTTAAGGACAGTTTCCATTTAGATTGACTACCGAAACGTTTACTTATTTAGGTATTAAGATCACCAAGAAAGACAAGGATGTATTTAAAGCTAATTTTATGCCTTTAATTGACCATATTAAACATCAGTTTACTAAATGGTCACCAATGTCCTTGTCCTTAATTGGCCGAATCAATGCTATTAAAATGTTCATTTTACCTAAATTTCTGTATTTATTTCAGACGATACCAATTTTTATTGCCAAATCTTTCTTCGATATTATAAACTCCAAAATGTCTTCATATATATGGCAGAATAAAAATCCCGGACTAGGTAAAAAATACTTACAGAAATTTAAAAAAGATGGTGGTTTGGCAGTCAATGTTTGTTATTTAACATTTTGGACAAAAGATTTAGAAGATACCCAATGCCCAGGATGGATAAACCTAGAATGTGATTCCTTACAAGGGCTATCATTGGCTTCTATTCTAGGGGCCTCGTTACCTTTTACAATTACGAGATTGAATAAATATACGACTAACCCAATAATAGGACATACGTTCCGAATATGGTTTCAATTTCGTAAGTTTTTTGGACTAAATGATTTTATCTTATCGAGTCCTATTTTATCCAATTTTCTCTTCCAACCATCTAGTACTGATCAATTTTACTTCGGAGTCACGTGAGTGACTACGTGAAGAACCCCGCCAGTGCGCCTGCGCGTCATTACGTCAGACGCCTTGACGCAAACGGACGTGAGGAGCAGTGCTCCTCGAGTGGTTTGTAGTTTTTCAACTACAAGGTAAGTAAAAACTTTTTTACAGGTTTTCCAGGTCCGTTTACTGTGGGTCTATGGCGATTTTTTCCACAGACGCCATGGGAAAAAACGGGCAGGGGGAAGAGGCGAGCGACAGCCGACAGAAAGTCGGGAAAGTCGGGAGTCCGCGGTTAGGGACCAACCGCCTCTAAACCCCGGTACAGTCGCCAGCGGTGAGCATAGCGACTGTGGACCTGGGGCTGGTGAAAACACAGTCAGCGCTTGTCGGGCAAAAGACAAAGTTTAAATCCCAACGGAGGGAGTCCCAGGCAATGAAGAAGCTCCAGGGCTAGATACTGCTTTAGAGCGTATTGCCCAAATAGAAAGCCTTTTACACAGGCTGTTGGAGCAACGTTCACTCAGGGAGGAGTGTTCTGAAAGCCAAGCTGCTGGAAACAGCTCAAACAGCTCCTGGTACAGGGCTAGACACTGCTTTTGAGCGTATTGCCCAAATAGAAGCCTTTTTCATAGGTTGTTGGAGCAAACGTTCACTCAGGAAGGAGTGTACTGTAATCCAAGCTGCAGGAGCAGCTTAACAGCACCTGGCTCAGGGCTGATGGAATGCACCCTCAGGAATGAGGAGCGTGCTACGGGTCATGAGATTTCAGACCCCGACTCTGACGGTGAGGCTGTACAAGACGATGAAAGGCAGCTGCCAGATGTTCCACCCCTGGTAGTAGGATTCGCTGCCCCGTCAGGGTCAGGAGAGCCATTAGGAATAACTGGCCTCCTTAATAAATTACTTGGTTTACCATTAGCTGGAACAGCATGAAATGGATGAGACTGCAAGAGTATCTGGAATCAGTTGCAGAGAATATCAAAGCTGCTGGGTTCTGGAATAACTGCTTTTACCAGAATAGCAGGTAACAACCAAAAGATGACGAAGTTGCATCAGCAAGCACTGGGGTTGCTATGCAGCACCCACTTCGAGAAGTGCTATACGGTCTACTATGAATCCGAAATTCGCAGCACTCTGCAAACCAAGTAATATACAAATTACCCAACTTACTCTTTGGAGAGATCTCGGGAGACGTATTAAAGAGTTGGAAGATGAAGCGAAAACAGGATTGATGAAGACATCAATGGTTGTGAAGTCTGTAAAGAGGAAGTATCCTTTCAGACGTCATACGGATCCTGGACCAAGTCGCTCATCAACGCAGGGACGTAGTTGGCGGCCTGCAGCGGGAGCAAGAACCAGTGGGCGTGCTTCCGGGAGAACCCAGGAATCTCAGGGTACTCAAATGACTCAAGAGGTAGGTGGACCTGGTTCTCATGGGAACATACTAACTGGATTAAGTCCAAAAGTTGGAGGCAGGTTACATTTCTTCTATAATAATTGGAAGAAACTTACTTCAGATGTGGTAATCCTGAATAATATACAAGGATTTCGAATTGAATTCAATCCAAATTATGATTTGCCTGTTCAGCATGTTCCTAGCCGAACTCTGCACTTTGTACAAAAAGAAGTGATGGAGGTTCAGGTTGCAATTGAAACCCTATATAAAAAAAGGGGTTATTGAAAAATCAGCCTACCAAAGTCACCAATTTGTGTCAAAAATATTCCCTCGATCAAAAAAGGATGGAGGATGTAGGATTCTTGTAGATTTGATTAATCTGAATCCTTTTGTGCAATTTAGACATTTTAAAATGGAAACATTTGTGACTGCCAAACAGCTTATTTCAGAAGCATGTTATATGGCAACTATAGACTTGAAAGATGCATATTATTCAGTGTCTGTTCATTCAGAAGATAGGAAGTATCTTAAATTTAAATGGATGAACCAGTTGTGGCAGTTCAAAGCTCTGCCTAATGGGTTAATATCTGCACCCAGAATATTCACAAAAATTGTTAAAACCAATTCTGGGCTTGCTGAGTAGCCAGGGGCATGTACTAATGGCATATTTGGATGATGTCTTGATTATAGGAAAGACAAAACAGTCAACAGAAGTATCTGTTGCAGTTGTGAAATCAACTTTTGAAAAGTTGGGGTTTCTAATTCATCCACAGAAATCTAGGTTAACACCATGTACCTCTATTAATTATTTGGGGTTCACAATTGATTCAGTCCAAATGAATATCACTTTGCCCAGGGAAAAGGGTGGATTTGATTAAAGATTGCAGTAATCTCCTAAACGAGCAAAAACCTTCAATTAGACAGGTGGCTCGTGTACTGGGAAAATTAGTAGCAGCATTCCCAGCAGTCCAATTTGGACCATTACATTATCAACAGCTGCAGAGACTTAAAGAACAGGCACCGAGAATGCATGTTGGTCATTTTGATAGAACCATGCAACTAACAACAAATGCTGTTTCTGATCTGCAGTGGTGGATTCTACATGTCTCAAGCAGTTCCAGCAAAGTGCTGATTGAACAACCTTCCATGATATTACAAACTGATGCCAGTGCACCAGGATGGGGTGCAACTGACTTAACATCTAGCTGAGGAGGCAGATGGAATCAGGAAGAGTCATTGTTACTGCAGACATGGGGAATTAACTATTTGGAGCTTCTAGGATGTTTCTATGGGCTCCAAGCTTATTGTTCTAACACAACTAATAAGCATGTTCAAGTTCAAATTGATAACACAACAGTAGTTGTTTATATTAATGATATGGAATTAAGTCGGTGTCTTGTGACAAAATGGTTAATCAACTTTGGGCTTGGTGTATTGAAAAGAACATTTGGATTTCAGCTATCTATCTACCAGGTAGAATGAACGATAGCAGACACCAGGTCACGAAAAGTTCCATGATAATAAAGAATGGATGTTGAATCAAGAGGTATTCAATGATATAGTCATCAGATTTGGAATGACCGACATCGACTTGAATCATCAGCTATCGAGATATGTCTCATGGAAACCAGATCCAGGAGCAGTGGCGATTGATGCTTTCTCGCTACATTGGGGTGGTATGTTTTCATATATATTTCCACCTTTCTGCCTCATAAGCCAATGTTTGCTTAAAATCAGGCAATATGCTGCTTCAAGGGTATTGGTAGTACCAGATTGGCCTACACAGCCATGGTATCCGTTGATATTAGAATTAACAACACAAATGTTGATGAAAGTCCCAAAAAAGAGTAATTTATTGCTGCTCCCTGTACAGGGGAACAACATCCATTATATGATCGTTTGGATTTGTTGATTTGCAGGTTTTAAGAATGCCTTTTCTGGGACGAGGACTGTCTGAGCATACTATGGACATGCTTACGGCAGCCTGGAGAAGAGCACTCAAAAACAGTACCTTTCTTATATTAAGAAATGGGAAAAGTTCTGGGTACAAAAGAATGTGCAATAAAGTACTGCAGATATTTCAAATGTTTAGAATTTCTGTCAAAACTTTATTATGATGAAGGTCTGAGTTGTAGTGCAATTAATTCAGCCAGAAGTGCATTGTCCTCATATTTGGTTCTGGATTCAGAAAGAAACTCAATTGGGTCACACCCAATTGTTTCCAGACTAATGAAAGGAATCTTTAATTCCAAACCACCGAAACCTAGGTACGTGACAATCTGGGATGTAAGTGTGGTACTGAAACTACTTCGTGATGGTTATCAAGTGTGTCTTTACCTTTGGTCAAGCTCAGTATGAAAGTATTCATGTTTATGGCATGTGTGACAGCACAACGAGTGCAAACACTTGGAAAATTACAAATTAACAGTATGGAAGTAACTGAAGACAAGGTTACATTCTATATCTATGACCTAATAAAGCAAATTAGGCCAGGTGTGACAGGATTTAAAATATCCAAATGATCCATGTCTTTGTATTAAGACATATTTATTACAATACATTGAGGCCACAAAGAATTTGAGAATACGGAAACTGGGTTTTTGATCACACACAAGAAACCACACAAGAGAGTTTCAATACAGACTATTTCCAGATGGATAAAAGAAGTCTTAACAGCTGCTGGTATTAACACTTATGTTTTTACGTCTCACTCGATTAGGGCAGCAGAAATGTCGGCGGCCAGGGCAAAAGACGGCCCCGTCGACCATATCCTCGCAGCTGCCGGGTGGTCCAATGAGTTGATCTTTGAACATTTTTACCATCGGCCTATTGTTAATGCGGGGTTGTTTGCAGAAACTATTTTAAGTTCTGTGTAAATTCCTCTGGTTTAAAGGGGATCTGATTCATTTCATTATTGAAATGAATTACTGCATTTGTGGTACAAATGTTATTATGAATGCATGATTGATTATTCTCGTTCCGAGTCAATCTATGCAGTGAGAAGCCGGGATTGATCCACGGCATGAAATCACAAAGCTTTAAAATCTTCACGTAGTCACTCACGTGACTCCGAAGTAAAATAGTAAGATTAAACGAGAACTTACCTAAGTTTGAAGTTTGATCTTTATTTTATGATGAGTTACGTAGGTGATTACGTGCCCACCACGACCCTACCCTCTATCATAAAGGTCAGATGGAAGTTCTTGTCTTACTCGTTTTAGTATGAGACTATATTACTTCGGTTGTTGTTTTTTGTGATTTCACACGGCTGCTTTGAAGATTGACGCGCAGGCGCACTGGCGGGGTTCTTCACGTAATCACCTACGTAACTCCTCATAAAATAAAGATCAAACTTCAAACTTATGTAAGTTCTCGTTTAATCTTACTAGTATTTTTGTTATGGAAGAGGAAGGGATTGGTAGCTTTTCGTGATTTGTTTTTGGAGGGTTGTTTTATGTCTTTCGAACTCTTCAATAAATATAACTTACCTAATTCACACTTTTTTAGATATTTACTAATTAGACATTTTTTGAAGGCTACTCTACCCCTTTTTCCGTTACCACATCAATCCGAAATTTTGGATTTTTTTTACAGAACCCTTATCAGAAAGGATTAATAACGACTATTTATGTTGATTTTGAAATTACAAATAGATACATTTGATAAAATTAAGAATGACTGGGAAAGAGAACTCCAAATTTCTTTATCTATAGAGAAATGGGAGAGGATTCTTCAATTAGTCAATACCTCTTCAATGTGTGCAGACACGCTTTGATACAATTCAAGGTGGTTCACAGAGCTCATATGTCAAAAGATAAGTTAGCTCGATTTTATGGTTATATAAGTCCTACCTGTGACAGATGTAACTCTGAAGTGGCATCACTGACCCATATGTTTTGGTCCAGCCCTCTTTTGGAAAAATATTGGAAAGACATTTTTGATACTATTTCTGTAGTCTTAGGTATAGATTTACAACCTCATCCTATTACTGCAATTTTTGGGCTACCAATGTTAGATTCTATTCATTTGTCCCGCTCCGCCCATCGGTTGATTGCTTTTACCACATTAATCGCCAGAAGATTTATTTTATTTAAATGGAAAGACTCTAACCCTCCGACCACACTCCAGTGGTATTCTGAAACAATATCATGTTTAAATTTAGATAACATCAGGAGTGACATTGTTGATCCCTTGGTTGAATTTGATAAGACTTGGGGAAAATTGATTGAACACTTTCATACAACATAAATTGCTCCCTCTTCAACCGTTATAAAAAGTATTTTACCTCTATAGGGTGGAACGGACTTGATGACAGACTTAAATTGTTGAAATTCTCAGTTCAGATTCAGTTTTGCTTTGCTTTGCCAATCCAATTCGGTTTCTTTTCAAGCCAGCATATGTACCACATTTCAAATAAACTGAATGAAATTAAAGGAGTGAAAGACACAGTTATTGTCATTGGTATCTGTGCCCATTTCACCACTTTCCCAGTGGAAGTGTACATCAGAAGGCTGTAGAATATTCGAAGATCGATTCTACAGTTGCTCAGCAGGAATCCAGATACGGCGGTCGTTATAAAGACTGCGAATGTACGGGCCTTTGTACTACATGTAACTCTTAACTCCAGTGACTGGTTCGCTTTTCAACTTGATTTAGTGTTGAGAAAGATGTTTGCCGGCATCAATGTAGCATTTGTGGGTGCATGGGCAATGACCATAGCCCACTACCTGCCCCATAACATACACCCTCCGCAAGTCATAATAAAGAATGAAATAGATGTGTTTCTTTCACACGTGTGCCCTTCCAAAAATAGGTAACGACATCTGCTTACCATGCATCAACACAATTACATTGCAAATCATAGATCTATCTGCATAAAACTGAATGTAATTTTAAATATTTTGTAAATTTTGATTTCTAAGTTTTGAATTCATCTTTGTCTGTATCTTTTGATTCGATTCTATTATTTTAATTAGTTATAATTCTTAATTATTACCTAACATTAATAATGTTAGCTTTGATATTAAGTCTTTGTTTGTGTGGAAGAAATTAATTTGTAGGGAAATTAAAGGAAAACTAGACTAAGTGGGACCAGTTGGGTTCCAGTCACCCGGGAGCCTGGTCCACCAACGCAAACCATTCCCCAACGGGGGCCGGGGGTATGTGGGGGAGGGGTGTATGTGGGGGAGGGGATGTGTGTGGGGGAGGGGGGCATGTGGGAGAGAGGAGGGTGTGGGAGAGAGGGGGTGGGGGGAGGCGGGTTGTGGGGGAGGCGGGGTGTGGGGAGGGGGTGTGGGGAAGGGGGGGTTGTGGGGGAGGGGGTGTTGTGGGGGAGGGGGGGTTGTGGGGGAGGGGGGTTGTGGGGGAGGGGGGGGGTTGTGGGGAAGGGGGGGTTGTGGGGGAGGGGGGGTTGTGGGGAAGGGGGGTTGTGGGGGAGGCGGGGTGTGGGGAAGCGGGGGTTGTGGGGGAAGGGGGGTTGTGGGGGAGTGGGAGTGGGGGTGGGGGGGCGTTGGGGGGGTCTATGGGGGAGGGGGGTGGGGGAGGTGGTTGTGGGGGAGGGGTGTGTGTGGGGTAGGGGCATGTGGGGGAGGGTGCTGTGGGGAGGAGGGTGTGGGGGAGGGGGGTGTGGGGGAGGGGAGGTGTGTGGGATAGGGGGTGTGTGTGGGGGAGAGGGGGTGTGGGGGAGGGGGTGCGGGGTAGGTGGGGTGTGTGGGGGTAGGGGGTGTGAGGGAAGGGGGGGAAGCAGTCAACATGATCTAAGACCTTTCCCACCCTCAACATGATCTAAGACCTTTCCCACCCAAGCCATTCATTCTTATCCTCACTCGGGCAGAAGATACAGAAGGTTGAAAGCGCTCACCACCATTCTCAGGAACAGCTTCTTCTCCTTTGGTATCAGGAAAAACCTTCCATAGGCTAGGGTACTGTCTAATTCCCCTCTACCTCATTGCAAACATTGAACCTTGTCTCTGGAACGGGTGCACTACAATGCTGAAAACTATATTCTTCACTCTGGATTTTTCCCTTCACTTTACCTATTGTACTTGAGTTTGGTTTGATGGTATTGACATGTAATATTATCTGATTTAATTGGACAGCATGCAAAATAAAGCTTTGTACTGTCCCTTGGTACATGTGACAATAATGAACCTCGCCTGACCTGATGGCATACTTTGCAATTCTCTAATTTTACAGTATGTGAAGGAACATGGATGATGGCCATTTAGTGACAGTCAAGGTCTTGGTCACTGGGTAGTGTTGAATGTTGTTCCTACTGTGGTGTACTGCTCAATGACTGCACTCTATCCCAGTGCCATAAAGATTTTCTCCAGGCATCTGAGCATTTCTTCTGCAGTTCCTCAAAATGACACACGCCTCATTGAAATCACCTTTTAATGTGTAATCTCCAGTCATACATACCCAGTCGTAACCCTGATGAGTCTTTCATCCCATTTATTTCAGATGTAGTATTAAATTGTAGCTCATAGGGAGCGGGACGGCATGATGCCAACCAATAAACATTTAACAGGGTGGTTCTCAAAGTGGCAGCTGCATCCCTGGCAGGCAGGATACAAGTGGGAGTAAAAGAGGAGGGGGAGTTGTTTTATTGATTGAGAAGAACATCAAGGCAGTTGTCCAAAGCAACGTTACCGTGAGGCTTTCTGGGTGGAGCTGAGAAATAAGAAGGGAATGATCACCTTGCTGGGAATTGTACTTTTGACACCCGAATAGTCAACAGGAATTAGAGGGGAAAATGTGCAGGAGAGATGGCATGGTTAGTATGTTTGCAGATGACACTAAAGCAAGTGGTCTTAGAGTACTTGAAAGAAATCCATATGGTCGTGTGGAGTATGTTCAAACTTTAACCAGAGATGAGGTGTGGATTGCTGGAAGAGTGAGACAACTGCATTATATTGGTAGTTGGCAGCTATTCCACCAGCTGGCTAGCTTGGTGAGCTGGAGATACAAGGGTACTTTTGGTTTGTACGCGCAACATGAGCAGATGTTCTTGGAAACAAAAATTACACTGGGATCCTGGGAGGAGACGCAAGCTAGAGCTATATGGCCAAATGTGATCAGTGAAAAACAAGACTATCACAACCAGTAAGACTGGAGATGTGTATCGTGCTGGTGAGTCTATTAATACCACAGACTAAGGGCAAGGCCTTTTTATAAGAATCTTGCAAAACCTTTGAAGTGAGATTTAATTCAATACCCTCAGAGATTTTCATGAGTTTCACATCTGACATTCACTACCAGAACTTAAAGAAATGGTTAGTGACTCGAAGGTCATGCTGAAAACTCTGGTTAAAGGGTGCACCTTCAAGTTGTTTTCTTTTCATTGGGCGCTGAGGAATCAGTTAAGGGTTAGTTTTTTAGAGTTTAGAGATACAGTGTGGAAACAGGCCCTTCAGCCCACTTAGTCCGCGCCTTGCTCCAATATAATAATGTTTTAAAAGCAATTATGCTGAGAACAGAAAGTCATTCTTAACAGAATAGATTCATAGATTCATAGCATGGACTTGACAACCTCTTTACCGAATATTTACGCCTCCAAGGCTTCATGGATCTCCCAGTTGCTCTACATTTCAACTCTCTTTCCCATTCCCACACTGACCTTTCTTTCCAGGCCTCTTCCACTGCTAGAGTGAGGCCACATGCAAACTGGAGAAACGACACCTGGGCAGGTCGAAAACCAATGGTATGAATATTAAATTCACCAATTTGAGGTAACTAACCCACAAAGTCCCCTTCCCCTTCCCAATTTCCCCCCTCCTCACACTACCCACACTCCTTCCCATGAACCCTGGCTATCCTCTCCCGACGCCGGGGCAACTGCACCGGGCGAGAATGGCCAGGAACATCGGGCCTCCGTAGAGGTAACTGTGGAGGCCTCAATAGGCCTGACTTTGGGGAGAACTGGGGTTGGGGACTGGACATTGTGCCTTCCCCCACAGTGGTAACCATTGTGGGGGGATGATTTTGTGTGTAGTGTGTAGTGTCTATGTTAGTTTATGTCCAAGATGGTGGTCGGAAGGGAGAATGTACGCTGGCGCGGTTTGGCTGCCGCTGCTCTCCCTTCACATTGTGTTTCTGTATTATTTGTTGTTGTCTTTTTTGGATCAAATTTCTGTCTTTAATTTATGTACTGGTGATGTCTTTATAACTTATTTTACTCTGATTATATGTTTCTTTGTTAAATTTTGTAAGGTGTCCTTGAGACTTTTGTATAGGCGCCCTTAAATAAAATCTATTATTATTATTATTATTATTATTATTATTATCCTTGTTTCTCCCCTCTCCCTGTCCATTTCTTTGCATCCCTTCTGGCTACACAATTCAAAAATGTTTCTATCCCCAAGCTTCACAATTCACAACCATTCATCCCTTTAGAGCTCACATTTGTCTTCATTCTGGCCTTTGTCCAACAATCTGCCTATCAAAGAAAACCATCATCTGTGATAGACAAATCCCCCGAGCCTGAAGATATATATCCAAGGACACTGTGGGAAGCTAGAGCGGAATTTACAGGAGCCCTCTCAAGAGATTTCTGAGTCATTGTTAAATAAAGGTGAGGTGCCAGAAGACTGGAAGGTGGCAAATGTTGTGCCTCTATTCAAGAAGGGTTGCAGGTAAAATGCTGGAAACTATAGGCCAGAGCTTAATATCTGTGGTTGGAAAGTTACTAGAGAGCATTCTGAGGGACAGGATATACAGGCATTTCGATGGACAAGGGCTGATTTGGGATAGTCAGCATGGTTTTGTACGTGGGAGGTCGTGTCTCACAAATCTGATTGAGTTTAGAAACATAGAAAATAGGTGCAGGAGTAGGCCATTCGGCCCTTCAAGCCAGCACCAACATTCAATATGATCATGGCTGATCATCTAGAATCAGTACCCCGCTCCTGCTTTCTTCACATATCCCTTGATTACATTTTTTGAAGACGTGACCAAAAAGGTTGATGAGGGCAGAGCTGTGGATGTTGTATACATGGACTTCAGCAAAGCATTTGACAAGGTTCTGGATGGTAGGCTGCTCTGGAAGATTAGATCCCATGGGATTCAAGGAGAGATGGCAGAATGGATAGAAAATTGGCTTCATGGAAGGAAGCAGAGGATGATGGCGGAAGGTTGCTTTATGGACAGGAGGCCTGTGACTAGTGGTGTACCGCAGGGTTTGGTGCTGGGCCCATTACTGTTTGTCATCTATAGCAGTGATTTGGATGAGAACGTACAAGGCATGGTTAGCAAGTTTGCAGATGACACAAAAGTGGGTGGTACTGTGGATAATGAAGAAGGATGGCAAAAATTGCCACAGGATCTTGATCAGTTCAGCTGGTGGGCTGAGGAATGGTTGATGGAATTTAATACAGAGAAATGTGAGGTGTTACACCTTGTTCAGAAACTGCCTGTAGTTATTATCAGACTCATATCATCCATTCTGGAATATTATAGTATTAATGTTTAGTTTAGTTTAGAGATACAGCGCGGAAACAGGTCCTTTGGCCCACTGAGTCCGCACCGACCAGCGATCCCTGCAAATTAACACTATCCTACAAATAATCGGCACAATTTATTATTTTACCAAGCCAATTAACATATATACCTGTACGTCTTTGGAGTGTGGGAGGAAACCGAAGATCCCGGAGAAAACCCACAGGGAGAACATGCAAAACTCTGTACAGACAGCACCCGTAGTCGGGATCGAACCTGGGTCTCCAATGCTGCAAGAGTTGTAAGCCAAAAAACACTACCGCTGCGCCACTGGGCTGGCTTGAGTGGAAATTACTGAGGCAGCCTGTGATAATTGCATTGATTGAACGGGCTGTAAAGTGCATTCATTTCTCTGAAGTTATTTAATTTGGTAGAATGAGCAGTGCTAAAGATTTCATCCAGTTGCTCTTCTGTGTGGAAACTGGGATTGGATCCGTTTGCACCATCTTGTATTAATTCATAGTTCTACCAGCAAAACAAATTGAAAATGCCAGAAACAAAGTGAAAGGAAATTCCTAGCTCATATTTCCAGTAATTGATCCAAAATTAATGTCAGTGTTTCAGCGATTCCGACAGTTCTGAACAAGTGACCCGAATTGAAACGTCGCCTATCCGTTCCATCCAGAGATGCTGTCTCACCCGCTGAGTTATTCTAGCAATTTGTGTTTTGCTTATGATTCCAGCATCTGCAGTTCCTTGTTTCTCCATTCCAGCAGTTTGAAATTACCTTTGACAATGCCTGAATAAACATTTAGAATGGGATATAGGTATCTGGACTATTGTTTGTGTTTATTTATGTGGAGTGTTAGCTTTGGAGGGTCATGTTATTTGGAGGGTTCTGTTATTTATATGTTACTAGACCAAGTGCAGACCCGTTGGGTCTGGACACTGAACGTGCTTCAGACCCCGGGGTTTTAGATCCCGAACGTGCGTCAGACCCCGGGATGAAAATCGCAAGGGAAAAAAATCCCGGACGTGCAGATCCCGGGGTCAAAATAGCTTGCGAATAAAACACAGAACGTGCTTCAGAACCCGGGGTTTTAGAGCCTGAATGTGATTAAGATCCCGGGGTGGAAATCGCTTGTGAAAAAAAGATGGCGGTCGACAGCAGCCGTTATAATAATAATAATAATAACAATAGATTTTATTTATATAGCGCTTTTCAGGACTCAAAGTCGCTTATGGTGGCTGACCAGCAGGAGGAGACAAAATGAGTGAGTGGGGGGGGGGGGCGGGGGGGGTGGATTTTATTTTTAAAAGTGTCCATAAACACGACAAAATTTAATCAGGAGTGGCTACTCGTAAAGAAAAGTGAAATCTCTATCGAAATGGAAAAAATATCGGCGTTTTTGCGTGCGGTGTTGGCGTAGCGTGGTATCAAAGGCTGGCGCTGGCACAAGTCAAGCAGACACACACACACAGAGTTTTGATAGTATATAGAATATAGATAGAAGATATTTAAAATTAAATTAGGCAATCAGGCCCATAAATAGCTTTAACAGCAAGTAACGCCACCTGTATCTGTACCTTTTTGTCTTGAAAACAAAGCACAGATTTCATCCCGTTTCTTCTCATAGTGATAAAATGAATGCTATCCAAGACTGTTCGAGGAACTATTTGGCAATTGGGGATTTCTGTGTTTTTCTTGGAAATATCTAAACATTTCCTAATATTCCAGTCAACGTGCTGTTCAATTGCCAAAGGACTCTTCAGTGCAAATTTCCCATATTCATTAAACTGGCATTAACAAAGTTCTGTGGTGAAATCACTCCCAGGTGCTCTGAAAACACCATTTTTTTTCAGTGAAATCTTCCGGTCATCATAAAACTGTTATTAATAATGGTCTGTGGTTGCAGTTGTGGTGGTGGGTTTCCAGCTCACAGGGAAAAATTGTGATGTATTTTCCAGATTTGCAAAGTCATCTAACTGGGAATCACTTTTGTACCATTCTTGTTCGTCCTCCTCTCATGTTAAATGTACAAGATAGCTGAAAGGTTGTGAATGAGGAACACAGTAATTCTTAATGGTCTACCCAAACTACCTATAGAGTTATGATCAACATAGGTGTGCCTGGATTGACTTCAAATTGATGGAGAAAACAAAGAGGGAATGACAGCGAAATACTGTCGGAAGGACCTGCAGATGCTGGTTTAGATTGAGGATAGACTCAAAATGCTGGAGTAACTCAGCAGGACAGGTAGCATCTCCAGATAGGAGTGGGTAACGTTTCAGGTAGAGACCCTTCTTCAGACTCGAAGAAAGGTCTGAAGAAGTGTCTCGACCCGAAACGTCACTCATTCCTTGGGTGATGTTGAGTGACCCACTGAGTTACTACTCCATTTTGTCTCTTTCCTTGGGAACACAATCCACCAGTTTCCTTAGTTGATTCTCAACATTTTGATCCAGAAATGCACTTTGTGTACATTCCATTAATTCATCTTCCGCCATATTACAGCAAATGTGTTTTGTCCAGTCCATGTAAAGGTTAAAGTCTCCCATAATTACCGTATTTCTATTTTTTATTATTATTATTCTTTTTTTTAATGGTTATTTTATTAGAAGTTAATACAATACAAAACAATACGGTGGTACCTAATTTTAGGTGCCAACTATGTCATAACGTAATACATTCTATGTACAAACTCTAGTTTTATGTTTTTGAAAAGGAAGTTAAAAAAAAAATAGAGAGAAGAAAAAGAGGAAAAATAGATAGTACAAAATAGAAAAACGTGAAGTGTGTATATAAGAAAAGGAAAAGTAGAAAGTAGAGATAGTAGAAAAGGGCCCTTAAAAAAGAAATTTTCAAATCTTTGTTCGGAGATGTAAATCTATCCACGACCTGACCTGAAATCAATAATCTTGACGGTACTGCTGCATCACATGATTCCAAAAAGTCGATGAAAGGGGACCAACTCCTTAAGAATTGGTCATATTTATCTATTAGGTGGAGTCTCATTTCTTCAAGGTGTGCTATGTCCGTCATATTCCTAATCCACATTTTAATAGTTGGTATAGCTGTATTTTTCCAAAATTTAAGTATCAATTTCTTTCCAATTATTAACCCATAATTAAAGAATACTTTTTCTCTTTGTTTAAATTGATATCTTCTACTATTATTCCAAATATAATCCATTCCGTATTAGGTTCTATTCTTGACTTAAAGAGCTTTGTAAATATATCAAATATATCACTCCAAAATGTATTCAACTTTGTACATCCTACAAATGAATGTGTTATATTGGCATTTTGAAACAAACATTTATCGCATCTGGGAGAGACGTTTGGGTAGAATTTATTCAACCTCGTTTTTGAATAATATAGTCTATGTAATAAATTAAATTGAATTAAATTATGTCTTGCATTAATGGAACAATTATGTGTGTTCATCAGATACTTTTCCCATCTATCTTTCGAGATCTTTATCATTAGTTCATGTTCCCAATCTTCTCTTAGTGCCTCTGTTGAGGGTAATTCTCTATTTAATATACTATTATAAAAATATGATATTAGTTTTTATGAATCAGCCTTAATATTCATTGCTTCTTCTAAAGGGTCTAAAAATATAGTTTGAAATATTTGTATATATTTCTTCATAAAGTCACATATCTGTATATATTTAAAATATTGATTATCATTCAGTTTAAATTTAAATTTTAATTGTTGAAATGATAACAATTTGCACAATTCCTACATATCTCCTACTTTCCTAATCCCCAGTCTATCCCATTGTTTATGTTTTGTCGATAAGAGGGTTTGAATGCAGGATTGTTCAATATTGGGGTTAGTACTGATAGATTATTTAATTTCAAGGATAATAATTCAGCAAATATTACAGCAAATGTGTTTTGTCCAGTCCATGTAAAGGTTAAAGTCTCCCATAATTACCGTATATCACACATCACATTTGCCATATCAACTGTATATATGCCATATATTTGCCATATCATCTATATCTCTCGTTTCCCTTTTCTCTAACTAGTCTGAAGAAGGGTCGCGACCCGAATCGTTACCCATTCCTTCTCTCCAGAGATGCTGCCTGTCCCGCTGAGTTACTCCAGCTCTTTGTGTCTATTCAGTTTAAACCAGCATCTGCAGTTGCTTCCTACACAGAGCAACTTGGTTATGGTGTTCCTTTTAACAGAAACCAAGTTTTATTGCTGGGTTTTATTGACTTTTTAAAAAGGGTCTGGTTGGTCTGCTCTGTGATGCTTTTGGCAGCTTCAGGCTGAACTAGATGAACATCTAAAAGAAAACAGTGGACGGGTGTTCTACCTCTCTGCTGCACTGGCAATGATTTGGTCAACAAAAGTGGTGGCATTGATGAATTTGCAGAAGGCATTGGAGATGTTGACTTATGGAGTCCAATGAGCTAACACTTTCCCTACACAGATGCCAAGTGTCTGTTCTCATTTATCGGTTTACAGACATCAATGTTCCATTGCAGAGACAATCGGTTTGTTCACAAATTCACAGCTGGTATGGATTGTCTATTCTGCATTGTCTTAAAGGCTACAGTTTTTTGGTTCAGATTCTTCTTTTAAGCTTTAAGATCTGCCACCGAGAATGGAATTAAATTTGCTGCAGAAAGCTGCACACTGGCTCCCTCTGTGGGTTGTCTGCAGACGCAGTTAACGTCTTTACAGGGGCTGCAGGAGTGTTGGAGGGTCAGCAATCGAAAGTCAATGACAACACTGCAATGTGTTAAGGCATTGCAGTACCTTGCCAAAGTCCAAGCAGATGTGACTTTTCTACAAGAGTATCAGGCTCGTATGAAGCTTTTCAACAAGGGGAGTGGCATGACAGAATTACAACAAATGTAATGTGAAATAATGTGTGTCAAGTCAAACTGTAATGAAAGGTATTACCTGCCTCCAAGTTAAAGGGGGAGGAGTATTATGTATGTAATATAATTGGTGTTACCGGGCTGCAAGTTAAAGGGGGAGGAGTGTTAGGTATGGGATAATTAGGATAAGTAATTGGTGTCTTGTGATGTCTGGGGCAAGTACGCAGGAGCAGAAAAGACAAGGTGGCGTCCTGCAGTAAATAAGCTTGTATGATTCCTCCCGTGTGCGAGCCTTTATTCAAGACTGTTCAAAGCATCCGAATACACAACAATTGGCGACGAGGATAAAATAACGAAGATAAGAACAAGGCCAGCAAGAAGAATCGAAAACAAAAGTTAAAAATAGAAGTAGTATTTGGAAACAAGTGGAACAGCACCAAGCCAAATGGTTTTGAATTGGCGCCAAAAAGAAAAAAAAGTAGGAACGGGAAGCAATAGCTCAGGGAAGAGCTAGGAAATCAAGCAGGGGCAGTAAGGGTCACCAAGCACGGTGTCAGCTTACCTGGAATGTATCCAGGGCTGTGCAGCCCACAGCTTAGCCCAAGCAGCAGCCACAGACGTCGGGTGGGGGCCTAGTACCGTGAAGGCCACGGACAGGTCCAGAAAAGCCACCGACAAGAGGCTGAGTCTTCAGCCCAACTGGGAACAGTCAACCCGGTGGGGGGATAAAGCAGAGAAAGCCCGGTCGGGAGCAGAGTCAGCCCGACCGTGAACAGAGAAGCGGAGATAAGCCGAGTTCCGCCCGGGGCTTTAAAAAAGGGCACACAGCACCGGAAGCGAGGAAAAGACGGAAGTTGACTTGCGGCTAAAAACTTGAACAGTATAATCTAAGAGACTGTCCTAAAAACTGCCGCGATCGCCAGCGAAGGCATGCAGGACTGATTATCTACAGCACCCGATTGGCAGCCAGTTTTTCACCTGCTAAAAGACTAAACTGTTAAATACCTTAAGACCTACAACATCCAAATGCCTTCAAAGTAATGGCTGAAGCAATAAATTAAGTGAAACTGTCAATTAATTGCTGAATCAGCCAAAATAAAAGGAGTAAAAAAAATGGAAAAGAAGTGGTTTGGTCATTGAGTGAAATCCAGTTGATCATTTCGGGGTGGATGAATCAGATCCCTTTCAAGCGGGGAATCTGCACAAAAACATTAGAAGACTTGACAGTGAAAAACTGCTGTGACCAGGAGATCTGGAAACCTGGAAAAGAGACAGTTAAGTCAAGATAAATCATGGCTGATGAAGTTACTGGAAAGTCAGCTGAGCAGCTCAAGGTGGAGAGGACAACAGCAAAACGGGCATTCTCTCGTCTTGTTAACAGCATCATTAGGAACCATAAAGAAATGTCTGAAGAGGAGATCAGGAACAATTTCAACAAACTCATGCAAGAGGCCGAAAAAGTCATGGAAGCCAATGACGATCTGGAGGCTGGACTCATTGCAGAGCTGGAGGCGGAGCTGGACGCAGATGAGGACGCTGTGTTGACTGAACAGCAAAAAGCCAACCTGGCAAAGACTGCAAAGGAGTGTGAGTCGAAACTAAAAGAGGTCAAAGGGCTCATCCAGGACACTCGATGGGCAAACTTTGGAAATGTTGGATTATCCACCTCACTACAGACAGCAGATGGTGCATGTGAACTTGCTGCTGCCACCGCACCATCAAATAGCAACCAAGAAGCATATGAATTCATGCTTAACCACCTGCAGAAACTGGTAGAGACTGCAAAGGAGACGTACAGTCAGTGGAAACGTTGGGTCCCTCTGGATGAGCAAGAGAGCTTCCAGAAACACCTAAGAACACTCGAGCTTCTCGTCCCCAAGCTGGTTTCCAGGAAGGCTGACTTCATACAGGCAAGAATAAAGAAGGACGCTGAAGGATTAGCACAAGCGGCGAATGCTTTCAATTATCCTTCACCAGCCATCAGACTGAGACCCACGGCCCTTCCTAAGTTTACTGGAAACAAGCGTGACTTTTATAGATGGAGGAAGGATTGGGAATGACTGCAAAAGCAAGGTGAACCCACTGGATCAAATGAGGTGAAGAAGGTTCAATTGCTGGACAGTCTGGAGGACAAAATTACAAGAGACCTCCGCCTCACAAGTTATAACACTGCAGATGATATCTTTCGTGTCCTTGAGAACCGGTTTGGAAATCAAACAGCTATTGCTATTGAGATAGTGGAGGAGCTTCAGAGAATCCCACCTGTCAGAGGACATCAGCCACGTAAAATAGTGGAATTAATTCAAGCTGTGGAAAAGGCGCTTAAGGACTTGAGCGATCTCGGAGAGACAGGCGCTATTAAAAATCCACTGATGACAAAATCAATTGAAACCAAGCTTCCAGAAACCCTCAAAATGAATGGCTGGTTTATGTAGCTGACAAGAAGAATGCTGTGGCACCAGAGAAACGGTTTGACAGTCTCTTGTCATTTCTCAAAGAGCAGGAGAACATATACGAACAGCTCGAGCAACTGAGGGATGAGGAGCCGAGTAGAAAGGAAATTCGGACTGAACCAAGACATGCCAGAACCAAGTCTACCAAGTCAGGAAATGACCACACAAGATGTGTAGTCTGTGGTGACGTAAAGCATAAAAGAAAGCTGTACTTCTGCAAGCAATTTCGAGGGCTAAAGCTGACAGAGAAAAGAGCTGCAGTAAAGAAGTTGGGAGCATGCAAAAAGTGTCTTGAAGTTCATGATGATGGTTCATACTGCAAACCTGCATATATGTGTAAAAATCAAATCTGCAAGGATGAACAGACTCCTGAGCATCATTATTATCTGTGCCACAATTATGAGATGAGAAAAAGCAGTGTGGATCAGAGGAGTAAATTTGGTCCAGAGGAAGGTAAAGGCAAAAAGAAATATACAGTGGACCAAGAGGAGTTTTTTAGCAAACTTCCACCAGAGTTGGCAAAACAATGCCGAGATGTGTTCTCCAACACTGCATCAAGAGCCTTCAACACTGCAAAGCATCAGCTAAGCCTCCTAAAAGAAGGTGGACTGCAAGAGCACCCAGTGATCATGATGCTTCTGGAGGTCATAGCAAATGCTGGACAAAAGGTTGGGACATTAATTGACTTGGCTTCAGATACCAACTACATAACTCACAAGGCTGCGAGTAGACTGAACCTTAGGAGTGAAGACATCACGCTTATCGTCCATGGAGTTGGGGGGATGAAGGTCCACGTAGAGACGAGGCGCTACCTTCTAAAGATCCGAGTGAAGACTCCCAAGGGCACACTCAAGTCGCACCAGTTAGTTTGTTATGGATTGGACAGCATTGCAGATGTTCACAAACATGTGACACCACAGCAGCTGCAAAAGTTCTTTCCAGACGTCCCACTTGAAGAACTTGTGAGACCAAAAGAGGTACATTTGCTCATAAGCCATAGAGAAGGTCAGCTAACGCCTCAGAGGATTAGAACTGTTGGAGATCTCATTCTGCGGGATGGACCACTGGGAAAGACTGTTGGAGGTTGTCACCCTGATCTGTTTGAGAAGCTTACCATGTCAGCCCACATGTCCAAAACACACTTCGCAAGATCAATGAGAGCAGCTGCTTTAAAGTATGAGGAGCTCACTGACGCAGTCCCCAAGGAACTTTCACCAAACGAACAGGTCGCCATCAAAGTCCAGAAGTCACGTACATCAACCGCCAATCGGGACTTCTTGGAATGGTGGAAGTGGGATAGCATTGGAGCAGCATGCGAGCCAAAGTGCGGGGGTTGCCGCTGTGGAAACTGCCAGCCAGGCGGAAAAGAAATGACTCTTGCTGAAGAGAGAGCTCGAAGTGGTAAGGGAAGGCCTCACCTACGTAACAGGAGACCGTCACAGTAAAGACCAACATTGGCATGCTAGCTATCCTTGGTTGGAAGACCCAGCTTCTCTACCAAATAATGAAATGTGGAAGCCACATTTCTCAGGACGGAGAGGCAGCTATCCAGAGACTCTGAATGGAAAAGTGCCTACACAGCTCAGGTGCACGACATGGTGGACCGAAAGGCTGCAATCAAATTGTCCGAAGACATGGTTGCAAACTGGGAGGGACCAGTGTGGTATGTGAGTCACCTTATTGCTCCAAACCCCCACTCTGTCACGACCCCAGTGAGACTAGTGTGGAACAGCAGCCAAAAGTGCAATGGTGTCAGCTTAAATGATTTGCTGATGAAAGGTCCAGACGTCCTCAACCAAATTCGCGCCATCCTCCTCAGATTCAGAGGCGGAATCTATGCTGCTCTGGGAGACATAAAGAAGATGTATAACTCAGTCTGGTTGGAGGACCGTGAAGTACACTTACACAGATTCCTCTGGCGAGATTCCGAGGACGAGGAGCTGGGAGAGTATGCTATCACAAGAGTGAACATCGGAGACACACCTGCGGGGTGCATTGCACAGTTGGCAATGCGAGAGACTGCTAATCTTCCTTCTTTTACCCACCTCAAGGATGAGCAGCAAGTACTCCAGAAAGACAGCTATGTTGACGACATCCTCACATCTCACAACAGCCTCGACCAGTTGAGAATCATCACAGCAAATGTGGAACGAATCCTGAAAGCTGGTGGGTTTGAGCTCAAGCCTTGGGTTCTGTCTGGCCAAAGTGGGAGGAAGGAGGACTGTGATACTTTAAAGAAAAGCAAAACAAAAACCATGATCCTACCAAACCAAATGCATGATGATGATAACAAGGCACTTGGTCTGGGCTACATTGTTGAAGAGGACATGCTCCACGTTATGGTGGGAAACAATTTCTCCAAGAGAAAGAAAAAGATGCGGCTTGGTCAAGGCCTTCTACAAGAGCAAATCAAAACTCAGACGCCAAATCCTCTAACAAGAAGAGAGCTTCTCAGCCAGGTAGCAGGGCTATATGACCCCATCGGCATAGTTGCTCCTGTTAAGCAAAAGGGAGCGATTCTAGTACGCAGAGCTTTCCAAGAAGCAAAAGAGGGAAGCTGTTCGGTCAGAGACACATGGGACATGGCACTCTCAGATGGACTCAGGGAGGATGCAATTAAGCTCTTTGAAGAGTATGTACAACTTGGAAAAGTCAAGTTCGTCAGGGCACTGACTCCCTCTTGCTCCGCAACTGAACCCTTGGGGAACACCTTTTCCGACGGAAGTGAGCACACCTACGGGGCGGTGATGTACCTGAGATGGGATTCAGACCATGGCCCAATTGTCAGACTTGTGGAATCCAAGGCCAAGTTAACTCCCTTGGACCACAGAGGAGACGCTGTTAAAGCAGAGATGTGCGGAGCAGTGTTCGCCTCACGCTTGAGGAAGTATTTCGAGCTACACAGTCGAATTCAAGTGGAGAAGTGGTATCATCTTGTGGATAGCCAAACAATCCTTGGTGCATTACAGCGAGAAAGCTACGGATTTCAGACATTCTTCGCCAATCGGATTGGAGAATTTCAAACAAGCACCAACATTCAGGACTGGCGGTGGATTCCTGGCCCACAAAACATCGCTGATGTAATCACCAGAGATGCCAGCCCTCAAGACCTTGATCAGTATTCGGAGTGGCAAAATGGACCGAAGTTCCTGGTGTTGCCTGTGAGTGAGTGGCCAATAAAATCAGCTAAGGAACTGGCTGCCATTGCCAGAGAGAACATCGAAAAGTTACAGAAGAAAGCTTTTGTTGCAGCACTATCAAGAGCCAAAGTAGAGAAACAAGAACCGGAACCAACATACCCAAAGAGACCACCTGCAGGGTCAGCTATTCAGAACCTTGTTGATGTCAAGCGGTTCAGCATTCTATCTCGACCGATCAAGACAGTCGCATAGATTTGGAGAGCAGCGAAGAGGTTTCTTGGCAAGGAAAAAGCCCTAAACGATCCAAAGTGGGAGGCCATCTCTTTGACAGGAGTCATTACAGTAAGAGAACGAGAAATGCTCTAAAATACATTTTTTGTGCTGCGCAATTGGGCACAACTTTCCCAAGCACCACAACAGATCGACTGGTAGCCTATAAAGACCAAGATTCTGGGCTGATGGTTTGTGGTGGCAGAGTCGTCAGCTCCAATCCAGACAGCAAATGCATCGTGAGAGACATTAATGTACGGACCTTTCCAAGTTACTCCATTCCTCTGACAAAGGCTTTGAAAGGAAGGGCAAGGCATTCCACTCAGGGGAAGGAGAGGATCCAAGCCACGATTGTTCACAGGGATGTTAGGCGGCTGGTTGTCTTGCTTCCAGTAGAAGAACAAGACAGCAATGCATCAGGAGACCAAGTTCAAACCTAGACTTCAAAGTTTGACTTTAAAGCGTCGATCTCCCAAGTGGTTCCATTGGAAGATCGAGTGGGAGGTGTCAAGTCAAACTGTAATGAAAGGTATTACCTGCCTCCAAGTTAAAGGGGGAGGAGTATTATGTATGTAATATAATTGTTGTTACCGGGCTCCAAGTTAAAGGGGGTGGAGTGTTAGGTATGGGATAATTAGGATAAGTAATTGGTGTCTTGTGATGTCTGGGGCAAGTATGCAGGAGCAGAAAAGACAAGGTGGCGTCCTGCAGTAAATAAGCTTGTATGATTCCTCCCGTGTGCGAGCCTTTATTCAAGACTGTTCAAAGCATCCGAATACAGAACAATTGGCGACGAGGATAAAAGAACGAAGATAAGAACAAGGCCAGCAAGAAGAATCGAAAACAAAAGTTAAAAATAGAAGTAGTATTTGGAAACAAGTGGAACAGCACCAAGCCAAATGGTTTTGAATTGGCGCCAAAAAGAAAAAAGGTAGAAACGGGAAGCAATAGCTCAGGGAAGAGCTAGGAAATCAAGCAGGGGCAGTAAGGGTCACCAAGCACGGTGTCAGCTTCCCTGGAATGTATCCAGGGCTGTGCAGCCAAGCTCAAGCAGCAGCCACAGACGTCGGGTGGGGGCCTAGTACCGTGAAGGCCACGGACAGGTCCAGACAAGCCACCGACAAGAGGCTGAGTCTTCAGCCCAACTGGGAACAGTCAACCCGGTGGGGTGAGAAAGCCCGGTCGGGAGCAGAGTCAGCCCAAATGTGAACAGAGAAGCGGAGATAAGCCGAGTTCCGCCCGGGGCTTTAAAAAAGGGCACACAGCACCGGAAGCGAGGAAAAGACGGAAGTTGACTTGCGGCTAAAAACTTGAACAGTATAATCTAAGAGACTGTCCTAAAAACTGCCGCGATCGCCAGCGAAGGCATGCAGGACTGATTATCTACAGCACCCGATTGGCAGCCAGTTTTTCACCTGCTAAAAGACTAAACTGTTAAATACCTTAAGACCTTCAACATCCAAATGCCTTCAAAGTAATGGCTGAAGCAATAAATTAAGTGAAACTTTCAATTAATTGCTGAATCAGCCAAAATAAAAGGAGGAAAAAAAATGGAAAAGAAGTGGTTTGGTCATTGAGTGAAATCCAGTTGATCATTTCGGGGTGGATGAATCAGATCCCTTTCAAGCGGGGAATCTGCACAAAAACATTAGAAGACTTGACACTACCAATGTATATTATTATGAATGCTTCATGGGTTCAGGTAAAATGTATTTTTATTTTGTCTGTTTATCATTTTTCTCTACTCTCTATTTGGTGGGTACTTTTTACGTGCAGGGGTTCTGATCCATCCTGACAACATTGGTCTTATTACACATTTGTTACCTTGCACAACCATCTTGTAATTTGTCTTTGATTTTCTAAATGGTTTCTCAGTTGAACCCCCACTACCTTGGTCCACTCCTTGAAGTATTATAGGGAGGTATTTTATTTTCCAGCACAAAGTTAAGTAAGCCTATCCATGTGGAACTGGTTCCTTCTCCCTAGGTGTTTACAGTAATTAATATGCAGCCTGCATTTCCCCCACAGTGGTACACAAGCCATGGATCTATCCGATGTGTACACAAACAGAAGTAATCTCCATGGAGAGTGATGTCCGAACAAGGCCACATTGTTGCTCCAAAACTTTTCATAGTCTTTTTCACCACAATGTTGCACCTTATCACCAACAAACATCCAGTTGGAATGCAGCAAATCTAGTCTTTGCAGGGATAGGTTTATACTGGCAAACCCTTTTGACTGTTAATTACAGCCATAATTTATTAACTTTGTTATCTGATCCCTCTGTCAAAGCAGGGAAGGTACACTGAGCACTGCTTGAAGCTGACTTGCAGAGTTTACGCTAACTCATCCAGCTTACCCAACTAACAAGTTCTCTACAACTCCTTCTTGTTGTTGTACTGCGTTGTAATGATGAGATGATCACGACATGTCCATCCAAGGATGCTGACTGAAACCTCTGTAATGTGGGGGCTCAATTGATGTGGTGACAAAGAAGGCACTGACACAACTCAATCTTTATTAATATTCATATCAGTTTTAAATGAGTTAAACTGTTATAAAGATAGTTAGATTTAGCTCTTAGGGCTAAAGGAATCAAGGGATATGGGGAAAAAGCAGTAAATGGGTACTGATTTTAGATGATCAGCCATGATCTTATTGAATGGTGGTGCTGGCTCGAAGGACCAAATGGCCTGCTCCTGCACCTATTTTCTATGTTTTCTATGTTCTATGTTTCAAAATTTACAGGCATTTAACTAAACCATTCAACAAGAGGTTTGTAACTCTTAATCACCTAATTTACAGATATAGCTGTTCCTATCTTGCTGCCCAATAAATGAAACAATACTTGAACTTGGATTCCAGATGTAAGATGAACTGGTTGGGATTCCTTCAATGGGTTGTAATCTTCTCTGAGTTAAGAAGTCAGGGTTCGCCTTCTGTGTCAGTTGTCCTTGAGTAATATCACTCCTGGTGTACGATGTTTCTTTGATGTTTTCACATCAATCTTCTAGAAGGCTGGGGGTCCTCAAATCCCAAATGAGACAATTGGAAATTGTAAGTCTTCCTACATTGCCATTTCATCGTTTTAACTTGTACATCTGGTTATTCCTTATTGCCATAGTGATAAAGCCATTTTTCCTGAGTTTGATGCCTTCGTTATTATCGGGTTTTCTTGCCTTAATACAACTAAATGGTCACTGTTGTGTTTTCACTTCATTTTGCCTCTGAGCCTGGAAACCCTCTGAGAATGATGAGAAGATAGACTGTTACTTGCTTCTGCTTTTCCTTCTATCATGAACATCTGATTACAGTCTGTCCCACATAGTTTAATCGCTATTGATGGCCTTTTGCAACAGTTCCTGATTCTCTATTCTGTGTCAATATTCTTGCAGTTAAATTGTTGTTAATTATTTTGGTCTTCTCGGTAAACTTTGTAGACCATGAGCTGAGCATATGTGAAGTAATCAAATGGAAAATAATGTCCAGTCTATGTTTCACGTTTGAGACCCTGCATCAGTTTCAATCTGAGACGACTCTCCCTTTAGCGCCACAGATGCTGCTTGACCTGCTGAGTTCTTTCAGCAGTTTATTTTTTTGTTCCAAATTCCGGCATCTACCATCGCTTGTGACTACCCTCTGCTCTGGAATTATTATTTTCAATAATTGTCTCACAATAACTTGCTTTGTAGAAGTTTAGTTGCTAGCCATGTGGTTACAATAGAGACATACAGGTGATCATAAACTACATTAAACTCCATTAGCAAGCCCTGGGCACATTTGCTCAGCTGATCAAGACCCTGCCATAGTTCTTGATAATCATCTTCATTGTTTATGAAACTACCTATTTTAGTATCATTTGCAAACTCGTTTATAATGCCTTGTACATTCTCATCCAAATCTCAAGCAGATGACAAACAGCGATGGACCCCAAACTGATCCCTGAGGCACACCACTATTCACAGACCACCAGTCGAAAAAGCAACCTTCTACCACCATCTACTTCCTACCATGAAGCCAATTTTGTTTCCAGTTAGCTCTCTCTCCCTGCATCCCGAGCGGTCTACTCTTCCAGAGCAGACGACCATTGGTTAACCTGCTACAAAGGTCTTGATAACGTCTATATAGTCTACATCTACAACCCTGCCCTCATTAACCTTCATAGTTGCTTCTTCAAAAAACTAATCAAATTCAGTTGTTTCCATGGAACAGGAAACTGAGGGGTGATTTATTTGAGGTGGATTAAATTATGAAGGCCCTGGAGGAGGAAATAGAAAGAGACTCTTCTCTTAGCAGACCATAAACATGTAAATGAGTTACTGGAACAATTACTGGATATGAGAAGTTTTGTCACCCACATGTGCATGAAAAACTGTGACCTGCCAGGCTTCGGACCTTGTTCTAGAAAACGAGTTTTGCTTGAATTGTGAATAATCTCTGATTATCCTCTAACCTGATGTTTTAGTTGTTAGTTACAGAGTCTGATATTTTAATAAAATCAATTGTTACCAGTAGAAATGTAACGTATACCAATTTGGATTTAGATGGATTTGCTAAATTACAGGTTCCATACTATTCAGAAGATGACATTTGAAGCTAAAATTGTGGAAGCTACGTTAATTGCGTTGGGCTAGGTTGGATAAGTAGATTATTTGACGACTTTCTTGGACTGTCCTTTGTATGCATTTTATATTGACACAGTGACTTAATGGATGGTATTAACATTTGCAGTAAAGTCAACGTCAACATGCCCATATTACCCTGTGCCATGGATTATATAATCGTTGAGCCGTCACCTCAACCAAGTAAGATCATTTTCAATCATGTCTAAAAAAATTATAGTCTAGTGTATTGGAGGAAATAATAATAGAATAATGAAGCAGTTCCTCGCTATAAATATGCAGACCTTACAAACTAAATATAACTTTACAGCACATGTAGTTCTTTCTTGAAATTGAAGAACATTTAAGTTATAATTTATTCAGCAAAATGTATTATTTTCCAGGGCTAGTATTGATTCAATATTATGCACCTGTCACTTCTCAACCAATACAATCCATTTATTCTTATACGAGATATGATTGCCAATTGTATTTTTATAATTTTAATAGATGGTTGAAAATATAATCTAAGATAAAACTGCATTTTTCTGGGACTGAACCCTCTTTCCTGGTGTGGACTTTCAGTAGTGGAGGCAGATCATCACCCAACATACATCTAGTCAGTGCAGCTCTTCCATTGAGTTCACCGAGCCAGACCTCAACAGCAACTGTACCAATAAATGTAGGTGTTAACTATTTGAACAGAAAAGGAATGGGCTTGAAGTACTATTGGTTAACCTGCTACTAATCACTTTTTTTTTTTTTTTTTTTTGAAAATATTTTTTATTGGAGAAAAGTACACAACCTGTTAACATCATTACAGTCTTACATTTTTAAATTGATAATATTATCAATTATTATTACATTGTCTCCAATACCGTTTGCCTTTTTTTTAAAAAAACTAGATAGAACTAAAAAGATAGATGAAGTAAAGAAAGAAAAGAGTGAGAAGAAAAAGAGAAAAAAATAACAAAAAAAAAAAAAAAAAAAAAAAATAAGATGGTTAAAGAAGAATGGAAAGATTTATTAAAATAAAAACATCATTCGAGATATATTCGTACATTTCAGAGTATAGCATTGCATCCATCCTTTAGCCCGAGTATTAGTCAGGTTCCTGTGCTGAACCATTCTGACCCTTTAAATAATCAATAAAGGGAGACCATGTTGCAACGAATAATTCCTGTATGTCCAACAGGGAAAATCTGATTCTTTCCACGTTTAAGGTCTCCGTCATTTCTATAATCCACATTTTAATTGTGGGGGACGTAGGGCCTTTCCAAAATTTTAGAATTAATTTTTTTCCTGTTATTATACTATAATCAATAAAGTTTATTTGTGTTGTTGTAAATGTTTGATTTAATTCTAATGTTCCGAGTATTATTAATTTTGGATCCGGGTCCAATTGTGTGCTGGTCATTTTAGATATTATACTAAAAATATTTACCCAGAATTTTTTAATTTTTATACAGTTTGCAAACATATGAGATAAGGTAGCTTCTAAATGTTGACATTTATCACATATAGGTGAGATATGTTGAAAGATTTTATGTAATTTTGTTTTTGAATAATGTAACCTATGTATTACTTTAAATTGTATTAAAGAATGTCTGGCATTTAATGAACATTGATGTATGTGTTGTAAACTTTCTTCCCAAGTATCTTTCGTTATTATTTGATTTAATTCTTTTTCCCATGTTTGTCTGTGTAAGTCCGTCGATGGAATGTCACTGTCTAATAAGATATTATATATATAAGATATTAATTTTTCTGTATTAGGATGTTTATTCCAACATTCGTCAAGATTTTCTGAATTTCTAATTCGAAAATTTTGAGTATTCGATTTTACATAATCTCTGAGTTGAAGATATCTGAAATAATCATTTCCTCGGAGTCCATAAGTCTGATGCAACTCCTGAAATGTCAGAAAAGTGCCTTCCTTATAAAGTTGTCCCATATTTTTAATTCCATAATTCTTCCATTGTGTAAAACCCCTGTCCAACCATGAGGGCTTAAACAAAGGGTTATTCACAAATTGGAGAAAAAGTGATAAATTATCTAATTTTAATGTCTTTTTTAATTGTTTCCAAATTCGTATGGCACTAAATATTATAGGGTTTTCCCTATAATTTTTTTTGTTTAATTTAGATGTGGCAAATAATATCGAACCGATATCAAAAGGCAAACAATCTTCCTTTTCCATTTTTAACCAATCTTGTTGTTGATCTATTTCTTCCAACCAGAAATTCATATTTTTAATATTAACTGCCCAAAAATAAAACAAAAAGTTGGGTAAAACCAAGCCTCCATTTATTTTTGATTTACACAAATGTCTTTTGTTTATCCTATGATTCTTATAATCCCAGATAAAATCATTAACAATGGAGTCCAATTTTTTTTTAAAGTTTTTTGACAAATATATCGGAATTGTCTGAAAAAGGTATAATATTTGCGGTAAAAAAAAATCATTTTTATGGCATTAATTTTGCCAACCATTGAGATAGGAAGTGTTTTCCAGTATTGAATATTCTTATGTAGTTTATTCAGTAATGGGGAAAATTTGCTTTAAATAATGATGTATATATCTTAGTTACATAAATACCTAGGTATTTAAATTTTTCATTTACTATTTTAAATGGAAATTGTTGTATTATCTGTTTGTTATGTTCCCTTATTGGCATAATTTCACTTTTATTCCAATTTATTCTGTATCCTGAGAGTGAACCAAATTGGGTTATTAGCTCTAATTAGTTTGGAATACTAATTTCTGGTTTTGTAATGTAAATTAGTACATCATCTGCGTATAGAGAAATTTTATTCACTGTGTCCTTTGTGATATACCCATATATTTCCGGATGACCCCTAACTCTTTCTGCGAGTGGCTCAATAGCCAGCGCAAATAATAATGGAGATAATGGGCATCCTTGTCTACAACCTCTAGATAGGCTGAATTTAGATGACAACCTTTGGTTTGTTAATATTCTAGCCGTAGGGTTTGTATATAACAGTTTTATCCATGTGCAGAATTTCTCCCCTAGCTGCATATTTTCCATCACCGAAAATAAATAAGACCATTCAACCTGATCAAATGCGTTTTCAGCGTCAAGTGAGATTATTGCTAGATCTTCATTAATAATTCTCTTAGAATAAATAATATTAAATAATCTTCTTAGATTATAATATGAGTACCGTTTCTGAATAAAGCCTGTTTGGTCAGGGTGTATTAATTTATTCATCACTGTACTTAATCTATGCGCTAGTATTTTAGTCAATATTTTCTGATCTGTATTTAAAAGTGCAATTGCTCTATATGATCCCGGATCTTCCGGATCTTTATCAGCTTTAGGAATAAGTGTTATTATAGATTCATGTAAAGTATCTGGAAGTTTCTGTTGAGTATAGATATGCTCATACAGCCTTTGTAAACGTGGGCAGAGCAAGTCATACATTTTTAAATAAAATTCAGAGCCTAAACCATCTGGTCCTACTGCTTTACCATTGTTTAAAGAGCCAATAGACTCCTCAATATCCTTTATCGTAATCTCCCTTTCTAATAATTCTCTATCATTTGAATCTAAACCTTTTAAATTACATTTTAGTAAAAAATCTGCTATTCCTTCTGATTGTGCTACAGTTTTAGTTGAATAAAGGTTATGATAGTATTGGAGAAATCTTTCATTTATGTCCTTGGGCATTTTTAATAATTCTCCTGTCTCTGTTCTAATTTTATGAATTATTTTTCCCCTTCCATTTTTCGTAACTGACGTGCTAATAGTTTTTGTGGTTTGTCTCCAAATTCAAAATGTAATTGTTTGGTTTTTTGATAAAGTTTTATTACTTGTTCTGAATACATTTTATTTAATTTATATTTCAATACAGCAATTTTATTATGTTTTGAAATGGATGGCATTCCCGCATTTTCTATATCTAGTTGCTTGATTTCGCTTTCCAATGTTTGTTGTTTAATCCTGTTCTCTTTATTATAAAATACTTGAGCACAAATTAATGCACCTCGAACAAGCGCTTTAAACGTTTCCCACATAAGAGAAGTAGGTGTGTCAGGGTTATCATTTATCTAAAAAAATATTTGAATCTGTTTAATAATATATTCCTGGCATGATCTTTCGTTTAAAATTTGTGGGTTATATCTCCAATATGTTTGTTTCTCGGACATTCCATTTAATTTAATCATGAATGTTACAGGTGCGTGATCTGAGATTATAATATTATGGTATTTTGAGTTATAAGTAAATGGGATAAACGTGGAGTCAACTAAAAAATAATCTATTCTTGAGTATGTTTTGTGTACTGGTGAGTAAAATGAATATTCCCGTCCAGTTGGATTTTCTATTCTCCAGACATCCTTAATATTAGTGGTATTAATAAATGAATTTAGAAATACACTTGATTGAGATTTTACTTTTTTTTCCCTTGATGATCTATCTAAGTATAAATCTAATGTACAGTTGAAGTCTCCTCCAATTATTAATTTATATTGTGTAAATTCAGGAATTTTATTAAATGTTTTATTAAAAAACATAGGGTTATCAAAATTAGGCCCATATACATTAAGAAGAATCACTTTTTCTCCATTTAACTCTCCAACTAATATAATATATCTACCATCAATATCCGCTATTGTTGATGAATTCGTAAAAGGTATTCCTTTAGGAATTAATATTGCAACTCCTCTGGACTTATGGGAAAAAGAGGAATGATATGATTCAGCGATGCACTTAGCTTTAAGTCTTTGTTGAGATTCCTTTTTAAGGTGTGTTTCTTGAAGGAAAATTATATCTGTTTTGATTAAATTTAGATGTGCCAAAACTTTACCTCTCTTAATTGGTTCATTGATTCCCTTGACATTCCAACTACAAAATGTTATTCCCTGACCCCCTCTTGTCATATTAACATCTTGCATATTGTTTCTAAGGTGGTCTATAACCGAGCAGAAGGTGCAACACATAAAACCTGACCCTGCTCCCGAACCTCAAATAGATGATTTTAAAATCATATACATCGCTCTTCCGAACACATCTCCTTGTATTAGTCTTGTTTTTCCATTCAAACATTAAGTTATAAAAATATTTAAAGTGAAAAAATTGATAGAATTGGTTAGCATAGGGTGAAAGAAAAAAACCGACATCTACAATTAGTGTAGTTAGTGATAGTCACACTAACGTGGCTAGAATTCTAAAGACTTCCGTAGCCTTTGTAAAAAAAAAATTCCCAGCTCCGTGCCCGAAAAAAAAAGAAGATGATTTCTAACAATCAAATAACTTCTTTGGGAGTAACAAACATATATACATACCCATACATACGTACACACATACATACACATATACACACACATATATATATATATATATATATATATACCCATATGCATACATACATAAGCACGCATCCCTGCAGAAAAGTCCGAGAACAGCATAAATTCATAACGTTATTATTCTCTACATATCATATTAATATCTTCGCTAAATCTATAAATTTAATTTTAAATTGAAAAATAAAGAGAAAAACCATCAAACCTTATTATGACGTAGGCTGAATTACCTCTTGCATATCTTCCTATATAATATAAGTATGTAATTCATTTCCACGTTAACCAAAGACTGTTAGTTATTAATCATTGTTATCAATCATACCCAGTATTAAATTTTTATGAGTAATATAAATGTTAATAATTTTAGTAGTAATATAGATATTTAATAAGTATTAGTTGTTACATATATAGTTAGATATGAATATACAGATAATAATAGTGATTAATACAAATTAAAAAAATAAGAAAACCACGGTTTTCTCCAATGTCCACCGTCCATTCGGTTTTCGAATGTCCTTAAAGCTCTTAAAAGAACTTTAAAGGTCCTTTTAGATCTGCCGGTCCCGTTAATCCCTGACTCCTGAGGAGTAATGTAAATTCTTCAGTCTGTGGTCACGTTCCCGATTTCTTTGGCAAATTCCAGTGCTTTTTCATGGTCTGTAAAAAATTGCTCCTTGTTCTTGTAGGTGACTCTTAGTCTTGCGGGGTAAAGCAGGCCGTATCTCAAATCAGGTACATTCTTCAGTATTCTTTTTGTCTCAGTGAACAGCGCCCTTTTCTTGAAGAGCTCTGCCGGATAATCTCGGTAAATACTGAACCTCACACCTTCAAAATGGAGCTGTCCGCTTCGGACGATTTTCTTCATTATATCGTCAAATTCATGATCCAGTTGCACCTTTACGATAATTTGTCTTGGATGGGCATCATCTTGTGTACGACGCCGCTGCGCTCTATGAGCTCGACCGAGTGAAGGTTTTTGATCCAATTTTAAGGCTTTTTGTAGTAGGTCTGCCACAAAATCCCGAGGGCCCATTTCCCTCTCACTTCCTTCTTTCACCCCTACGATTCTTAGATTCTTACGTCTTTGACGCCCCTCCAAATCGGTACATTTATCACTTAATTTGATCACCATACCGGAGAGGCGTTGGTTTTCAATAAGGAGTCGACCTAGTTTCCTCACTTGTCGCCGCCCATTTCTCAAATTCGGTTATCGCTGTTCTATGTTGTTCAAGTGCTTGATGAATGGGGGCCACCTCCATTTTAACGTTCGCTTCCACCGAAACGAGCCTGGCTTCCAGCACTTCCATCTGTTCCTTGACCTCTTCCTCCCTCGACCTCTTCCAGACTTCCAGTATTTCGTGAACGGTAGAAAGCATTTCTGCTTTAAAATCTACCTTAAAAGAGTAAAGTTCCTCTTTAAAATTCTCCCCAAAGGTTTTCAATTCAGCAGCGAGAAAAGTTTTAAGACCATCCATTTCAGACTTTTTCTGCTTTGATTTCTTCGGAGGGTCTTCCTGGGCCGTCATTGTAACTGAGGCCGAGGCCTCAGTTGGGCCTTCCTCTTCCATCGGTGGTTTCCCTTTAACGGGGGGGGGGGGGGTACGTTGTAACGACATACCGTCAAAGTCGCGCGCCTGATGACGTCACGCGGCAGGCAGCCGTTCAGATCGCGATCGCTGCAGGTAAGACACGATTTTCTCCCGTTTTCAGTTTCTTCGGCACGGAGCTAGTTGGCACTGGACTCAAGCCTCCATAGCGCCACCGGAAGTCTGTGATATGAAATTTTAAAGTAGCAATTCTGTGACCTCCTCCGGCAGTTCATTCCAGAGTGAGAAATATGCCTGAGATCTTTCTTACCCTATGCTCTCTAACTTTAGAATCCTCTAAGTTGGGATAAATACTGGGTGTTCACTTTATTGCTGCCTCTCATAATTTGATATACTTTATTAAAGTAACTCCATCTGCAACATTTTACAAGGTTCTACTATTTACTGTGCAAGTCCTGCCCTGGTTTAAATACCAAAATGCAATGTATCACACTTATCAGTTAAATTCCATTGGCCAGTCGTTAGCTCATCTCCCCAACTGGTCTATTCTGTTATGTACTTCAATATTACAGTGAGGTTTGAGAGAGCATAGGGTAAGAAGGATCTTAGGCATCATTTTCACTCTGGAATGAGCTGCCAGATAAGGCTACAGAAGAAGATACAATTGCTACTTTAATAAGATAGAAATTGATAGGAACGGTTTTGACAGTTATAGGCTAAATGTGGGCAAATTTGACTAGCTCAGAATCCCAGAATGATCAACATGGACAAAGTAGTCCGAAGAATCTGTTTCCATGCTCTATAGCTGTGATTCAGTAGAATATGGAGAAAATGAGCGCTGTTGTGTAAGTATTACTCACTATCCACCATATCAGCAATTTAGGAATAAATTTATTAACAATGTTAACTTACAGCAGTGGACCCACACTGACCCTGGCCATACACAACTGGTCACAGGCCGTCAATCAGAAAAACAACCTCCACAACTACCCTTTGTCCTCCAAACCAATTTTGAATCCAATGTCTAGCATACCTTGGAATCCATATGATCTGATCTTGCAAACAAGCTTACCAATGTGTGATCTTGTTAAAGGCTTTGCTAAAGTCCATAAACAGAATATTCACTGCCCTTACCTCATCAGTCATTTGTTGACATTGAAAAAAACCTGACAGATTCATGAGACACGATTTCCCACAACCAAAACCTTGCTGACCATTCTCACCAAATCTGTCCCTTAGAATCCCTTCCAACAACTCTCCCACCACTGGCAGCTGGCTCGCTGCTCTGTAGTTCCCTGATTTGTCCTAGAGCCTTTCTCAAATAATGGTGCAACATTAGTCACCCTCCCAGCTTACAGAAATTCATTTCTGGCTAATGGATCATAACAAAGGAACCATCCACCCAGCTGGCCTGGTGCCAACATCATTGACACAACATTGTTCACGTACTGCTCAGATTAGTTTACTTTGTACATTCTGTCCATTCCACTCAAAAATGTATTGATAGCCAAAGGCAAAATGTTTCTCTTTAGATATGTTAAGGGGAAAGAGTAGCAAAGTCAAATGTGGGTCCCTTGAAGGCAGACACGGGTGAAATTATTATGGGCAACAAGGAAATGGCAGAAGAGTTGAATAGGTACTTCGGATCTGTCTTCACTAAGGAAGACACAAACAATCTCCCAGATGTACTGGAGGACAGAGGATCTAAGGGGGTAGAGTAACTGAAATACATTTTCATTAGGCGAGAAATAGTATTGGGTAGGCTAATGGGACTGAAGGGTGATAAATCCCCTGGGCCTGATGGTCTGCATCCCAGGGTCCTCAGGGAGGTGGCTCTAGAAATAGTGGACGCATTAGTGATCATTTTCCAATGTTCAATAGATTCAGGATCAGTTCCTGTGGATTGGAGGATAGCTAATGTTATCCCACTTTTCAAGAAAGGAGCGAGAGAGAAAACTGGGAATTACAGACCAGTTAGCCTGACTTCGGTGGTGGGAAAGATGCTGGAGTCAATTATTAAAGATGTAATAATGGGCCATTTGGATAGCAGTAAAAGGATGTCCAAGTCAACATGGATTTATGAAAGGGAAATCATGCTTGACTAATCTTCGGGGTGCCAGTGGATGTAGTGTATTTAGATTTTCAGAAAGCCTTTGATAAGATCCCGCAAGGGAGACTGGTGACTAAAATTAGAGCACATGGTATTGGGGGTAGGATGTTGACATGGATAGAAAATTGGTTGGCGGACCAGAAGCAAAGAGTAGGAGTGAACGGGTCCTTTTCAGAATGGCAGGCAGTGGCGAGTGGAGTGCCGCAAGGCTCGGTGTTGGGGCCGCAACTGTTTACCATATATATTAATGATTTGGAAGAGGGAATTAGGAGCAACACGAGCAAGTTTGCGGATGACACAAAGCTGGGTGGCAGTGTGAACTGTGAAGAGGATGTTAGGAGGTTGCAGTGTGACCTGGACAGGTTGAGTGAGTGGGCAGATGCGTGGCAGATGCAGTATAATATAGATAAATGTGAGGTTATCCACTTTGGTGGCAAAAACAAGAGGGCAGATTATTATCTCAATGGGGTTAGGTTAGGTAAGGGGGAGGTGCAGCGAGACCTGGGCGTCCTTGTACGCCGGTCACTGAAAGTTGGCTTACAGGTACAGCAGGCAGTGAAGAAAGCTAATGGAATGTTGGCCTTCATAACAAGAGGATTTCAGTATAGGAGTAGAGAGGTTCTTCTGCAGTTGTATAGGGCTCTGGTGAGACCACATCTGGAGTATTGTGTACAGTTTTGGTCTCCTAATTTGAGGAAGGACATCCTTGTGATTGAGGCAGTGCAGCGTAGGTTCACGAGATTGATCCCTGGGATGGCGGGACTGTCATATGAGGAAAGATTGAAAAGACTAGGCTTGTATTCACTGGAGTTTAGAAGGATGAGGGGTTTTCTTATAGAAACATATAAAATTATAAAAGGACTGGACAAGCTAGATGCAGGAAAAATGTTCCCAATGTTGGGCGAGTCCAGAACCAGGGGCCACAGTCTTAGAATAAAGAGGAGGCCATTTAAGACAGGTGAGATAAAATGTTTTCTCCCAGAGAGTTGTGAATTTATGGAATTCCCTGCCACAGAGGGCAGTGGAGGCCAAATCACTGGATGGATTTAAGAGAGAGTTAGATAGAGCTCTAGGGGCTAGTGGAGTCAAGGGATATGTGGAGAAGGCAGGCATGGGTTATTGATAGGGGACGATCAGCCATGATCGCAATGAATGGCGGTGCAGGCGCGAAGGGCCGAATGGCCTCCTCCTGCACCTATTTTCTATGTTTCTATGTTTCTCCATGACAATAAAGGAATCTATCTATCTATCTATCTATCTATCTATGTTTCACCTTACTTTCAGCCACAGATCTTGACGAATGCGTCCAGGGAAAACCAATGTCTGCACCATCTGGCTTTTCTTATAAGGTCCAGTGGATGTCACTGACCTGCAATATTAGTCGCTTCAACACTCCTGCAAAAGTTACCGAGTGCCTTCGAAGGAAAAAAGTTCATCTGTTTGGAGATTCCACTATGCGTCAGTGGTTTCAATACCTGACTGCATTTGTTCCAGGTTAGTGTGATTCATCACTCTAAACAGATTTGTCTGGCTTATTTGCCTATCCGTTTTATATCCAAGTACAAAACTGAAATAAGGAAAAGAGTTAAATGAGAAAGGAATTGAGAAATTTCAGCAATTGTGTGAGTAGCCAGTCTTAAATGTGGTACTAAAAGAGAGCAAGTGGATCAGTTAAATGAACCAAAGTAATTGTAGACAATCATCTTACTGAAATAGTGTGGAACAGGGCGGAGATCGGTGCAGAAGTGATTTCGAGAAGTGCAATGCCAAGGATCCTGACGCAATGGTGCAGAAAGTTATATGACCTCAGGAACATAGTCAAGGTCAGATAGACAATAGACAACAGGTGCAGGAGGAGGCCATTCGGCCCTTCGAGTCAGTACCGCCATTCAATGTGATCATGGCTGATCATCCCCAATCAGTACCCCGTTTCTGCCTTCTCCCCATATCCCCTGACTCCGCTATCTTTAAGAGCCCTATCAAGCTCTCTCTTGAAAGTATCCAGAGAACTGCCCTCTGAGGCAGAGAAGTCCACAGACTCACAAGTGTTTCCTCATCTCCGTTCTAAATGCTTTACCCCTTATTCTTAAACTGTGGCCCTTGGTTCAGGACTCCCCCAACATCGGGAACATGTTTCCTGCCTCTCGCGTGTCCAAGCCGCTCCATTCTCTCAGCATATGACAGCCCCGCCTTCCCAGGAATTAACCTGGTGATAGAGTATCCTCATCTGTAATGTCCCACTCGCCTTCTAATTCTTAATCATGTCATTCCTAATTCTTCAGTTCACATCCCACTTGATTCTCAACCTACAACTTCTTTTAATTTACAATGGTATAGATGGTTCCGCAGTACAAACCTCCTTTTTCTCTTATTGGACAGCTAAGAAGTCAAGGCTAGCCAAGGCTAGACAGCTGAGATGGATTGACACCGCCACTTGATCTTTCATTCACTGTCACCAGTTTAAATACCGTAGATGTGTGCGTTAGATGTGGTATTTGCATCTAGCAAGTCACCAGGCATACAGTATGTAGTTTGCAGCCAGACAGGGAGAAATGGTAGCCAGGAGACAGCTTACTGCAGAGGACTTTACTGAAGACAACAGTTGGGCAGCTTGTAGAAGTGCAGAAGAAGATAGACACAAAGTGCTGGCGTAACTCAGTGGCCAGGCAGCATCTCTGGTGAAAAGGGGTGAGTGACATTCCGAGTGGGGACTCTTCTTCAGACTGAGAGTAGGGGTAGGTGTTATGAAGACCTGGAGCCAAGAAAAGACCAGGACCGATCAGGGCTGGCCACAAATGACCCTCAGACAGGGAGGTACCCTAGTAGGCCCATTGTTGGCTAGGGAAGGTGTGATCTCAAGAGGGAAGCAATGTGGAGACTGGGGAGCTGGTTAAATGACTAGGTTGAGGAAGCAGGGGAGAGGGGAATGGAGTGAAGTATGTATAAGTTACTTAAAATTAGCGAATCATCAATCATACCACTGGGATGTAAGCTACCCAAGTGAAATATGAGGTGCTGTTCCTCCAATTTGCAAGTGGCCTCACTCTGGCAATGGAGGAGGCCCAGGACGGAAAGGTCAGTGTGGGAATGGGAGGGGTGTTGAAATGGTTGGCAATCAGGATACCCTGTCGGTCTCAGTGCACCGAGCGTAAGTATTCAGCAAAATAAGTCTACGTTTCGTCAAGTATAACAAGTATGTTAAGTCGCCAAGTCTACGTTTGCTTTCACTGATGTACATTGGAGCTCACATTGGGAACACCAGATGTAGTGGGTGGGGGTAGAAGAAGTACATGTGAACTTCCGTCTCAGATGAAAGGACTCTCAGGGTCCCTGGACAAAGCCAAGGTTGGAGATGCAAGGACATTTGAGGAGATATATATTGGCTATAGGCAGTTGGGATCAAGCAAATCCCTCAGTGAGTATATGAAGCGCAGGAGTATACTGAAATCAATCAGAAAGGCAAAAAGAGGACATGATCTGGCAGGCAAGATAAAGGCAAATCCAAGAAATTCTACAGGTGTATTAAGAGGAAAAGGGAGGCTAGAGAATAGGTCCCCTTAGGTATTAGCATAGCCAACTTTGTGTAGTACCACAAGAGTTGAGGTAGGTATTAAATGAAAATGTCTAATCAGTTTTTTTTACTGAGGAGAAGGTCGTGGAAGCTAAGGAATTGGGACATGGATGTTGATGTCTTGGACCATATATGATTTATCAAAGAGATGGTATTGATGGTTTTAAAGCACTTAAAGGTGGATAATTCCCAATAGCCTGACCAAGTACATCATCTATGGAGCCTAGGTGGAATATAGATGCCTTTGGTACAATGGCAGTGTTAGATGGGGAGCATAAAGATGGTTGCATCACTTTTTAGTTTGGTACTTCAAACGCTCAAGAACGAAGGAGGATGCAGTAAGTGGTGGACATTGTTTAGTCCATTACAGATACTGTCCTCCCCACCACCCCCACTGTGAAACTTCTCTCCCTTTGTTCAACCTTTACCTTGGGTGGCAGGTAAATTGACAGCTCCCTTTGGTGTGATGTTGTTGGATTGAAGTGCCCATCCCAGTTTCTTCAATATTAACATTACCAATATTGTGACTTATCAATTTAAGTGTTTAGGTATTTTTCTGATTAGGTATTAGAAGGTTGGACCTTGGTAATCCAATAATGGTTGGCCCTCTGTGTGCCTTCGACGTGCAAAACAACATCATGCTGGAATATTTTACTCATGGCCCGCCAATCCAATTCGGCTCCATTTCAAGCCAGCATCTGTACTACATTTCAAATAAACTGAATGAAATTAAAGGAGTGAAAGACACAGTTATTTGCATTGGTATCTGTGCCCATTTCAGCACTTTCCCAGTGGAAGTGTACATCAGAAGGCTGCAGAATATTCGAAGATCGATTCTACATCTGCTCAGCAGGAATCCAGATACGGTGGTCGTTATAAAGAATGCGAATGTACGGGCCCTTACACAAGATGTAATTCTTAACTACAGTGACTGGTTCTCTTTTCAACTTGATTTACTGATGAGAAGGATGTTTGCCGGCATCAACGTAGCATTTGTGGATGCATGGGAAATGACCATAGCCCACTACCTGCCCCATAACCTACACCCTCAGCAAATCATAATAAAGAATGAAATAGATGTGTTTCTTTCACACGTGTGCCCTTCCAAAATGAGGTAACGACATCTGCTTACCATGCATCACCACAATTACATTGTAAATCATAGATGTATCTGTCTAAAACTGAATGTAATTTTAAATATTTTGAAAATTTTGATTTCTAAGTTTTGAATTCATCTTTGTCACTGTATCGTTTGAATTGATTCTGTTATTTTAATTAGTTATAATTCTTACCTATTACCTAACATTAATCATGTTATCTTTGATATTAAATCGTTGTTTGTGTGGAAGAAATTAATTTGGAGGGAAATTAAAGGAAAACTAGACTACGATGGACCAGTTGGGTTCCAGTCACATGGGAGCCTGGTCCCCCAACGCAAACCATTCCCCAACAGGGGGCGGTGTATGTGGGGGGTGCAGGGGACGGGGGGTGTGGGGGAGGTGTGTTTGTGTGGGGGAGGGGGGTATGGGGAGGGGGTGTGTGTGGGGGAGGGGGGTATGGGGGAGGGGATGTGTGTGGGGGAGGGGGGGCATGTGGGAGAGAGGGGAGGGGGGCGTGTGGGAGAAGGGGGGGGGGCGTGTGGGAGAGAGACCTAATGATCAAAGACCTTTCGCACCCAAGCCATTCATTCTTATCCTCACTCGGGCAGAAGATACAGAAGGTTGAAAGCGCTCACCACCATTCTCAGGAACAGCTTCTTCTCCTTTGGTATCAGGAAAAACCTTCCATAGGCTAGGGTACTGTCTAATTCCTGTCTACCTCGTTGCAAACATTGGACCTTGTCTCTGGAACGGGCGCACTACAATGCAGAAAACTATATTCTGCACTCGGGATTTTTCCCTTCACTTTACCTATTGTACTTGAGTTTGGTTTGATGGTATTGACATGTAATATTATCTGATTTAATTGGACAGCATGCAAAATAAAGCTACTGTGGTGTACTGCTTAATGACTGCACTCTACCCCAGTGCCATAAAGATTTTCTACAGGCCTCTGAGCATTTCTTCTGTAGTTCCTCAAAATGACACACGTCTTATTGAAATCACCTTTTAATGTGTAATCTCCATTCATACCCAGTCGTAACCCTGATGAGTCTTTCATCCCATTTATTTCAGATGTAGAATTAAATTGTAGCTCATAAGGAGCGGGACGGCATGATGCCAACCAATAAACATTTAACAGGGTGGTTCTCAAAGTGGCAGCTGCATCCCTGGCAGGCAGGATACAAGTGGGAGTAAAAGAGGAGGGGGAGTTGTTTTATTGATTGAGAAGAACATCAAGGCAGTTGTCCAAAGCAACATTACCGTGAGGCTTTCTGGGTGGAGCTGAGAAATAAGAAGGGAATGATCACCTTGCTGGGAATTGTACTTTTGACACCCGAATAGTCAACAGGAATTAGAGGGATAAATGTGCAGGAGAGATGGCATGGTTAGTATGTTTGCAGATGACACTAAAGCAGGTGGTCTTAGAGTACTTGAAAGAAATCCATATGGTCGTGTGGAGTATGTTCAAACTCTAACCAGAGATGAGGTGTGGATTGCTGGAACAGTGAGACAACTGCATTATCTTGGTAGTTGGCAGCTATTCCACCAGCTGGCTAGCTTGGTGAGCTGGAGATACATGGGTACTTTTGGTTTGTACGCGCAACATGAGCAGATGTACTTGGAAACAAAAATTACACTGGGATCCTGGGAGGAGATGCAAGCTAGACCTATATGGCCAAATGTGATCAGTGAAAAACAAGACTATCACAATCAGTAAGACTGGAGATGTGTTTCGTGCTGGTGAGTCTATTAATACCACAGACTAAGAGCAAGGCCTTTTTATAAGAATCTTGCAAAACCTTTGAAGTGAGATTTAATTCAATACCCTCAGAGATTTTCATGAGTTTCACATCTGACATTCACTACCAGAACTTAAAGAAATGGTTAGTGACTCGAAGGTCATGCTGAAAACTCTGGTTAAAGGGTGCAACTTCAAGTTGTTTTCTTTTCATTGGGCGCTGAAGAATCAGTTAAGGTTTAGTTTTTTAGAGTTTAGAGATACAGTGTGGAAACAGGCCCTTCAGCCCTTAGTCCGCGCCTTGCTCCAATATAATAATGTTTTAAAAGCAATTATGCTGAGAACAGAAGGTCATTCTTAACAGAATAGGTTCATAGATTCATAGCATGGACTTGACAACCTCTTTACCGAATATTTACGCCTCCAAGGCTTAATGGATCTCCCAGTTGCTCTACATTTCAACTCTCCCATTCCCACACTGACCTTTCTTTCCAGGCCTCTTCCACTGCTAGAGTGAGGCCACATGCAAACTGGAGAAACGACACCTCATATTCCGCCTGGGCAGGTCGAAAAACAATGGTATGAATATTAAATTCACCAATTTGAGGTAACTAACCCACAAAGCCCCCTTCCCCTTCTCCATTTCCCCCCTCCCCACACTCCTTCCCCTGAACCCTGGCTAACCTTGTTTCTCCCCTTTCCCTGTCCATATCTTTGCATCCCTTCTGGCTACACAATTAAAAATGTTTCTATCTCCAAGCTTCACAATTCACAACCATTCATCCCTTTAGAGCTCACATCTGTCTTCATTCTGGCCTTTGTCCAACAATCTGCCTATCAAAGAAAACCATCATCTGTGATAGAACAATCCCCTGAGCCTGAAGATACATATCCAAGGACACTGTGGGAAGCTAGAGCGGAAATTACAGGAGCCCTCTCAGGGATTTCTGAGTCATTGTTAAATAAAGGCGAGGTGCCAGAAGACTGGAGGGTGGCAAATGTTGTGCCTCTATTCAAGAAGGGTTGCAGGGAAAATGCTGGAAACTATAGGCCAGTGAGCTTAACATCTGTGGTTGGAAAGTTACTAGAGAGCATTCTGAGGGACAGGATATACAGGCATTTCGATGGACAAGGGCTGATTGGGGATAGTCAGCATGGTTTTGTATGTGGGAGGTCGTGTCTCACAAATCTGATTGAGTTTAGAAACATAGAAAATAGGTGCAGGAGTAGGCCATTCGGCCCTTCAAGCCAGCACCAACATTCAATATGATCATGGCTGATCATCTAGAATCAGTACCCCGTTCCTGCTTTCTCCACATATCCCTTGATTACATTTTTTGAAGACGTGACCAAAAAGGTTGATGAGGGCAGAGCTGTGGATGTTGTATACACGGACTTCAGCAAAGCATTTGACAAGGTTCTGCATGGTAGGCTGCTCTGGAAGATTAGATCCCATGGGATTCAAGGAGAGATGGCAGAATGGATAGAAAATTGGCTTCATGGAAGGAAGCAGAGGATGATGGCGGAAGGTTGCTTTATGGACAGGAGGCCTGTGACTAGTGGTGTACCTCAGGGTTTGGTGCTGGGCCCATTACTGTTTGTCATATATAGCAGTGATTTGGATGAGAACGTACAAGGCATGGTTAGCAAGTTTGCAGATGACACAAAAGTGGGTGGTATTGTGGATAATGAAGAAGGATGGCAAAAATTGCCACAGGATCTTGATCAGTTCAGCTGGTGGGCTGAGGAATGGTTGATGGAATTTAATACAGAGAAATGTGAGGTGTTACACTTTGTTCAGAAACTGCCTGTAGTTATTATCAGACTCATATCATCCATTCTGGAATATTATAGTATTAATGTTTAGTTTAGTTTAGAGATACAGCGCGGAAACAGGCCCTTTGGCCCACTGAGTCCGCACCGACCAGCGAGCCCCGCAAATTAACACTAACCTACACATAATCGGCACAATTTATTATTTTA
>JAXLNO010002187.1:0-62403 GCA_038087875.1 Malacoraja senta | reverse complement strand
AATGGGGTGGAGTTAGTGATGCTAGCTAAGTGTGATTGATTCACATGCATCATCAATCTACATCCTTCCCCCTAAAGATTAAATGTGGAGAGGAAGCATATTAAACATACTCGCCATACCTGTCTGGTGTCTACTAACACGGCCCGAACGCGTGCGGACCCAACCATCCCCTCCCTCAACTGAAGGATTAGGCGGAGAGGCTGAAAACCGCACGGGAGAGGATTGTGGTGACCGAGGGGGGAAACATGCGGTGGGTGAAACCCCCGTGGTTAGTGGAGACAGATGGACGTGGGGGGGTGCCAGGCATGCGGGGACGGGCGGGAGACATTGCGGAAGGCGGCTGGAACTGGAGCGGCGGAGCATAGGGATCAGCAGGCGGTGGTCGAGGCTCCTTCACAGCAAGCAGGTGTTGACGACTTCCGGTAAACCGCTCCCTCACAGTCCACAAGGTACGATCGCGGCTCATCAGTCGGGCACACAACAACGCCCAGACGAGAATGTCCAGTTGGAGTTCGTAGACAGACGACCTGGCCCGGCAGTAGAGGCTGGAGTTGTCTGCTGGAACTGTCGTATGACCGTTTCTGGATATCGTGCTTCTCTTGGAGACGTTGCTGGATAGTGGCGGGCTTCAACACCCGAGGAGCCAGCCGCTGTTGTGCGATGGGGACCGGAGACCTCGTCGCCCTCGACAGCTGCCGCTGTGCTGGTGACCCCAAGATTCCGTCTCTTGCGATGTTTCTGAGATTCAGGAGATCGAGATAGACGTCAGACTTTGAAATGCGCGCTCCCTCCAGCAAGTGCTTGGCGCTCCTGACAGCGCGTTCAGCGAGTCCATTACTCTGTGGATACTCGGGACTGCTTGTGACGTGCTGGAAGTTCCATCGGTCGGCGAAAAGCTTGAACGAGTGGCTGGTGAACTGTGGACCATTGTCGGTTCTCAGAATAACAGGAATGCCATGGTCTGCGAAATGTCTTTTCAGCTTCCTGATGACCATCTCCGACGTGAGGGAGGTCAGTTGGTCAAGTTCAAACCAGTTGGAGAACGAGTCGACCAGAACGAGGTAGTGCTTACCGCACCATTCGAAAATGTCCGCAGCCAGCGACGACCATGACAGTGCTGGTGGAGGTTGTTGCAGAAGGGGTTGCCGCTGCTGATGAGGTGCAAGACTGTTGCAAGTGGGGCAGGAGGCTACGCGGTCCTGGATGTATGTGGCCATTCTGTGGCCCTTGACGACCACACCATCCTGAACCACCAGTTCATCGCGGACCAAGAAGTACGGCTGCACCTCTGTGGGCGTGTTGGATTCTTTGTCTGGCCAGCCTGTTTTGATGATGGACGAGAGGGCTTGAAGCATATCATCCTTAGCAGTGTGCGCGGCCAGGGTGCGCAGTTGCTTGCTGGAGACCAGACCGACACCGAGAACCGTGGAAATTCTCCCGTTCGTGTGGGTGTTGTTCGCAAGATGTTCGAGGGGCACGAGAGAGTGTGTCAGCAACATGCATGTCCTTGCCCTTTGTGTAGGTAATAGAGAAGTCATACCGCTGCAGCTGCATCATCATGCGCTGCAAACGAGCTGGGGCGGCGTGGATAGGCTTGTTCAAGATTGTCACCAGTGTTGGTGGTCCGTCTCAACCATGAACGTGTTGCCATAGACGAAGTCGTGGAATTTGGAGCAGGCAAAAGACGACCGCCAGCAGTTCCTTTTCGATTTGCGCATAGTGCTGCTCCGTGTCGGTCATGGTGCGAGAGGCATACGCGACCACTTCTGACATGGCGTCAGAAGTGGTCCTATCCACTCCTCTTGTATAACGTTTTTTTATTTTATCTTTTGTGGGCAAGGTTTTTCTCTCGTCGTCAACTTCCCGGGGAACGAGTGGACTCATTTATTTCTTCTTTAATGTATCTAGCCCAACGTAGTCGATTTCAGGAAATGCCATTGGATCAGTTGACTGATCAGTTAACCGAGGGATATTTTAGTGAATGGTATCACCGATCAAAAGCTCAGATCAGAGCTCCTGAGACGGCGAAAGTTATCGCTAGATGACGCGGCGCATGCATGCAGAACGGCTGAACTTGTTGATCCTATAGACATTTCGCATGAAAGCAATACCATCAATCTACAGTGTCTACCTTCGATTTTCCAGCATCTGCAGTTCCATTGCGGTTGTTACAAAGAACGAGTCCTTATAAATATCTGTCCTGGCCAATGGCGTTTCTATTTGAAGATCATTTCTCTTTCCTGTCCTATGCGTTGAGTACATTATGAATCTATCTGCAGTTAGGGCCCACGGTTGGCAGGAATGGGTTTATATTCATCCAGAGAGAGAGAGAGAGAGAGAGAGAGAGAGAGAGAGAGAGAGAGAGAGAGAGAGAGAGAGAGAGAGAGAGAGAGAGAGAGAGAGAGAGAGAGAGAGAGAGAGAGAGAGAGAGAGAGAGAGAGAGAGAGAGAGAGAGAGAGAGAGAGAGAGAGAGAGAGAGAGAGAGAGAGAGAGAGAGAGAGAGAGAGAGAGAGAGAGAGAGAGAGAGAGAGAAAAAAAAAATAATGTGCTGGAGTAATTAGCGGGTCAGGCAGCATCTGTAGAGAAGATAGACACAAAGTGTTGGAGTAACTCAGCGGGTCAGACAGCATCTGTGGAGAGAATAAATGGGCAACATTTTGGGTCGAGACCCTTTGATTTAGTTTTGTTTACAGATGCAGCGTTGAAACAGGTCTTTCGGCCCGCGGTGTCCGGGCCGACCAGCGACCACCCCGTACACTAGCACTATCCTACGCACATTAGGGACAATTTAACAATGTTGCGGAGACTGATTAATCTACAACCCTGAACGTCTTTGAAATGTTAGAGGAAACCGGAGCACACGGAGTAAAAACCCACGCAGTTCAAGGGGAGAACGTACAAACTACACACAGACAGCACCCATAGTCAGGATCGAACCAGGGTCTCTGGCGGTGAGGCAGCAACTGTACTGCTGCGCGCAGAATTATATAACGGTTTCCTCCGCCATAAACACACCCAATGTGTGCTAGTAATGTCCTGTTTGCCAGCTTGTTGACCCTCTGTGTTCCCCTCCTGCAGGGTTTCGGAGCCGTTGCTGTGGACGGAGAGACGGGGACGTGAGCGGCCATTGAGGGCGGCCAGGGTGCCGGTGAGCCCCCTCCCCCCCCCATCTGCTCGGTGTGCAGGCTGAGCTTCGAGGGGCTGAGCTTCAGTGGAGGACCACATGACGGGGCACAACAAGGAGAAGCGTTATGAGTGCAATGTATTTGACAAGGCCTGGCAGTGCCCGAGCGAGCTGGAGATCCACCGGCGGGTTCACACGGGAGAACGCCCCTTCGACTGCTCAGAGTGCGGCAAGAGCTTTACCCAGTTGTCGGGGCTGCATGGGCACCGGCGGCTGCACAGCAGTGAGTGGCCCTTCACCTGCTCCGACTGCGGCAAAGGCTTCAAGTCGTCGCCAGAGCTAAAGCAGCACAGGCGACTGCACACCGGGGAGCGGCCCTACACCTGCAACAACTGCGGCAAGGGCTTCACCCACTCCAGTACCCTACTGGTGCACCAACGCACACACTCCGGCGAGCACCCCTACACCTGCAACGACTGCGGCAAGGGCTTCACCCAGTCCGGCACCCTGCTGGTGCACCAGCGCACCCACACTGGCGAGCGCCCCTATACCTGCGCTCACTGCGGTAAGGGCTTCACCCAGTCCAGTAACCTGCTGGTGCACCAGCGCACCCACACCGGCGAGCGTCCCAACACATGCGCCCAGTGTGGCAAGGGATTCATCAACTCCTCCAACCTGCTGAAGCATCAGCGCACCCACACCGGCGAGCGTCCCTACACCTGCGCCCAGTGCGGCAAGGGCTTCACCTGCTCCACAAAGCTGCTGTCCCGCCAGAGGGTGCACACCGGCGACCCTCCCGTCCCCAGCCCGGTGTGAGGAGAGCGCTTTGCCATGGCCTCCCACGCCCTGTCTCACCAGCCTGTGCACACCAGTGACCAGCCCTATGACAGCCCGTACTGCGGTGAGGAGTTTGACAGCTCACGGGGGTTGCGGCACCACCGGCGGACCTACGTCGGCGAGCAGCTGCTCCCACTGTGACAAGGGAGCATGGGGGCTGCGGGAGCACCAGCGGGTACACACTGGAGAGAGACCCTTTGGTTGCGCTGAGTGCGGCAAGGGTTTCACTCGCATGTCCAGCCTGTGGTAGCACCGGCGCACCCACAGCAGTGAGTGTCCTTTCACCTGCCCGCTCTGTGGCAAGGCCTTTGCCCGCTCCTCCAGCCTGCTGGCACACCGCCACGTGGATAGGCGCTGTTTTGGCAGACACAAAAATGCTGGAAAGAATGGGTTACATTTCAGGGTCATGACCCATCTTCAGTGTGAACACGAAACATCACCCAATTCCTTCTCTCCAGAGATGCTGCCTGACCCGCTGAGATACTCCAGCGCTCTGTGAATGTCACCTATCCATGTTCTCCAGAGATGATGCCTGACCCGCTGAGTTACTCCAGCACTCTGTGAATGTCACCTATCCGTGTTCTCCATAGATGCTGCCTGTCCCGCTGAGTTACCACAGCACTCTGTGTTAGTCATAGAGTGATACAGTGTGGTAACAGGCCCTTCGGCCCAACTTGCACACACCCACCAACAAGTCCCAGCTACACTAGTCCCACCTGCCTGTGTTTGGTCCATATCCCTCCAAACGTATCCTATTCATGTAACTCTTTCTTAAACATTGGGATAGTCACAGCCTCAACTACCTCCGGTGACAGTTTGCTCCATACACCCATCACCCTCTGTATGAAAAAGTTACCCCTCAGTTCTCCTGTTAAATCTTTTCCCCTTCACCTTGAACCCTTGTATCAGGACTAGGCGTGTATTTCACCCTACACTTGCGCTCGGTTCTCCAAGGCCTGCTGAATCTCCTGGTTGCCAACCATTTTAACTCCCCTTCTTACTCCCACACAGATCTTTCTGTCCTGGGCCTCCTCCATTGCCAGAGTGAGGTGACACGCAAACTGGAGGAACAGCGCCTCATAGCTTACAGCCCAATGACATGAACATTGAATGCTCCAAATTAAGGAGACTCCCCCTCCTAATCAAGTCCTGGAGTCTGTCCCAACCCCATCTCTTTTTCCAGCTTTCTCCCCCGACTCCATCAGTCCAAAGAAGGGTCCAGGCCCGACACGTCGCCCGTCCATTCCCCTCCAAAGTGCCGGTAGAACTCAGCAGGCCAGCCATCCGTGGTGAGAAACGGATGGAGAAGTGTTCCTATTACAAGCTCTCCTTGGCGCTGTCGAGAATGCGGTGTCCATTCTTGGGATGGGATGCAAGGTCCGAGCTGACCATTCATCGACAGCCCCCCCCTCCCCTCGTGGGCCATCTCTTTGTCATTCCTCTGTCTTCTTCTCGCTGGATGACAAGCAGAACCATCTTGGCTTTACAGTAAATGTATCTTCTTTCTTTTGGCCTTTCGTTTCTGCAGGTATTTACAGCGGAATCAAAACTACTTCCCTTAGGTCCTGATCTTCCTTTTGTTTTAGTAAAGGTAGAACCTTTGACAGTTGCGATTGGTTTAGGATCTTGAATACTCCCATAGCGTAAATTTGACATGAACCGTCCTTCCTTTTCTATGAAGTTCCCCAGATCAGGAAGCTTGGCCTCTCGATTCTCAATTTCCTCTAACAGACCAGCATTATATTTTCTCTAAGTCTATAGGGCAGTATTAGAGTGGTCATTTTCATATTGCTAACAACATTCATTTCTTGCATGTGGTCTAAGAGGGTAGTCATTTCTTTCATACTTCTAAGAAATATCGCAAACTCCCGCAATGCTTTCGCATCTTCTGGCTGGATAGCTGTCCAAGCATAAGCCTTCTTCATGAGGATGTCTCTGGATCATGGAAGTTTAAAGGGTCTTTTATGTAGTGTGTCGGCTGCGAGCGACGACTGTGGAGGGTTCAACAGCCCCGATCATGGGTGAACAAAAAGGGAAGATGACTGAACTTTATTACCTTCCATCACAGTGAGGAATGTGGATTCCACTGTGGTGGATGTTTATATTAGATTTTGTTTAATGTAGCTGTGTGTCTTGTTGCTTTTTACTTAGTATGGCTGTATGGTAACTCAAATATCACTGTACCTTAATTGGTGCATGTGACAATAAATTCCAACTTGAACTTGATCAGCTTTCGTCTATATAATAAAAAAAAAGGATAATGCTGGCTGATCGTGCACAATTGTGACGGCTTGATTTCAAAGACACGACAGGGGCATTCCCTGAGGGATTCGGGGGGTTGGAAGAGGTTTCTTCTGTGTTTTTCCCCTCGGTTGTTGTCTGGGGAAGGAAGGCGGTGGCACTCGGCCCGTCGGGGCTAGGATGCGCGGGAGGAAGGCTGAGCTTGGATTGAGGCTTGGAAGGCTGAGCTCGTCTCCCCTGCCCCGATCCGCATCCGGTCCACCACGGAGGGGAAAGCGAGCAAACTCAACACAGACAAAGTCGGTGTTTGCCCTGCTCGGAGACCGTCCCTTCGGCCCCTCTCAACCGCGCTACCTCGGGCTTTCTGCAACACAAAAATGGCGGACTGCAGGAGTGGGGCGCCGTTTTGTGTGGCTGCTCTGCCTGCAGTCCGTCCTTTCACCCTTTTTTATTTATAATGTTTTTTTTTTTTTTTCATATGTAAACTACGTAATTTATGATTTTTTTAACTTCTCATGTTTTATCCAGTATGACACAGGGCTGAACATTTTCCCGTTAAACATCTCCAAATGTTACCTCTTCCATTCCTTCCCCTTTGCTCATAGACTGGCAGCTATCCATTTTTGGACCAAGGTTGTGGTGATGTCTGAAGCAAACTGGTCAAAGTGAACTACTAATTGGGCACTACTGAGTAGATAATTGTTGAATAAGTGCGACTTGAAATCATTGGTGTGAACAAATTATACCATTTTCGAGGTGATTGAGAGGAGGCTGATTGTGTGGGGTAAGCAACCAGATTATATTTGTCCTGCATTTTGTGATAATCCTGGACAATTTTCCACATTATCAATCAGACGACCCATTGTTGTGTAAAAATGAACTGCAGATGCTAGTTTAAACTGAAGAAAGACACAAAAAGCTGGAGTAATTCAACGGGACAGGCAGCATCTCTGGAGAGAAGGAATGGGTGATGTTTTGGATCGAGACCCTGGTTAGGAATAAGGGAAAGGAGAGATATAGACGGAGAGATAAAGAACAATGAATAAAAGATATGCAAAAAAGTAACGATGATAACGGAAACAGACCATTGTAACATGTTTGTAGAGTGAAAATGAGAAGCTAGTGTGACTTGGCTGGGGGAGGGATAGAGAGGGATTGCTGGGGCTACCTGAAGTGAGAGAAATCAATATTCATATCACTGGGCTGTAAGCTGCCCAAGCGAAATATAAAATGCTCTTCCTCCAATTTGCTTTTCGCCTCACTCTGACAATGGAGTAGACCTAGGTCTGTGTAGGTCTGTGTCCAGCAACTGGGAGATCAGGTTGGTTCAGGCTGGCTGAGAAAAGATGTTCCTCGAAACGGTCACCCAGTCTGCTTGTGTGGAAACAATTTATTTTTAATTTTAGCCCTGTTAAAAATAAAATATTTGTTGGAGGTCTTTTATGTGGTGGGTGGGGGAGGGGAAGGGGGAAACTTTATTTCCTAGTCCCTACCTGGTCGGAGAGGCGGCTTCCCTCCGAGCTTCTTCATCGCCCCATCCTCGAGGCCTACCATCGGACTGGAGCGGCGTTTCCTGTCGGGACCGGCCGGGACCCCAGCTTCGGTGGTGGCACAGTGCTGAGGCACCATCACGGAACGGGCGATGCACGAACCCGGGTCGCCGTGCAGTAAGCCCCGGAGTGCTGTGACTGCCGACTTCAACGTCCGAAAAGCTGTGTCTGCGGGCGTCCAGCCGCGTGCGGGCGGCGCTGGATTTAAAACACCGCGGAGCCTGGGATTCGAGATCGCCCGAGTCGGAGCTCCAGCCAGCGGGGCCTGATGACTTCGGGTGCCGCGGTCTCCGGGGAGGGAGCGGCCACTCCAGACATTTCCAGGCCGCTAAGGAGTGTTCACTCGACGCCGGAGTTCCAGCTTTCCAGCAAGAGGGCCTGAAAACATCGGATGGCTGCGGAGGCCACAATAGGCCCGACTATGGGTGAAGATGGTATGGGACTGGACTTTGCTGCCTTCCCCCACAGTGGGAACCATTGTGGGGGATGTTTTTTGTTTATTGTTAAATTATTTAATGTTTGTGTCTTATCTTTATTCGTGTGTTGCATTGGCAAGTCAAATTTCACTACACCATTTGGTGTATGTGATAATAAATGTCCTTTGTATCCTTTGTATCCTTTGTATATTAAAGGAATGACAGAGATACATCTGAAGATTCAAAGTTTAATATAGTAATTGTGCTGATACTGACTCCAGCAAAGCACGTAATGAATATCATCCTTTCCGGAGGTTTTATTTTTATGATGCCATTTAAACTTCACTTGGATTTCAATCACTTCAATGTAAAAGTAATTGGGAATGGGGATCAATGGAACAAAAATTTGCCCTCGGTACATATTAACTGTAATATAATAAAGTCCCTGCAGAGAGAAGGACAGCAAAATACTAAACATATTGGGGGTGAAAATGATTTCAGGTCAGTTTGTTAAGAAAATGAAGGAAATTGTAGCAGAATACTTGCACCCGCTGAGTTTCTGCAGCATTTTTGTGGCCTATCTCCTTCGCTCCATAGATGGTGCTGCACCCGCTGAGTTGCTCCAGCATTTTTGTGTACCTATTTATAGAACTGAGTGAGTATAATTTTATGGATGAGAAATTGTGTTCAACCAATTGATGACTTCTTTGACAAATTAACTAGCATGTTAGATAACAAGGAAGGCAATGGGTATAGCAAATTTTGTTACACAAAATATGGTCTGTGAAGTGCCCCATAACATATTACCGTATTAGATAAGCACCTGTTGACTTGAACGTAATAGTTTAATATGGGGCTTTATGTGTGTGACAGATATATTGTCAGTGCAGAGGGGCTACGAGCAAGGCCAAGTGTGTATCCAGAGTCAAGGTCTGGAATAGTACAAGGTGTGCAATCAAAGCTGGGACATTGGGACTGTTCGGCACTGGGAACCTAAGCAGGTAAGCAGCTATGATCAGGGTAGTAAAGGGGGCCAGGTGTAAAGCTGGACTCAGGGTCAGGAATGAGAGAAGGTATGCAACTGGAGTCAGGGTCATGAGTAGTACACACTATGCAGTGAGACCCAGGTTGGTCAACATGGGCCAAGTGTTTGATTATAATCTGTTTTCCATACATGAATATACTAGGATCATTCATGTGCTGCACCTGTTGGTCAGAGCCTGGCTTTACTGTGGAATGTAATTTAGCCTAACCTTATTCATAGCTAATCGAATTTAAAGCGTAAATATTGCATTCATGTGTAAGTTAAAAGACTCGCTACAGTATGCACCAGATTGCACAATTTCAAACTGAAAAATGCAAAAGCTCCGTACCAATGAGAGGGGGGACACCCCCTTCCAACATCCTCCCCCACCCTCGGTCGCTACGCTCCCTCGGGCTTGGTCTCTCGCAATCTCTCCCAACTCTCACCCAATGTTGGCAGCCCTGCTATGTATCTATGTAACTATGTTCCAGATGTGTACTTCTGTGCGCTTAAATAATATTGTTGCATAAATTATTTGCTTTGCGTTTACACAGAAGTCGAATTCTCCAACTGCCCTTATCCAGTTCTACGGGGAATGATATTATGCAATGTGGCTTGAGAAAATGTTGTTCATTCTCATCACGGACATTTCAGGGTTTGGTGGAAATAACCAACAATATTCAGCGTGATATTCAATGTAATGAACTATATTGTGAATTCAGTATCTGCCTCTTCGCCCTATCTGCAGGACTGATTGTATCTATGTATGGCATATCTTAACCGAATGGACACGTTTTTCACTGTACCTTGGAAAATGTGACGATATTGAACCTCACCTAACCTAATGATCTGACATAAGTAACAACTGTGATCAGGGAGAGATGTTCGTACTGTGATGGCGACTAAGATTGTTAATGTAACGTTTCTATAAACGAGAAGGTGTTGGATGGGGTCAACCACAAATTGACTGTTGGACAAATGCGAAGTCAAGGTGAGGAGTGGGCTCAGGAAACAGATCTTTGTCAAACAACTGATACTGTATCGCGGGCCGTATTATTGACTGGGCCTCTGCAATGCTGGAGTAAAACATAATATACTCAGAAGACTCAGATGGGATCGAACCAGGGAGGAATAATATGTAATGTCAGAAGCGCATGATCTTATCAAAGTTCGTACCATGTTCCCAGCACCCTCTTTGCGTCAAGTCATCTCTTCAGGCTCCTATAAAATCCTGCCCCTCTCAACTTAAACATATGAGATCTGATTTTCGATTCATCACAGGTAAAAGACTGCATTCATCCTATAATTTCCTCTCATGCTTGTAAACATCTTGATATTCTCAACACGCAACATCCTTCGCTCCAAGGAATAACGTCCTCACCTCTCCCTACAGCTCGGGCACACAAGGAAAGAGTAGTACAGTCCTGCTATAGCTACTGACGGTGATACCACATGTGGAGAAACGTGCAGAGACTGGACCAAGAGTCATCGTCATACAACAAAGAAACGGGCCCAGCAACTCTCTGTGTAAATGCTATCCAATTACATAATCACATTTACAAGCACTTGGTCCACAGAGTATTAAGCCTTGGCCCTATCTCTTTTAAAGAAGATGATATTTTTGAAGCGGTGTAGAATCAGAAGTCCAGATTTATTACTCGAATCAAGTCACTGTGATACGACGGCCGATTGACCAGATCCGCTACATTGTGCAGTTGGTAAGCAGAACATCGATGCAACATCCAAGAATGCACATCAATGTCTCTACTTCATGAGGAGACTGTGTAAGTTTGACATGTCTCCAGCGACTCTTACATGCTTCTCGGGATGTACCGTAGAAAGCATATTGTCGAGTTCCATCAGAGATTGATTGGGAACGAGTCTGCCAAGACCTCGAGAAATTGCAGCATTATTAACGCAGCCCAATCCATCACACACACCAGACGTCCCACCATTGACTCCATCTACACTTTACGCTGCCTCAAAAAAACACCGAACGTAATCAGACCTGTCCAGACCGGTCAGATCTTCTTTCCCGACTGAAGTCCCGCGCAACGAACAGAAGTTTGAAAGTGAGCACCACCGGATTAAGGAATAACTCATTTCCCTCCGTTAACAGGCTTCTAAACGGTCCATCCTTGGGCTAGTGTACTCTTCAATTCGCTTCTCCCCCATTGCGGATATAAGACATTGTCTCAGTAGCTGATGCACTGCAATCCTGCGAACTATATTGTGCACTCTGTATCTTCCACATTGGTCTGTCTATTGTTATAGACTCATCGAGTCCTACGGCATGGTAACGGGACTTTCAACCCATCTTGCCCAGGCGGACCAATGTGCCCCTTCTGCACCAGTCACTCACACCCACCTTTCGGCCACATTACTCTACATCGTTCCTATTCATGAGGCAGTCTAATTGTCTTTGAACGTTTGTCATATTTTCCGGCGCAACCATTTACTTTCGGTGCAGAGATGGAGTCAATATTTATCTACGGTGGAAGAGGCTGTCAAAGGAACAACAATTGAGGAGATCCTCCACTCTGTGCAGGTTGGAAGATGATATATTCCAAACTCCTGGACCGAGGGATCACCTCCCCGCTCTACCACCGCATGCTCAATTTTAGACTCCCACAGCCCACAATCAATAAAGATAAGTGACACCTCTTCAACAATAACTTCGAAGACTGTAGCACCGCAACGATCCGTTCACAGTCCGCTACTACATCACCTTTGCACTCGCGACCGTACGGCCATATTCGGCTCTAATGAGTTTGTAGAAGACATCATTGTGAATGGTCGAATGATGGGCAATGGCGGGACGGAGTACAAGAAGGAGATGGTGAGCTTATTGACACGTTGTCATGACAATGACCTCTCTTTCAATGTCAGCAAGACGAAGGAGATAGTTTTTGACTTCTGGAAGGAATGTAGAGTATTTGCCCCAATCTGCATCAATGGCACGGAATGGTTGAGAGCTCAAGTTCCATGTGTCACATCACCAACGATATGTTTTGTAGTAATCACATTGATGCGTAACCCACGAAGGCACACCATCATCTCTACTTCATCAAGAGACTGGGAAATTGTCATGTCCACAGTGATTCTTATAAAACTTCTACAGATGGAGCATAGAAATCATATTGTCGGGTTGGATTACATTGTGGTTTGGGTACAGATCTGACAAGACCGGGAGAATTTGTAGAGAGTTGTAAATGTAGCCCAATCCATCGTGCAGACCTGACGTCACACCATTGTCTCCATCTACACTTCACGCTTCTTCGGGGAAAAATTACCCAACATCATCAAAGATGTCTAAATCGGGTCAGTTCTTCTTGCCTGTTCTCTTATCTGCCAGAAGGTACAGAAGGTTGAAAGCGCACATCACAGCAGAATGGCTTGTTTTACATCGTTATCGAGCTTCTGCCCGATCCCTCCATATGCGAGGATACTGTTCGATTCGTATTGCCCCATTGCACATATTGGACTTTGTTTATAAAAATGATGGTCCACGAGAAGCTACAAATCTGAGAACCTCATTCTGTACTCTGTATATCTACCTATTGTCATGGACTCACACAGTAAGGGAACAGATCCTTCAACCCAGCTCGCCCATGCCGACTAATGTGCCCCATCTACGCTAGCATCCTTACAGTGTTTGGCAAAAATCTCTCTAAACCTTTCTATCCATGCACCTGTCCAATGTGTTTTAAATATTGTCATAGCTTCTGCCTTAGCGACGACCTTTGGCAGCTCATTCTATGTACCCAACACCGTCTGTGCAAATCTATATTCCCAACACCCATGTGTGAATACATAGACCCAGCACCCTCTGTCCTCGCCTCTGTATCTATTTGTGGTACATCTGACCAGTCTGGATAGCATGAAAAACAAAGGGTTTAATGTTCTTCGGTACATGTGACAATAATGAACATAAACCAAAAGCTAAAACTCCATGCGTCTCATATCGTAATTGTGTACAACACCACAAATCCAGCGGGGTGTCTCATGGTTTATCGACGGATTACATCATCCTTCGCTCCACCTGCGGAACTCGGCACAGTTTAATAACATGTGCTGTACATGTAGGAGGGGATTTTGTGCTTTACCCGTACCCTATATCTAACTTTACTCAGATAGGCACAGACAAAAATTATAACAGCTCATAGATCAGTGGCTAGTGAACCGAACAAGTCGATTTAATACAGGCCTCAGCGATGTACATCGCGAAACAGTGTGAGGAAGCTTAAGCTGCTTTAAAATCCCACGGTAACTGTAGGATTCTTCTACCCTCATGACACAATGGTTACTTGTGGAGTTGAAATACAACAGCATTAATCAATGCCTCTGTAACCTTTCATCTTTGCGTTTCCCCAAAGTTTTTTTTTTTTTTTTTTAATTTGTATTTTATTAGAAGTACATTACATTACAACCACATACATTAGTACTTGTCATTTATATCTTCTTACAATTAATGTACTCCATTTATTTTTTACACTAGAAAAGGAAAAGATTGAAAGAAAGAAGAAAGTGAAGGAAAAAGTGAAAGTGTAGGAAATGTGACAACAATAAAGGACGAAGACCCTATAAGAGCAAAATTAAAAACAAAAGAAAAAGAGTTAAGAAATAGGCCCTAGGAAAGAAAGAAAGAGAGAAAGAGGAAAAAGAGAGAAACAAATATTTTTATGAGCATTACGTAAATGGGACATACCAGCTCTTCAACTATCATCCCCCCTTACGTGACCTCAATATTTTTTTTTAAAGTACTTTTGCACCCTATGTTTGTAATAATTCTATAAATGCAGACCACGTCAGCTGGAAGTGATCTGGTTTACCTGCTAGGAGGAGTCTTATCTCTTCTAGGTGTAATGTTTCAAACATATTTGAAATCCACATATTTATAGTTGGTATTGGAGCCTTCTTCCAAAATTTTAGAATTAGCTTTTTTCCAGTTATTAACCCATAGTCCATTAGTTTCTTTTGAAACACATTTAGATCTGGACCATCTTCCGTTATACCGAAGATAATCCATTCTGCTTTGGGTATCAGTCTTGTTTTAAATAACTTTGTAAAGATTTCAAAAATTTCATTCCAAAATTTTTGAATTTTTGTACAAGAAACGAATGAGTGCGTTATGGTAGCTTCTTGGGATTGACATTTATCACAAATAGATGATACATTTGGGAAAATTTTATGAATTTTAGTTTTCGAATAATATAATCTATGTAAAATTTTAAATTGTATTAAAGTGTGTCTTACATTAATCGAGTATTTATGCACGTTTAATAAGTATTCATTCCAACTTTCCTTTGAAATTTTAATAGCTAACACTTGTTCCCAGTCTCTTCTGATACCCTCCGTAGATGGTATTTGTGCATTTAAGATAATATTATACAAATATGATATTAAGTTTGCTGATTCCGCTTTTATCTGCATTGCCTCGTCCAGTACATCTGCTGGGTTATTATGATGATCTTTTGTATATTTTTTCAAATAGTCGCATATTTGAAAGTATTTAAAATATTGATTATTTCCGAGTTTATATTTTATTTGTAATTGTTGAAATGAAAGTAATTTTTCAGTTTCATACAAGTCACCAAGCGTTTTAATTCCTAATCTATCCCATTGTGTATAAGCTTTATCTATAATAGAAGGATTAAACGAAGGGTTATTGACTATAGGTAATAAAAGTGATAAATTTCTTAATTTTAAATTTTGTTTTATTTGTTTCCAAATTCGGATTGTACTATGAATAATTGGGTTCTTATTATAATTTATGTTATTCAATTTCATTGGAGAGAGGAGGATCGCTCCAATGTTTCTAGAGGAGCAATCCTCTTTCTCCATTACAATCCAGTCCGCTTGCTGGGCGGAGTTATCCATCAGTTGAATCATATTTTTAATATTTACTGACCAATAATAATACATAAAATTAGGTAGTGCTAAACCCCCTAATACTTTAGGTTTATTCAGATGAGTTTTTTGTATTCTATGTGATTTATAGTCCCATATAAAATTAGTGATATCTGAGTCGAGTTTTAAAAAAAACTTCTTTGGTAAGTATATAGGAATTGATTGAAATAGGTATAAAATTTGTGGTAAAAAGATCATTTTTATTGCGTTTATTCGGCCTATTAAAGACATCGGGAGCGTTTTCCAGAATTTAATTAGTGTGTTTAATTTATTAAGTAAGGGGTCAAAATTTGCCCTAAACATACCTTGATATGATCTGGTAATTTCGATTCCCAAATATTTAAATTTTTCTGTAGCTATTTTAAAAGGGAATTTTAAAAGATGTGTTGAATCTTTCGGTTTTATTCACATAATTTCACTTTTATTCCAATTTATTCTATATCCAGAGAAAGATCCAAAATCTTCAATTAAATTTAATATATTTGGTATAGTGATTTGAGGTTTTGTAATGTACAGTAATATATCATCCGCGTATAAAGATATTTTATTATATGAATCTTTAGTATTATATCCATGGATATCAGGGTGTATTCTATTTTTTTCTGCTAGCGGTTCAATAATGAGAGCAAACAGTTGTGGTGATAATGAGCATCCTTGTCTATTTCCCCTTGATAGTTGGAATTTCGAGGATAATATGTTATTAGTTAGTATTCTAGCTGTAGGTTTGTTATATAGTAACTTGATCCATAGAATAAAATTCTCCCCCAGTTGAAATTTTTGTAATACTTTGTCCATATAATTCCATTCTACTTGATCAAATGCTTTTTCAGCATCCAGCGAAATAATTGATAATTCTTGATCTTCAGATTTGTGTGAGTGCATTATGTTGAGTAGACGTCTCATATTGTTAGATGAGTATCTCTTAGGGATAAACCCCTCTGATCTGGGTTTATTAATTTACTAATGTATTTACTTAATCTTCTAGCTAATGTTTTCGCTAATATTTTTTGATCTGTGTTTAACAATGCTATAGCTCTATATGAACCAGGTTCTTCTAAGTCTTTATTTTTCTTAGGTATTAATGTAATCGTTGATTCCGCTAATGTATCAGGTAGTATTCGTTTTTTAAAAGCATATTGGTACATTTTTTGTAATCTTGGTATTATTTTATCGTAAAAGCTTTTATAAAATTCATTAGTAAATCCGTCAGGGCCTGGTGTTTTTCCATTCTTTAGTGAGTTTATTGTATCTTTTAATTCCTTAATTGAGATTTGTGCACCCAGTTCCTCTTGTTCCTTCAGTTCTAACTTTGGAAGATTACAGGTATCCAAGAACTTTGTGATATTATTGGAATCAATTGTCGCTTTAGATGTATACAAATTCTCATAAAATTGCGCAAATCTATTATTAATATCCTTTGGTGTTGTTAATAATTACCCTTTATCTGATTTGACCTTTGGTATAGTATGTTCCTTTTCTCGTTTTTTTTAGCTGGCGAGCCAAATGTTTATGCGGTTTATCCCCAAATTCAAAGTGCTCTTGTTTTGTAATTTGAAAAAGTCTTATAAGTTTGGCAGATAATAATTTATTTAATTTAAATTTCAAAATTATTATTTTATTATGTTTATCTATTGATGGATCTTTACCATTATCTATATCCATTTGTCTAATAAGTTCTTATAACTGTCTTTGTTCATTCTTATTCTTTTTATTTTGAAAAGCTTGATATGAAATTATAATACCCCTAATGTATGCTTTAAAAGATTCCCATAATACAGTAGGCGATATATCTGAAGTATCATTTATTTGAAAAAAGACCTCCATTTGTTCTTTTAAATATATACTCGCTTGTGGATCTTTTAGAATTTGAGAATTAAATCTCCAAAACGATTTATTCTTAGACAATCCTTCCAGTTTTAAAAAGAAAGTTAGTGGAGAATGGTCTGAAATCGAGTTTGTGTGGTATATTGCATTAGATGTTTGGGGGATTAATTTTGTATCCAGCAGAAAGTAGTCTATAAGTGAGTATGTCTTATGTACCATTGAGTAAAACGAGTATTCCCTGCCAGTTGGATTAACAATTCTCCAAACATCTGCTATATTAGTGTTGTTTATATAGGTATTGAGAAGTTCCCCAGTTTTCCATTTCATATTCCCTCTCTGTTTTTGACTTGATTTATCTAAGTACGGATCTAAAACACAGTTAAAGTCTCCTCCTATTATAACATTTTGATATTTTGACTCTGCAATTATATTGAAAATGTTATTGAAAAAGTGGGGGTTATCAAAGTTAGGGGCATATATATTTACCAAAGTAAGTGGAGTATCATGAATTTCTCCATTAACTATTAGGTATCTCCCTTCTATATCTGTTATAATATTCTTTGCTTTAAATGGTATACCTTTTCTTATGATGATTGACGTGCCTCTAGATTTTGAAGTAAATGAAGAGTGGTATGTTTGACCTATCCATTTCGCCCTCAACCTAACTTGATCCTGAGATTTTAGGTGTGTTTCCTGTAGGAAGATAATGTCGGAGTTGTACAATTTCAGCTGAGCTAGTATCTTACCCCTTTTAATAGGTTCGTTAATACCTCTTATATTCCAACTACAAAATGAGATTCCTTCTAGGTTCTTTTGTGTGGTGTCATGCATTATGAATAATTATAGTACCTTTAATTCTTGTGGTGCATCCAAATCCCAGGTCTTTAGGTATTGGGGGAGCTTTTGAGTTTTTAAGTTTTGCTGTTATGTCCATTTTACGCGTTTCCCCAAAGTTAACTTTAATCTTGGGTTTCTTGTTGTTTAGAAATCTCCTTCCCATGTATCTAACATGTAGATATCATAAATGTCCAAATTCTTCTCGACAAATGGAGTCCCCTCGTAAAGGACATCGTTTGTTATCTTTTTGGAGACTTTCCTGCTAAACACAGTGACCAAAAGCCGATGTTAAAGCACGATTGCGACAGATATGAACCTACTGTAGACAGAACTACAAAAGTCTATCATCCCCCTACTGATAAGGAACCCTGCTTCTCAGCAGAATATTTCAGATTTAGCTATTTTAACTACATTCTATCTTGGCAACGCTCCCATCATGCTCCCCAGTATGTGAGCTACAGTGTTAAACAAATTATAACTTATTCATCTTCCTTATAATTCTCACAATTTCCGACAACAGTACACATTTTTGTTTTGTTTTGCAGAGCTTGAAATCTCCGATTGCACATATCGAGTACCAGGAAGAACGGAATTATGCGATGCAGCTTGAGCAAATGTTATTCATTCTTACAAATATAAGGACGATTTAAAGTTTGATTGAAACAAAGAATCATATTCAGGATTATAATCTATACATCATGAACTATTTTCTGCCTCTGTATTATCCCTGTTGATCTATGAATTGCTCTAAAGAATTTGCTTGAACTGATTGTATCCATGAATGGTATGTTGGATCTGAGTGGATAGGAGGCAGCACATCCTTTCACTGTTTCTCGATACTTGTGACAGTAATATTCCAAGCCTAACCTAACCAAACCCAATGATCAGAGGTAAGAGCCAAATATGTACCAAATACCAAATATCATGTGGGAGATATGCAGAGTATTGCCCTGCCGACAACAAATTCAGAAGGTTCAGAAGGTATGATCAGAGCCGGAATGTTCGTACTGTGATGGCGATTCAGATTCATAGAGGACATTGATATTCAAGAGACCTGATGAATGGTTGTTAAGCACAAACAAACTGTTGAACAAATGCGAAGAGAAAGTGAAGACTGGGGCAGGAGGAGTAACACAGTAAAACGCTGCTGCTCTATTGTAGTCCGCAGTAATTGTCGGACATCTACACATACAAGAGGAAAACAGGAAATACTCAGATGACTCTGAAGACATCGTGGAGAGAGGAGGGACATCTAATGTTATAAATGGATGACCTGATCAAATCCCCGATTCTTGTGAATTAAATGCACGATATGGTGGCGTTTCACAAAATACAAGAATGCCGCACTCCGCATTAGAGTGCAAACTGGCGCATCAGGGCACCTGAACATTGATGCAGAATCAGGTGCTGCCGAACATTTATTGCTCAACACAAATAACGAAAGATGGTCACCTATTTACCTCTTGCTACTGACGAGATGGCAGCTAGATTTTCAAACGTAGTGACTCAACATATCTCAACGACCGCATCTGATAGCTCGTTCCGTACATGTATCGCTGTCTGAGTGTAGAGTCTTCCCGTCAGGTTCCTTGTAAATCTTGCTCCTCTCACCATATACCCATGATCTCTGGTTTTTGATTCCCCATTCTGTAGAAAAGACTGTGCATTCTCTCGATCTATTCCGCGTATATACCTTTATAAGCAACATTCAGCTTCCTGTGCTCCAAGGAATAAAGTCCTCATCCCTACCAAGAGCTCGGCCCATACAAGGATAGTGTAGCGAAGTCCTGCTCTAACGACTGACGGTGATACTACAAATGGAGAAACGTGTATACACTGGTCCGTGAGTCATTTAGTCACACAGTAGAGAAACAGACCAAACACCTATCTACATCTATGCTATCTATTTACTAATTCCCATTTACTAGCACTTGATCAGCAGAACATTATGCCCTGACACTATATTTTTCAAGTAAGGCGGTACCTACAATACGATGCAGAATCTGAAGTTGAGGTTTATCCCACGGATGAAGGAACTGCCAAAGGAGCAACAATTGATCAGATCATCTACGCTGTGGAGTTTGGAAGAACGACAAGTGAATATATTAACACTATAAATGTCGGATTCTGCGAGGGCAGACAGAATAGGTATTGAAAGCATTGCACAATCGCTAGATGGGTGATGACGTTAGGATACAAGTTTCAGAGTAGGTGTTTACCATGGAGTGAATTGAGATGAGAAGCAATTTATGCTCGTAAATATATCTGAACCTCCAGTACCAAGATATCCTGAAATCGGAGGGAGAGGAGCCTGAGGTTGTGGTACATATAGGTACCAATGACATAGGTAGAAAAAGAGAAGAGGTCTTGAAAGGAGAATTTAGGGAGTTGGGAGGAGAGTTAAGGAGAAGGACTACAAAGGTAAAAATCTCAGGATTACTACCTGTGCCACGCGACGGTGAGAGTAGGAATGGAGTGAGGTGGAGGATAAATGCATGGCTGAGGAACTGGTGCAGCGGGCAGGTATTCAAATTTCTGGATCATTGGGACCTCTTTTGGGGAAGGTGTGACCTGTACAGAAAGGACCGGTTGCACTTGAACCCGAGGGGGACCAATATCCTGGCGGGGAGATTTGCAAAGGCTACTGGGGAGACTTTAAACTAGAACGGTTGGGGGGAGGGACTCAAATAGAGAAAGCCAGTGGAAAATGTGGGAGGCAGGAGGCAGAGAAGGGAAGCACTCGGACCCAAAATGTAGGGGAGAAAGAAGAAAAAGATAATAGAGAATAAGTGGTTGTGCGTTTCTTAAATGAGTATATTTTAATGCTATTATCATTGTAAGAAAGGTGGATGAGCTTAGAGCCTGGATTGACACCTGGAAGTATGATGTTGTGGCGATCAGTGAAACATGGTTGCAGGAGGGCTGTGATTGGCAAATAAATATTCCAGGATTTCGTTGCTTCAGGGGTGATAGAATTGGAGGGGCAAGAGGTGGGGGTGTTGCATTGCTTGTCAAGGAAGATATTACAGCAGGGCTTTGGCAGGATAGATTAGAGGGCTCGTCTAGGGAGGCTATTTGGGTGGAACTGAGAAATGGGAAAGGTGTAGCAACACTTATAGGGGTGTATTATAGACCGCCAAATGGGGAGCGAGAATTGGAAGAGCAAATATGTAAGGATATAGCAGATATTAGTAGTAAGCACAAGGTAGTGATTGTGGGAGATTTCAATTTTCCACACATAGACTGGGAAACACATTCTGTAAAAGGGCTGGATGGTTTGGAGTTTGTAAAATGTGTGCAAGATAGTTTTTTGCAGCAATACATAGAGGTACCCACTAGAGAAGGGGCAGTGCTGGAATTCCTGTTAGGAAATGAGACAGGGCAGGTGGCGGAGGTATGCGTCGGGGACGACTTCGGGTCCAGTGATCACAATACCATTAGTTTCAATATAATTATGGAGAGGGTCAGAACTGGACCTAGGGTTGAGATTTTTGTTTGGAGAAAGGCTAACTTTGAGGAGATGCGAAAGGATTTAAAAGGAGTGAATTGGGACATGTTGTTTTATGGGAAGGATGTAGAAGAAAAATGGAGGACATTTAAGGGTGAAATTGTAAGAGTACAGAATCTTTATGTCCCTGTTCGGTTGAAAGGAAATAGTAAAAAATGGAAAGAGCCATGGTTTTCAAGGGAAATTGGACACTTGGTTCGGAAAAAGAGAGAGATCTACAATAATTATAGGCAGCATGGAGTAAATGAGGTGCTTAGATACATACATAGAAACATAGAAAATAGGTGCAGGAGTAGGCCATTCGGCCCTTCGAGCCTGCACCGCCATTCAATATGATAATGGCTGATCATCCAACTCAGTATCCCGTACCTGCCTTCTCTCCATACCCCCTGATCCCTTTAGCCACAAGGGCCACATCTAACTCCCTCTTAAATATAGCCAATGAACTGGCCTCAACTACCCTCTGTGGCAGAGAGTTCCAGAGATTCACCACTCTCTGTGTGAAAAAGTTTTTCCTCATCTCGGTCTTAAAGGATTTCCCCCTTATCCTTAAGCTGTGACCCCTTGTCCTGGACTTCCCCAACATCGGGAACAATCTTCCTGCATCTAGCCTGTCCAACCCCATAAGAGGTTTGTACGTTTCTATAAGATCCCCTCTCAATCTCCTAAATTCTAGCGAGTATAAGCCAAGTCTATCCAGTCTTTCTTCATATGAAAGTCCTGACATCCCAGGAATCAGTCTGGTGAACCTTCTCTGCACTCCCTCCATGGCTATAATGTCCTTCCTCAGATTTGGAGACCAAAACTGTACGCAATACTCCAGGTGTGGTCTCACCAAGACCCTGTACAACTGCAGTAGAACCTCCCTGCTCCTATACTCAAATCCTCTTGCTATGTAGGTCAACATACCATTCGCTTTCTTCACTGCCTGCTGCACCTGCATGCCTACTTTAAATGACTGGTGTACCATGACACCCAGGTCTCGCTGCACCTCCCCATTTCCTAATCGGCCACCATTTAGATAATAGTCTGCCTTCCCGTTTTTGCCACCAAAGTGGATAACCTCACATTTATCCACATTATACTGCATCTGCCAAACATTTGCCCACTCACCCAGCCTATCCAAGTCACCTTGCAGTCTCCTAGCATCCTCCTCACAGCTAACACTGCCCCCCAGCTTAGTGTCATCCGCAAACTTGGAGATGTTGCTTTCAATTCCCTCGTCCAGATCATTAATATAAATTGTAAATAGCTGGGGTCCCAGCACTGAGCTTTGCGGTACCCCACTAGTCACTGCCTGCCATTGTGAAAAGGACCCATTTACTCCTACTCTTTGCTTCCTGTTTGCCAGCCAGTTCTCTATCCACATCAATACTGAACCCCCAATACCGTGTGATTTAAGTTTGTATCCTAATCTCTTATGTGGTACCTTGTCGAAAGCCTTCTGAAAGTCCAGATACAACACATCCACTGGTTCTCCCCTATCCACTCTACTAGTTACATCCTCGAAAAATTATATAAGATTCGTCAGACACGATTTACCTTTCGTAAATCCATGCTGACTTTGTCCAATGATTTCACCACTTTCCAAATGTGCTGCTATCCCATCTTTAATAACTGACTCTAGCAGTTTCCCCACTACCGATGTTAGACTAACTGGTCTGTAAATCCCCGTTTTCTCTCTCCCTCCCTTCTTAAAAAGTGGGGTTACGTTTGCTACCCTCCAATCCTCAGGAACTACTCCAGAATATAAAGAATTTTGAAAAATTATCACTAATGCATCCACTATTTCTGGAGCTACTTCCTTAAGTACTCTGGGATGCAGCCTATCTGGCCCTGGTGATTTATCGGCCTTTAATCCATTCAATTTACCCAACACCACTTCCCGACTAACCTGGATTTCACTCAGTTCCTCCATCTCCTTTGACCCGCGGCCCCCTGCTATTTCAGGCAGATTATTTATGTCTTCCTTAGTGAAGACGGAACCAAAGTAGTTATTCAATTGGTCCGCCATATCCTTGTTCCCCATGATCAATTCACCTGTTTCTGACTGCAAGGGACCTACATTTGTTTTAACTAATCTCTTTCTCTTCACATATCTATAAAAACTTTTGCAGTCAGTTTTTATGTTCCCTGCCAGTTTCCTTTCATAATCTATTTTCCCTTTCCTAATTAAGCCCTTTGTCCTCATCTGCTGGTCTCTGAATTTCTCCCAGTCCTCTGGTATGCTGCTTTTTCTGGCTAATTTGTACGCAACATCTTTTGCTTTGATACTATCCCTGATTTCCCTTGTTATCCACGGATGCACTACCTTCCCTGATTTATTCTTTTGCCAAACTGGGATGAAAATTTTTTGTAGTTCATCCATGCAGTCTTTAAATGCCTTCCATTGCATATCCACCGTCAACCCTTTTAGAACTAATTGCCAGTCAATCTTGGCCAATTCACGTCTCATACCTTCAAAGTTACCTTTCTTTAAGTTCAGAACCGTTGTTTCTGAATTAACAATGTCACTCTCCATCCTAATGAAGAACTCAACCATATTATGGTCACTCTTGCCCAAGGGGGCACGCACAACAAGTCTGCTAACTAACCCTTCCTCATTACTCAATACCCAGTCTAGAATAGCCTGCTCTCTCGTTGGTTCCTCTACATGTTGGTTTAGATAACTATCCCTCATACATTCCAAGAAATCCTCTTCCTCAGCACCCCTGCCAATTTGATTCACCCAATCTATATGTAGATTGAAGTCACCCATTATAACTGTTTTGCCTTTGTTGCACGCATTTCTAATTTCCTGTTTGATGCCATCCCCAACTTCACTACTACTGCTAGGTGGCCTGTACACAACACCCACCAGCGTTTTCTGCCCCTTAGTGTTTCGTAGCTCTACCCATACCGATTCCACATCCTCCAAGCTAATGTCCTTCCTTTCCACTGCGTTAATCTCCTCTCTAATCAGCAACGCTACCCCACCTCCTTTTCCTTTCTCTCTATCCCTCCTGGATATTGAATATCCCTGGATGTTCAGCTCCCAGCCTTGGTCACCCTGGAGCCATGTCTCCGTGATCCCAACTATATCATAATCATTAATTGCTATCTGCACGTTCAACTCATCGACCTTATTACGAATGCTCCTTGCATTGAGACACAAAGCCTTCAGGCTTTTTTTTTACAACGCTCTTACCCCTTATACAATTATATTTGAAAGTGGCTCTTTTGGATTTTTGCCCTGGATTTGTCTGCCTGCCACTTTTACTTTTCACCTTGCTACCTATTGCTTCCGCCCGCATTTTGCACCCCTCTGTTTCTCTGCTCACCCATTTAAGAACCCCACCACCTCTTATTCTCTGTTTATTATTGTTTTCTTCTTTCCCCCCTACATGTTGGGTCTGAGTGCTTTCCTTCTCTGCCTCCTGCCTCACACACTGTCTAATAGCATTCTCTATTTGAGTCCCTCCCCCCAACCATTCTAGTTTAAAGTCTCCCCAGTAGCCTTTGCAGATCTCCCCGCCATGATATCTGTCCCCCTCAGGTTCAAGTGCAACCCATCCTTTTTGTACGGGTCGAACCTTCCACAAAAGAGGTCCCAATGATCCAGAAATTTGAATCCCTGCCTTCTGCACCACTCCTTCAGCCACGCATTTATCCTCCACCTCGCTCCATTCCTACTCTCACTGTCGCGTGGCACAGGCAGTAATCCCGAGATTGTTACCTTTGCTGTCCTTCTCTTTAACTCCCCTCCTAACTCCCTAAATTCTCCTTTCAGGACCTCTTCTATTTTTTTACCTATGTCATTGGTACCTATATGTATCACGACTTCGGGCTCCTCTCCCTGCCCTTTCAGGATGTCTTGGACACGTTGAGACACATCACAGACCCTGGCACCAGGGAGGCAAACTACCATCCGGGTCTCCCGACTGCGTCCACAGAATCGCCTGTCTGACCCCCTAACTATAGAGTCCCTTATTAATATTGCCCTCCTCTTCTTTTCCTTACCCTTCTGAGCAACAGGACCGGTCTCTATACCGGAGGCCCGGCCGCTGTCGCTACCCCCAGGTAGGCTGTCCACCCCAACAGTGCTCAAACAGGAGTACTTATTGTCAAGGTGTACAGCCACCGGGGTACTCTCTAGTCCCTGCCTGTGCCCCTTGCCTCTCCCAACCGTATTCCACTTGCCTGCCTCCTGTGGTGTTGGAGTGACCACATCCTTGTAACTCCTCTCGATGACTTCCTCGCTCTCCCTGACCAGACGGAGGTCATCGAGCTGCTGCTCCAGGTTCCTAATACGGTCCATTAGGAGCCCCATCTCGATACACCTGACGCAGATGTGGACGTCTGGAGGGCTATCAGACTCCATGACTCCCACATCTGACATCCAGAACAGTAAACTGCCCTGGCCTTCATACTCCCCTTACCCTGGATAGAATATAAAACAAACTGCTACAATACAAAACAAACTGCTACAATACAAAACAAGCTGCTACAATACAAAACAAACTGCTACAATACAGTACAATCAGCAGGGATCTGACTCCCAATCAGCTGCTCCCTCTTGTCTGCGTCCACCAATCAGGGGCTTCCTCAAACCCACTTGTTTTTGAAGTGGAACTTGGAACGTTACAGATTTAGGTTCCTTTTTAAGTCGGGTGTAGCTCCTCCCTCTGCGATCTCTCCAACGGCTCTTGGGCCTCTGTTGTTGCACTCGCGACCGTACGGCCATATTCGGCTCTAATGAGTTTGAAGAAGACATCATTGTGAATGGTCGAATGATGGGCAATGGCGGGACGGAGTACAAGAAGGAGATGGTGAGCTTATTGACACGTTGTCATGACAATGACCTCTCTTTCAATGTCAGCAAGGCGAAGGAGGTAGTTTTTGACCCAGCTCGCCCATGCCGACTAATGTGCCCCATCTACGCTACCCCACTTACAGGGTTTGGCAAAAATCACTCTAAACCTTTCTATCCATGCACCTGTCCAATGTGTTTTAAATATTGTCATAGCTTCTGCCTTAGCGACGACCTTTGGCAGCTCATTCTATGTACCCAACACCGTCTGTGCAAATCTATATTCCCAACACCCCTGTGTGAATACATAGACCCAGCATCCTCTGTCCTCGCCTCTGTATCTATTTGTGGTACATCTGACCAGTCTGCATAGCATGAAAAACAAAGGGTTTAATGTTCTTCGGTACATGTGACAATAATGAACATAACCCAAAAGCTAAAACGCCATGCGTCTCACATCGTAATTGTGTACAACACCACAAATCCAGCGGGATGCCTCATGGTTTATCGACGGATTACATCATCCTTCGCTCCACCTGCGCAGCTCGGCACAGTTTAATAACATGTGTTGTACATGTAGGAGGGGATTTTGTGCTTTACCCGTACCCTATATCTAACTTTACTCAGATAGGCACAGACAAAAATTATAACAGCTCATAGATCAGTGGCTAGTGAACCGAACAAGTCGATTTAATACAGGCCTCAGCGATGTACATCGCGAAACAGTGTGAGGAAGCTCAAGCTGCTTCAAAATCCCACGGTAACTGTAGGATTCTTCTACCCTCATGACACAATGGTTACTTGTGGATTTGAAATACAACATCATTAATCAATGCCTCTGTAACCTTTCATCTTTGCGTTTCCCCAAAGTTAACTTTAATCTTGGGTTTCTTGTTGTTTAGAAATCTCCTTCCCATGTATCTAACATGTAGATATCATAAATGTCCAAATTCTTCTCGACAAATGGAGTCCCCTCGTAAAGGACATCGTTTGTTATCCTTTTGGAGACTTTCCTGCTAAACACAGTGACCAAAAGCAGATGTTAAAGTACGATTGCAACAGATATGAACCTACTGTAGACAGAACTACAAAAGTCTATCATCCCCCTACTGATAAGGAACCCTGCTTCTCAGCAGAATATTTCAGATTTAGCTATTTTAACTACATTCTATCTTGGCGACGCTCCCATCATGCTCCCCAGTATGTGAGCTACAGTGTTAAACAAATTATAACTTATTCATCTTCCTTATAATTCTCACAATTTCCGACAACAGTACACATTTTTGTTTTGTTTTGCAGAGCTTGAAATCTCCGATTGCACATATCGAGTACCAGGAAGAACGGAATTATGCGATGCAGCTTGAGCAAATGTTATTCATTCTTACAAATATAAGGACGATTTAAAGTTTGATTGAAACAAAGAATCATATTCAGGATTATAATCTATACATCATGAACTATTTTCTGCCTCTGTATTATCCCTGTTGATCTATGAATTGCTCTAATGAATTTGCTTGAACTGATTGTATCCATGAATGGTATGTTGGATCTGAGTGGATAGGAGGCAGCACATCCTTTGACTGTTTCTCGATACTTGTGACAGTAATATTCCAAGCCTAACCTAACCAAACCCAATGATCAGAGGTAAGAGCCAAATATGTACCAAATACCAAATATCAAGTGGGAGATATGCAGAGTACTGCCCTGCCGACAACAAATTCAGAAGGTTCAGAAGGTATGATCAGAGCCGGAATGATCGTACTGTGATGGCGATTCAGATTCATAGACTGTAAAGAATCTATAACGAGGCATCGTTACTTTACTATCTTTATTCATACTGGAGCATTACATATTGCACTAGCTGTACGTGGTCTGTCACAGGAACTAGAGAGCGATCTGTGGGTGGGGAGGTTGTACTTATACTTGTGATATGGGGAGTGGTTAGTAGGTATGAGGTCACTATGTTAAAGGCACATGCATATATCATCTACATCCTTCCCCTCCGAATCGACAGGCAAATACAATGGTGACAGGGCGACCACGGCTCATGCGCTAGGATGGTTAAGCAAAATCGCCATAGCGGACAGGCGGTTTGACAAGACGTCCCGACCGGGTTCGCGTCTCGCCATCCTCCCTTCCGGCAGGAGGAAGAAGCACTGATGGGGACAGACGAACCTGAAAGGGGGAAACGGGAGGAGACGGAGGAGACCGCGGCACCAAACCCGGAGGTGATGCGGGATCAGGAGCGGGCAGTGCGCGTGCAGGCGAGCGAGGACTAGTCGGAGCAGGGTGGGACGGAAGGAGTTGAGGAGGTGCAGAACGTTGCATGTTAGGAAGGACGGGCAGAGCAACGCCCGGACGCGAAGCCGGCAGTGGGGGAGCAAAGGGATCCGCGGCAGGAGGACGCGGCTCGTTGACGAGCCGAAGGTGCTGGCGGGACCGTCGGTAAATGGCTCCAGCATGGTCGACGAGATAAGACCTGGGCGACCCCGCAGAGCCGACGACGGTGGCGAGCTTGGAGTGACCGGAAGTGGTCTGCATACGGACAACTTGACCGGGGAAGAGGCGCAGCAGCGGGTGGCAGGACCTGTCATGGGAACGCTTTTGGACATTGTGCCTGAAGGCAATGCGTTTCTGAACCGCCGCAGGTGGGAGGACGGAGGGTATGAGGGAGCGCTGGGCCACCGGGAGCGGGAGCCTGGTAGCGCGAGACATGAGCCGCTGGGCAGGGGAACCCATGGCAGAATCGCGGGAAATGTTGCGGAGGTTGAGGAGGGCCAGATGGAAGTCGGAGTTAATGCCACCACACTGTTCCAGCAGGTGCTTCGCGCTGCGGATGGCACGCTCGGCCAGACCGTTGCTTTGCGGGTACTCCGGGCTGCTGGTGAAATGGCGGAAGTTCCATCTGGAAGCGAACGCTTTAAACTCGGAGCTCGTGAACTGGCTGCCATTGTCCGATTGCAGGCTTGCCGGGGGGCCAAACGTGCCAAAATGAGGGTACAACCTGTCGATGATGGCCGAAGAGGTTATGGAATGCAGCCGGTCGACCACAAACCAGCTGGAGTAGGAGTCAACGAGAACCAGGAAGTGTTTGCCTCGCCACTCGAAAATGTCGGCGGCGAGCGCCATCCAGGGCAGTTCGGGCGCGGGCTGCTGCAGAAGCGGCTGACGCTGCTGGTGGGGGGCGAGGCTGTTGCAGGTGGAACACGAGGAGACCCTCTCCCGGATGTATTTGGCCATGTCCGGCCAATAGAACTGGCTCCTGGCGAGAGACACGGTGGCTTCGGCCCCAGGATGACCGCGGTGAGCGACTTGAAAATAGTGGTCGTGCAGCGCCGCGGGCACGACCACCTTGTGACCCTTCACCACCACCGTCGTGTAGTACGAGCTCATCACGGACCAGGAAGTAGGGCACGGCACCAGCCGGCAGTGCGGAACGACGGTCGGGCCAGCCCCGCTGGATGACGGCAGACAGCTGTTGCAGGGCAGGGTCATTGGTAGTGTGTTCAACCAGGGACTTCATCTGTTGTGAAGGGACGATGTCCATTTGGAGCACCAATAGATCAGACATCTCATATGGGTGGCGACCGGTGGACGACAGCGGGGCGCGAGACAACGTGTCGGCCACGAACATGTCCTTGCCCTTACGATAAACCACCGTGAACGTGAAGCGCTGGAGCTGCAGCATCATGCGCTGTAGGCGTGATGAGGCCACATGGATCGACTTGTTGAGGATGGTGACAAGTGGCTGATGGTCAGTTTCAATGGTGAAAGTGTTGCCCACGATGTAGTCTCTGAATTTGGAGCAGGCAAACACCACGGCCAGTAGCTCCTTCTCAATCTGCGCGTAGTGCTGTTCGGTGACGGTCATGGTGCGGGATGCGAAGGAGACAGGCAGCTGTAGGCCGTCATGGACCTGGAGACAGGCGGTTCCGAGTCCGAACTGAGAGGCGTCGCAGGTGAGGACAATGGGACGCTGCAGGTCAAAAAACTTGAGCGTGGGGGTGCTGATCAGCTTGGACTTAAGAATGTCGAATGCTTTCTGATGGTGGGGGAACCAAGCCCAGGACGTGTCCTTTTTTTATCAAATCCCTCAGGGGAGCGCTGAGCTCGCTGAGGTCGGGGATGAACTTCCCCAGGTAGTTTACCAAGCCCAGGAAGCGTTGTAGGCCTGCCACATTAGAAGGAGAAGGCATCCCTGAAATGGCAGCCGTTTTTTGCGGGTCTGGCTTTAACCCCTCGGCGGTGAATACATGTCCAACATAGGTGACCTCCGGGACGCGGAATCGGCACTTCTTGGGGTTAAGTTTCAAGTTGATTTGCCGGGCCCGGTCCAGGACCTGGCGGAGGTTGACATCGTGTTCGGCAACGTCCTTGCCGTAAACGAGGATGTCGTCAACAATGATGGCGCATGGTAGACCTGAAAACAACTGCTCCATTGTCCGCTGGAATACCTCGCTGGCAGAGTTGATTCCGAATGGCATTCGGAGGAACCGAAACCTCCCGTAGGGGGTGGCGAAAGTTGTCAAAATGGACGACTGCTCGTCCAGTGGTATCTGCCAGAAGGAGCTTTTTGCATCGAGGACAGAAAAAACCGTTGCCGGACCAACCTGTGCAGCGACTTCTTCTACCGTTCTCATGGGGTAGTGCGGGCGTCTAATGGCCAGGTTGAGGTCTTTGGGGTTGATGCAGATGCGTATCTCGCTCATGTCCTTTTTTGCAGCAACAACCATGGAAGAGACCCACCTGGTGGGCTCGATGACCGCCTTTAGGATGCCCATTTGTACCATACTGTGTAGTGTCGACTCCACTCTGTCCTTCATGGCGAAGGCGACACGGTGAGGAGCATTGACCACTGGATCGATCTTACGGTCCACTACAATCTTGTAGCTGCAGGGTAGTTTGCCTAGCTCATCATCAAAGCGGTCGGGATAATCGGCCAGCGGGTCCATGAGGGCCTGTACCTGGTGGATGTCACGGTGGAAGGATACTAGTCCCATTTCCTGTCATGCCCGGATGCCCAGCAGGGGAATGCATTTTTGATCGAGGAGATAGAAGGTGAGGGGCCGAGAGGTCTCTAGTATCTTACAGCGTAGCGTGGCCTTGCCCACAGGAGTAAGAATCCCCCCCCCCCGTAGGCATGCAAGGTTGAGTTCTGAGAAAAAATCTGCTCATTAGTCCTTATCTGTTTGAAGAGAGATGTTGACATTACGTTCGCAACCGCCCCCGTGTCAATCTTAGCAGTGAAGGTCGAGTTGTTCACAGTGACTCGCAAAGAAGGGTCCGTTATCATAGCAGGTGCGCCCAACACAGTATACAAGCTGTTCTCCCCCTGAGAGGAGTCGGATGCAGAAACAGACTGTGCATCGAAATAGCACTGGGAGCTGAGCTCACTATCAGTTTGCAGAAGGTTGTTTAAATTTCCCCTCGGAGCAGCGACAGGCTTCCCACGGGAGCGACAGGCCGCAGCAAAATGGTTCAATTTCTTGCAGACATTACACGTTTTACCCAAGGCAGGGCACACATTGTATTGATGAGTGGTCAAGTTGCAATTAGGGAACCTTTCCCGGGTACCTCTCCCTGGAGCAGTACCGAACCCCGGGGCACGTCCCCCTCGAGCAGCGAGCGACCCCGAGGGCCGCGACCGGGGCGTGTTCATCAGATGACTGGGAGTGCTGGCAAAGTTAATCGCCTGTTCAGCCGGTGACACCGCCGAGGTGACAGCTTCAGCTAAGCGAGTGGCGTGCATCGCATCGTTAAAAGTCAGATCCGGCTTGCGCTGAAGTTCGGCCCTGAGCTTATCATCGCGGAGACCGTAAACCAGAAGGTCCCTGATAATCTCATCGGGGGTCCACGTGTGGAGGCGGCAGCGCCTGGCCAGCTGGCGCTGCCCAGAGACATAGTTCTCAGCATTTTCCCCAGGGAGCTGACGCCGCGCGAACACTTTAAAACGTTCTAAGATGCAGTTTGTTGGGATATCACAAATAGCATCAAACTTAGCCACCAGACATACCGGGTCCCGAGCTGATTCTCCAGCAGCGTAGACGAAGAAGTCAGAGCGAGTCAGGGCCTCGGGACCAGCCAAGTTGAGAAGCAGAGAGGCTTTGAGATCAGCGGTGGCGGCAGGATGAGCGATCGTGACATAGTGTTCAAAGTCACGTTTGAATACGTCCCATCGAAGGGCGATGTCTAAATCGAAAACGAGCACATCAGGCTTACGGGCAGAAGAGGCCATAACAAAGAAATGGGAGGGCGGGGGAAACAAAAAGACTGGGACAAAATTAAATGATAAACCGATATACAGGAGGCGCAATGACACCATGTAAAGAATCTATAACGAGGCATCGTTACTTTACTATCTTTATTCATACTGGAGCATTACATATTGCACTAGCTGTACGTGGTGTGTCACAGGAACTAGAGAGCGATCTGTGGGTGGGGAGGTTGTACTTATACTTGTGATATGGGGAGTGGTTAGTAGGTATGAGGTCACTATGTTAAAGGCACATGCATATATCATCTACATTGATATTCAAAAGACCTGATGAATGGTTGTTAAGCACAAACAAACTGTTGAACAAATGCGAAGAGAAAGTGAAGACTGGGGCAGGAGGAGTAACACAGTAAAACGCTGCTGCTGTATTGTAGTCCGCAGTAATTGTCGGACATCTACACATACAAGAGGAAAACAGGAAATACTCAGATGACTCTGAAGACATCGTGGAGAGAGGAGGGACATCGAATGTTATAAATGGATGACCTGATCAAATCCCCGATTCTTGTGAAGTAAATGCACGATATGGTGGCGTTTCATAAAATACAAGAATGCCGCACTCCGCATTAGAGTGCAAACTGGCGCATCAGGGCACCTGAACATTGATGCAGAATCAGGTGCTGCCGAACATTTATTGCTCAACACAAATAACGAAAGATGGTCACCTATTTACCTCTTGCTACTGTCGAGATGGCAGCTAGATTTCCAAACGTAGTGACTTGAAATGCCAGCTTCGACTCAACATATCTCAACGACCGCATCTGATAGCTCGTTCCGTACATGTATCGCTGTCTGAGTGTAGAGTCTTCCCGTCAGGTTCCTTGTAAATCTTGCTCCGCTCACCATATACCCATGATCTCTATTTTTTGATTCCCCATTCAGTAGAAAAGACTGTGCATTCTCTTGATCTATTCCCCGTATATACCTTTATAAGCAACATTCAGCTTCCTGTGCTCCATGGAATAAAGTCCTCATCCCTACCAAGAGCTCGGCCCATACAAGAATAGTGTAGCGAAGTCCTGCTCTAACGACTGACGGTGATACTACAAATGGAGAAACGTGTATACACTGGTCCGTGAGTCATTTAGTCACACAGTAGAGAAACAGACCAAACACCTATCTACATCTATGCTATCCATTTACTAATTCCCATTTACTAGCACTTAATCAGCAGAACATTATGCCCTGACACTATATCTTTCAAGTAAGGCGGTACCTACAATACGATGCAGAATCTGAAGTTGAGGTTTATCCCACGGATCAAGGAACTGCGAAAGGAGCAACAATTGATCAGATCATCTACGCTGTGGAGTTTGGAAGAACGACAAGTGAATATATTAACACTGTAAATGTCGGATTCTGCGAGGGCTGACAGAATAGGTATTGAAAGCATTACACAATCGCTAGATGGGTGATGACGTTAGGATACAAGTTTCAGAGTGGGTGTTTACCATGGAGTGAATTGAGATGAGAAGCAATTTATGCTCGCAAATATATCTGAACCTCCAGTACCAAGATATCCTGAAATCGGAGGGAGAGGAGCCTGAGGTTGTGGTACATATAGGTACCAATGACATAGGTAGAAAAAGAGAAGAAGTCTTGAAAGGAGAATTTAGGGAGTTGGGAGGAGAGTTAAGGAGAAGGACTACAAAGGTAAAAATCTCAGGATTACTACCTGTGCCACGCGACGGTGAGAGTAGGAATAGAGTGAGGTGGAGGATAAATGCATGGCTGAGGAACTCGTGCAGCGGGCAGGGATTCAAATTTCTGGATCATTGGGACCTCTTTTCGGGAAGGTGTGACCTGTAAAGAAAGGACCGGTTGCACTTGAACCCGAGGGGGACCAATATCCTGGCGGGGAGATTTGCAAAGGCTACTGGGGAGACTTTAAACTAGAACGGTTGGGGGGAGGGACTCAAATAGAGAAAGCCAGTGGAAAATGTGGGAGGCAGGAGGCAGAGAAGGGAAGCACTCGGAACCAAAATGTAGGAGAGAAAGAAGAAAAAGATAATAAACAGAGAATAAGTGGTGGTGGGTTTCTTAAATGTGTATATTTTAATGCTAGGAGCATTGTAAGAAAGGTGGATGAGCTTAGAGCCTGGATTGGCACCTGGAAGTATGATGTTGTGGCGATCAGTGAAACATGGTTGCAGGAGGGCTGTGATTGGCAAATAAATATTCCAGGATTTCGTTGCTTCAGGGGTGATAGAATTGGAGGGGCAAGAGGTGGGGGTGTTGCATTGCTTGTCAAGGAAGATATTACAGCAGGGCTTTGGCAGGATAGATTAGAGGGCTCGTCTAGGGAGGCTATTTGGGTGGAACTGAGAAATGGGAAAGGTGTAGCAACACTTATAGGGGTGTATTATAGACCGCCAAATGGGGAGCGAGAATTGGAAGAGCAAATATGTAAGGAGATAGCAGATATTAGTAGTAAGCACAAGGTAGTGATTGTGGGAGATTTCAATTTTCCACACATAGACTGGGAAACACATTTTGTAAAAGGGCTGGATGGTTTGGAGTTTGTAAATTGTGTGCAAGATAGTTTTTTGCAGCAATACATAGAGGTACCCACTAGAGAAGGGGCAGTGCTGGACCTCCTGTTAGGAAATGAGACAGGGCAGGTGGCGGAGGTATGCGTCGGGGACGACTTCGGGTCCATTGGTCACAATACCATTAGTTTCAATATAATTATGGAGAGGGTCAGAACTGGACCTAGGGTTGAGATTTTTGTTTGGAGAAAGGCTAACTTTGAGGAGATGCGAAAGGATTTAAAAGGAGTGAATTGGGACATGTTGTTTTATGGGAAGGATGTAGATGAAAAATGGAGGACATTTAAGGGTGAAATTTTAAGAGTACAGAATCTTTATGTCCCTGTTCGGTTGAAAGGAAATAGTAAAAAATGGAAAGAGCCATGGTTTTCAAGGGAAATTGGACACTTGGTTCGGAAAAAGAGAGAGATCTACAATAATTATAGGCAGCATGGAGTAAATGAGGTGCTTGAGGAGTATAAAGAATGTAAAAAGAATATTAAGAAAGAAATTAGAAAAGCTAAAAGAAGATATGAGGTTGCTTTGGCAAGTAAGGTGAAAGTAAATCCAAAGGGTTTCTACAGCTATATTAATAGCAAAAGGATAACAAGGAATAAAATTGGTCCATTAGAGAGTCAGAGTGGACAGCTATCTGCAGAGGCAAAAGAGATGGGGGAGATATTGAACAATTTCTTTTCTTCGGTATTCACGAAGGAGATGGATATGGAATTATGTGAGGTAAGGGAAACAAGCAGAGTAGCAATGGAAACTGTGAGATTCAAAGAAAAGGAGGTGCGGACACTTTTGAAAAATATGAAAACGGATAAGTCTCTAGGTCCTGACAGGATATTCCCTAGGACATTGAGGGAAGTTAGTGTAGAAATAGCAGGGGCTATGACAGAAATATTTCAAATGTCATTAGAAACGGGAATAGTGCCGGAGGATTGGCGTACTGCGCATGTTGTTCCGTTGTATAAAAAGGGTTCGAAGAGTAAACCTAGCAATTATAGACCTGTTAGTTTGACGTCAGTGGTGGGCAAATTAATGGAAAGCATACTTAAAGATAATATATATAAGCATCTGGATAAGCATGGTCTGATTAGGAACAGTCAACATGGATTTGTGCCTGGAAGGTCATGCTTGACTAATCTTCTTGAATTTTTCGAAGAGGTTACTAGGGAAATTGATGAGGGTAAAGCAGTGGATGTTGTCTATATGGACTTCAGTAAGGCCTTTGACAAGGTTCCTAATGGAAGGTTGGTTAAGAAGATTCAATTGTTGGGTATTAATGGTGGAGTAGCAAGATGGATTCAACAGTGGCTGAATGGGAGATGCCAGAGAGTAATGGTGGATGGCTGTTTGTCAGGTTGGAGGCCGGTGACTAGTGGGGTGCCTCAGCGGTCTGTGTTGGGTCCACTGTTGTTTGTCATGTACATCAATGATCTGGATGATGGTGTGGAAAATTGGATTAGTAAGTATGCAGATGATACTAAGATAGGTGGTGTTGTGGATAATGAAGTAGATATTCAAAGTCTATAGAGAGGTTTAGGCCATTTGGCAGAGTGGGCTGAAAGAAGGCAGATGGAGTTTAATACTGACAAATGTGAGGTGCTACATCTCGGCAGGACAAATTAAAATAGGACGTACACGGTAAATGGTAGCGAATTGAGGAATGCAGTTGAACAGAGGGATCTAGGAATAACTGTGCATAGTTCCCTGAAGGTGGAATCTCATGTAGATAGGGTGGTAAAGAAAGCTTTTGGTGTGCTGGACTTTATAAATCAGAGCATTGAATATAGAAGTTGGGATGTAATGTTAAAATTGTACAAGGCATTGGTGAGGCCAATTCTGGAGTATGGAGTACAATTTTGGTCGCCTAATTATAGGAAGGATGTCAACAAAATAGAGAGAGTACAGAGGAGATTTACTAGAATGTTGCCTGGGTTTCAGCAACTAAGTTACAGAGAAAGGTTGAACAAGTTAGGTCTTTATTCTTTGGAGCGCAGAAGGTTAAGAGGGGACTTGATAGAGGTCTTTAAAATTATGAGCGGGTTAGACAGAGTGGACGTGGATAAGCTTTTCCCATTGAGAGTAGGGAAGATTCAAACAAGGGGACATGACTTCAGAATTAAGGGACAGAAGTTTAGGGGGAACATTACGGGGAACTTCTTTACTCAGAGAGTGGGAGCTGTGTGGAATGAGCTTCCAGTGGAAGTGGTGGAGGCAGGTTCGATGTTATCCTTTAAAAATAGATTGGATTGGGTATATGGACGGGAATGGAAAGGAGGGTTGTGGTCTGAGTGCAGGTAGATGGGACTAGGTGGAAGTATTTATTTTTAATTAAAAAAACAAACAAAAATGTAATGTTCGGCACGGACTTGAAGGGCCGAGATGGCCTGTTTCCGTGCTGTTATGGTTATATGGTTATATGGTTATATGGTTACCATGTTGCCCAAACATTAGTGATGATAACTCATTCCGTTCATATAGGGCTGGAGCACGTGTCCAGCGGGATGTCTCATTGTATCATCCACTGCTCAGGAAGCAATGTAGAGTATTTGTCCCAATCTGCATCAATGGCACGGAATGGTTGAGAGCTCAAGTTCCATGTGTTAATTCACCAACGATATGTCTTGTAGTAAGCACATTGATGCGTAACCCACGAAGGTACACCATCATCTGTACTTCATCAAGAGACTGGGAAAATTGGCATGTCTACAGTGATACTTATAAAACTTCTAGAGATGGAGCATAGAAATCATATTGTCGGGTTGGATTACATTTTGGTTTGGGTACAGATCTGACAAGACCGGGAGGATTTGGAGAGAGTTGTAAATGTAGCCCAATCCATCATGTAGACCTGACGTCACACCATTGTCTCCATCTACACTTCACGCTTCTTCGGGGAAAAATTACCCAACATCATCAAAGATGTCTAAATCGGGTCAGTTCTTCTTGCCTGTTCTCTTATCTGCCAGAAGGTACAGAAGGTTGAAAACGCACATCACAGCAGAATGGCTTGTTTTCCATCGTTATCGAGCTTCTGCCCGATCCCTCCATATGCGAGGATACTGTTCGATTCGTATTGCCCCATTGTACACATTGGACTTTGTTTATAAAAATGATGGTCCACGAGAAGCTACAAATCTGAGAACCTCATTCTGTACTCTGTATATCTACCTATTGTCATGGAGTCACACAGTAAGGGAACAGCTCCTTCAACCCAGCTCGCCCATGCCGACTAATGTGCCCCATCTACGCTAGCATCCTTACAGTGTTTGGCAAAAATCACTCTAAACCTTTCTATCCATGTACCTGTCCAATGTGTTTTAAATATTGTCATAGCTTCTGCCTTAGCGACGACCTTTGGCAGCTTATTCTATGTACCCACCACCGTCTGTGCAAATCTATATTCCCACCACCCCTGTATGAATACATAGAGACAGCACCCTCTGTCCTCGCCTCTGAACTGATTGCATCTATTTATGGTACATCTGACCAGTCTGAATAGCATGAACAACAAATGGTTTAATGTTCTTCGGTACATGTGACAATAATGAACATAACACAAAAGCTAAAACTCCATGCGTCTCACATCGTAATTGTTTACAACATCACAAATCCAGCGGGATGTCTCATGGTTTATCGACGGACTACATCATCCTTCGCTGCACCTGCGCACCTCGGTACAGTTTAATAACATGTGTTGTACATGTAGGAGGGGATTTTGTGCTTTACCCGTACCCTATATCTACCTTTACTCAGATAGGCACAGACAACAAATAAAACAGCTCATAGATCAGTGGTGAAGCAACCGAACAAGTCGATTTAATACAGGCCTCGGCGATGTACATCGCGAAACAGTGTGAGGAAGCTCAACCTGCTTCAAACTCCCACGGTAACTGTAGGATTCTTCTACCCTCGTGACACAATGGTTACTTGTGGAGTTGAAATACAACATCATTAATCAATGTCTCTGTAACCTTTCATCTTTGCGTTTCCCCAAAGTTAACTTTAATCTTGGGTTTCTTGTTGTTTAGAAATTTCCTTCCCATGTATCTAACATGTATATATCATAAATGTCCAGATTCTTCTCGACAAATGGAGTCCCCTCGTAAAGGAGATCGTTTGTGAACCTTTTGGAGACGTGCCTGCTAAACAGAGTAACCAAAGGTAGCTGTAATGCAAGATTGCAACAGATATGAACCTACTGTGGACAGGACTACAAAAGACTATCCCCCCCCCCTACTGATAAGGAAGCCTGTTTCTCATCAGAATGTTTCAAATTTAGCTAATTTAACTACATTCTATCTTAGCAACGCTCCAATCATGCCCCCCAGTATGTGAGCTGCAAGGTTAAACAAACTACAACTTATTCATCTTCCTTTAGATTCTCAACGTTTCCGACAACAGTACACATTTTTTATTTTTGTTTTTGCAGAACGTGAATTCTCCGATTGCACAAATCGATTTCCACGAAGAGCGGAATTACGCGATGCAGCTTAAGCAAATGTTATTCATTATTAAAATATACGGACAATTTAAAGTTTGATTTAAACAAAGAATCATATTCAGGATGATATTCTGTATCATGAACTATATACTGCCTTTATTATTCCTGTTGCTCGATCTAATGACTTCGTTTCAACTGATTGTATCTATGTATTGTATGTCTGATCTGAGTGGATAGGAGGCAACACAGCTTTTCACTGTGTCTCCGTACTTGTGACAGTAACATTCCTAGCCTAACCTAACCAAACCCAATGATCAGAGGTAAGAACCAAATATGTACCAAATACCAAACATCAAGTGGGCGATATGCAGAGTACTGCCCTGCCGACTACAAATTCAGAAGCTTCAGAAGGTATGATCAGAGCTGGAATGATCGTACTGTGATGGCGATTCAGATTCATAGATGACATTGATATTCAAGAGACCTGATGAATGGTTGTTAAGCACAAACAAACAGTTGGACAAATGCGAAGAGAAAGTGAAGACTGGGGCAGGAGGAGTAACACAGTAAAACGCTGCTGCTGTATTGTAGTCCGCAGTAATTGTCGGGCATCTACACATACAAGAGGAAAACAGGAAATTATCAGATGATCTGAAGACATCGTGGAGAGAGAAGGGACATCTAATGTTATAAATGGATGACCTGATCAAATCCCCGATGCTGTGGAAGTAACTGCACGATATGGTGTCGTTTCACCAAATACAAGAATGCCGCACTCCGCATTAGAGTGCAAACTGGCGCATCAGGGCACCTGAACATTGCTGCAGAATCAGTTGCTGCCGAACATTTATTGCTCAACACAAATAACGAAAGATGGTCACCTATTTACCTCTTGCTACTGTCCAGATGGCAGCTAGATTTCCAAACGTAGTGACTAGAAATGCCAGCATCGACTCAACTTATCTCAACGACCGCATCTGATAGCTCGTTCCGTACATGTATCGCTGTCTGAGTGTAGAGTCTTCCCGTCAGGTTCCTTGTAAATCTTGCTCCTCTCACCATATACCCATGATCTCTGTTTTTTGATTCCCCATTCTGTAGAAAAGACTGTGCATTCTCTCGATCTATTCCCCGTATATACCTTTATAAGCAACATTCAGCTTCCTGTGCTCCAATGAATAAAGTCCTCATCCCTACCAAGAGCTCGGCCCATACAAGGCTAGTGTAGCGAAGTCCTGCTCTAACGACTGACGGTGATACTACAAATGGAGAAACGTGTATACACTGGTCCGAGAGTCATTTAGTCACACAGTAGAGACACAGGCCAAACACCTATCTACACCTGTGCTATCCATTTACTAATTCCCATTTACTAGCACTTAATCAGCAGAACATTATGCCCTGACACTATATATCTTTCAAGTAAGGCGGTACCTACAATACGATGCAGAATCTGAAGTTGAGGTTTATCCCACGGATGACGGAACTGCCAAAGGAGCAACAATTGATCAGATCATCTACGCTGTGCAGTTTGGAAGAACGACAAGTGAATATATTAACACTGTAAATGTCGGATTCTGCGAGAGCTGACAGGATAGATATTGAAAGCATTACACAATCGCTAGATGGGTGATGACGTGAGGATACAAGTTTCAAAGTAGGTGTTTACCATGGAGTGAATTGAGATGAGAAGCAATTTATGCTCGCAAATATATCTGAACCTCCAGTACCATGTTGCCCAAACATTAGTGATGATAACTCATTCCGTTCAAATAGGGCTGGAGCACGTGTGTTTGTAGACAATGGTGTAATGACGGCTAAGGTGACCAGCTGTGGATTAATATGAGTCCTACGTCAGATCCTGTTTAATATGGAAAATAGGAACAGCCTCTCGCTGTAAATGATGCGTTCAGCAGTGTGTACCTGTATGTGATAGGGGATGGAGTGGCTATTATCTCCAAACGCCGGGACCGAGGTATCTTCTCCGCCTCTACCGCTGAATGCTTGATTTTAGCACCAACAATCCTCAGTCAGTGAGGATAGGTGACACCTCATCCAAAGTAACACCGGACCCTACAATAAATCATTCTCTGTCCGCTACTATATCTCCTTTACATCGAGTACTGGCCGAAATTTGTATCAATGGTACAATAGACAATAGACAATTGGTACAGGAGTAATCCATTCGGCCCTTCGAGCCAGCACCGCCAGTCAATGTGATCATGGTTGATCATCCACAATCAGTGTCCCGTTCCTGCCTTCTCCCCATATCCCCTGATTCCGCTATCTTTCATTGCCTTATTAAGTTCTTACTTGAAAGTATCGAGAGAATCGGCCTCCACCGCCGTCTGAGGCAGAGAATTCCACAGACTCGCAATACTCTGAGTGAAAAAAATGTTTCCTCATCTCCCATCTAAATGCCTTACCCCTTATTCTTAAACTATGGCCCCTGGTTCAGGCCTCCCCCAACATCGGGAACATGTTTCCTGCCTCTCGCGTGTCCAAACCCTTAATCGTCTTATATATTTCAATAAGATACCCTCTCACCCTTCTAAATTCCAGAGTATGCATGCCCGTAGACTAGGGTACTGCTCAATTCGCTTCTACCGCATTGCGGATATTTAAAATTGTCTAATTAACTGATGCAGGAAAATACACACCAATGCTGCCAACTATATTTTGCATCTTCCACGTTGCTCTATCTATTTTCATAGAATTATCGAATCCTACAACATGGTAATGGGATTTTCTACCCTGCTTGCACATGCCGACCAATGTGCCCATCTACACTAGTCACCCCTTCCCGCATCTCGCCCACATCACTCTAAATCATTCCTATCCATGCAGCAGTCCAGCTGTCTTTGAAAGATGCCCTAATATATGCCGCAACTACCTCATATGTCAACTCATTCTCTGTGTAAATCCGTATACCCCCTGCTCGAGTTGTAACTATTACTGTATATATATGGTTTATCTACTGTGTCTGGATTGCACGCAAAACAAAGCTTTTTACTTTAGCTCGGGACATGCAACAATAAACTTAAATATGAAGCTGATATTTGAACGCCTCTCCTCTTAATTGTTTACAACATCGCGATCCCAGGGCGATGTCTCATTGCATCATCCACTGCTCCAGACGAGACCTTCTGCAAACTTAAATAATATCTTTGCAAAAAATGTGTTGCTTTGTGATTTTACAAAACTCAATTATCCAACTGCACTTGTCCAGTTCTACGGAGAACGGATTGATGCAAAGTGGCTTGAGTAAATTTTATTCATTCTCACAAATACACGGACAATTCAGGGGTTGATGGAAATAACCAACAATATTCAGCATGATCTTCTGTAATTAAATATATTCGACATTCTGTATCTTCCTCCTCGCTCCATCTGCAGGGCTTTAACTGGTTGTAGTTTAAGAGAGAATTAGATTTAGCTCTTACGGCTGAGGGAATCAACGGATTTGGGGAAAAGCCGGAACGGGTAACTGATTTTGGATGATCAGCCATGATCATCTTGAATGGTAGTGCTGGCTCGAAGGGCCGAATGGCCTACTCCTGCATCTATTTTCTATGTTTCTATACATCTGTATATGGCATATCTGAATTAATGGATAGCGTGCAATGCCACGCTTTTCACTGTACCTCGAAATATCTGTCAATAATAACCAAGCCTAACCTCAGCTAACATAATGATCTGACATAAGTACCAACTATGATCAGAGAGGGATACTCGTACCATGATGACTACTATGATTGTCCATGTAACACATACAGTATTGATATACAAGAGAAGGTGTTGAATGGGGGTGAACAAATGCGAAGACAAGTTGTGAAGTGGGGACAGGAGGAAGAACTCAGTAAAACACCTGATACCTTATCGTCGACCGTATTAATTACCGCGCATCTGCAATACAGGAGGAAAACATAGTATAGTCAGAAGACTCAGATAACATCCGTCCAGGCAGAAAAAAATATGTGATGTCAGAAGTGAATGATCTAATCAAAGTTCAAACCATGTACCCAGCACTCTCTATTTGTGTCAAGTCTTCCCTTCAGGTTCCTTGTAAATCTTGTTGCTCTCACATTAAACCTATGAGATCTGCCTTTTGATTCTCAATCCTGGGGAAAATGTTTTGCATTCAGCCGATCTATTCCTCTCATGATTTTATACACCTTCATATCATCACCCCTCAGTCTCCTTCGCTCCAGGGAATAAATTCCTCACCTCTCCCTGCAGCTCGGTCACACAAGGAAAGAGTAGTGCAGTCGTGCTGCGTTAATGCTATCCAATAACTGAATCGCATTTTCTAGCACTTGGTCCATAGAGTATGATGCCTTAGCCCTCTCTCTTTTAAAGAAGGTGATACTTCCCTTTGAAGCGGCGTAGAGTCAGAAGTGGAGATTTATCCCTCGCATCAAGTGGCTGTGAAACGACCAATAATTGACCAGATCCTCTACTCTGTGCAGTTGGTGAGAACAACAAGTCAGTAATTGACGCCGATATGTGGGAGTTTACGAGTCCCTGAAAGGAAGGAGGTTCAGAGCATTAAACAACGGGTATATGGATGGTTACGTTAGGATCAGATGATCAGAATATGAATTCACTTTGGAGTGACTGAGATGTGATGTAATTTACTCTCTCGGATATATCTGAATCTCGAGTACCCTCTACCCCAGAACAACAGTGGTGCCCATTTATTAAATACAAACAGGGTTGGAGCGAAGCTTCTTGCGGCCAATAGGGAACTGAAGACCAATGTGACCAGATATGGAAAAGAACTTGAGACCAGAATAAGATTGATAATTATGATATTAAATGTCTGAACAGGCTTGAGCTTGGCATTGTGTGTGTGGCCGTGTGTAGCTGTGTCCACAGTCGGGGTTTGGCGGGGGGGGGGGGAGAGGGCCGTATATTATCTCCGAACACCAGGACCCAGGAATGTGCTCTGCCCTCTGCCACTGCTTCCTCATCACTACGGCCCACGGACCTCAGTCAGTGACGACAGATGACAACATCTCCTCCATAATAACTCTCAACACCGGCGCACTGCAACGACGATTTATCAGTCCCCAACGATACACTCTTTACACATTTCGTCCACAGGTTTGCTGACGACACAACTGTGATGAGCCGGAGCAGGAACAGTGAGGAGAGAGAGTTTAGGAAAGAGATAGTGGACTTACTGATATTGCATCAGAAAAATAACCGACCGCTCAATGTCTTCAAGACGAAAGGGGTAGTAATTAAATTCTGGAAGCATAGGGGAAGGCATAGAAACATAGAAAATAGGTGCAGGAGTAGGCCATTCGGCCCTTCGAGCCTGCACCGCCATTCAATATGATCATGGCTGATCATCCAACTCAGTATCCTGTACCTGCCTTCTCTCCATATCCACTGATCCATTTAGCCACAAGGGCAACATCTAACTCCCTCTTAAATATAGCCAATGAACTGGCCTCAACTACCTTCCGTGGCAGAGAATTCCAGAGATTCACCACTCTCTGAGTGAAAAATGTTTTTCTCATCTCGGTCCTAAAAGATTTCCCCCTTATCCTTAAACTGTGACCCCTTGTTCTGGACTTCCCCAACATCGGGAACAATCTTCCTGCATCTACCAACCCCTTATGAATTTTGTAAGTTTCTATAAGATCCCCCCTCAATCTTCTAATTCTAGCGAGTACAAGCCGAGTCTATCCCGTCTTTCTTCATATGAAAGTCCTGACATCCCAGGAATCAGTCTGGTGAACCTTCTCTGTACTCCCTCTATGGCAAGAATGCCTTTCCTCAGATTTGGAGACCAAAACTGTACGCAATACTCCAGGTTTGGTCTCACCAAGACCCTGTACAACTGCAGTAGAACCTCCCTGCTCCTATACTCAAATCCGTTTGATATGAATGCTAACATAGCATTCGCTTTCTTCACTGCCTGCATGCCTATTTTCAATGACTGGTGTACCATGACACCCAGGTCTCGTTGCATCTCCCCTTTTCCTAATCGGCCACCGAGCATGACCGAGTTACGGACAATAACGATACGGAGTACAAGAAGGAGATAGATAACTTAGTGACTTGGTGTCAGGACATTAACATCTCCGCCAATGTCAGCAAGGCGAAGGAGCTGGCTATTGACTCGGGGATAGATGGTGGAGTTGATGCCCTAATCTGCATCGATGGAACGGAAATGAAAATTGTTGAGAGGTCATGTTGCATGGCGTTAATCTTATCAACAATATGTTGGGGTGCAATCACTTTCAGGCGACACTCAAGAAGTCACACCAACACCTTTACCTCAGGAGGAGACTGGGAAAAATAATAAACCTGAACCTCAATCTAAAACATAATGCGCCGCGTATCAGAGCTATTTACAACAACACAAACCCAGCTGGATGTCTCAGGGCTTGTAGAAAGATTGCATCATCCATCGTTGTGCAACTCGGCACAGTTAATGAATATATTTTGCACAAATTGGTCGCTTTGTGTTTTTACAGAAGTCGAATTCCCAAATGCACTGGGCATTTCCAAGAAGAACGGGATGATGGATAATATAGAGTCATGGTGTCAATGAATCATACAGTGTGGAAACTGGCCTTTCGTCCCATTTGCCCGCACCCACAATCATGTCCCATCTACACGAGTCCCCCAGGCCTGCGTTTGGCGCGTGTTACTCTAAACCTGCCCTATTCATGTACCTATCCAAATGTTTCAAACGTTGCGATAATACCTGTCTCAGCTGTCTGCTCTGGCCGCTTGTCCAGACTCACTCTCCTTTGTTTAAAGGGACTCACTCCCCTTTGTTTAATTTTTTTATCCATCGTGTTCCTATTAAACCTTTCCCCATTACCTTAAACCTATGTACTGTGGTTCTCGATTCACCTATTCTGGGAAGGAGACTCCGTGCGTCTCCGCTATCTATTATTTTCATGGTTTTGTACTCAAATGTTCATATTTGCAAATACATGGAAATTCAGTATTTGTTGGAAATAAGAACAATATTAACATCACAATCTGTTTCATCAAATATATTCTTCATTTTGTATTTTCTCCGCGTCGCCTCATCGCCAACAATCCGTCTCGACCGTTCTCCGTTTTTTTTCATTTAAAGTTTGTCTTAAATGTATGTTTCAATGTTACTTGCTATGTTTTATATGGGGACTGAAGAGGAGGGGGGGGGTCGGAGGGGAAATTGTCCAGTCACGTACCTCGACTGAGATGCGATCTTTCACAGTTTCGCATCTACGTCCCCCCTGCGGCCTAACAACATGGAGTGGCACGGCCTTTCTTGGAGCCCGGCCCGGAGTCTCCAGCGGCGGGCGCGGCGTGGACTTACCATCGAGGAGCGTGCGATCCTTTGCCGAAGATCGCCAGCGAAAGTGCTCCGACCGCGGGGCCTCTGGACTTCAACATCGTGTAGCCGCGGTCTCCGGCAAGAAGAGGCCGACTCGGGAGCTCCATGCCGCGTAGTGTTCCGATTCGTCCCGACGCTGGAGTTTCGATCATCCCGACGCGAGGGCTTGAACTTCGGACCGTCGGCAGCGGCGAACTGCGGAGGGTTCAAAGGCTCCGACCACGGGTGAACAAAGGAGGAAGATGACCGAACTTTATTGCTTCCATCACAGTGAGGAATGTTGATTCCATTCTGGTGGATGTTTATGTTAAATTTTATTTCATGTGACTGTGCGTATTGTTGCTTTGCACTCAGTATGGCTGTATGGTAATTCAAATATCACTGTACCTCAATTGGTGCATGTGACAATAAACGCGAACTTGAACTTGAACTTGAACTTTGCTTCATCCAAAGCACGAGTTTGAATTGATTGTGTCCATGTATGGTAGGTCTGATCTGAGTGGATAGCATGTAAAACAACGCGTTTCACTGTACCTCGGCATGTAATAATAATAAATGTAGCCTAACCCTAGGCAAACATATTGATTGGAGATAAGTAATAACTGTGATCAGAGCGGGTCGATTGGTAATATGATGGGGACAAAGAATGTACACGTGACACACCCGGTTTTGCTGCACAAGAGAAGTAAAATTCCTCGTATGTTGCAAAACATATTTGGCGAATAAAATCTGATTCTGATTCTGATTCTGATTCTGAAAAGAATCGTTGTTCACCACGAATGAATAGTTCGACAAATGCGAAGAGGGGTTGGGAGGAGGAGAAAGAACACAGTAAAATGCTAATACTGTATTGCGCACCGCAGTAATTGCTTGGCATCTGAAATACAAGGAAAAAATGTTAAACCCAGAAGATTCAGACTTGAGAGGACAACGGATCTAATGTCAGAAATGAATGACCTTATCAAAGCTCCGATCTTGTAGAAACAAGTACACGCTGTGTTCTTGTTTCACAAAGCACACGCCCGCAAACATAGGTGTTTCACCGCACTGTGGATTAGAGTGTAAACTGGCTAGTCAGCGCATCTCAACATTGCTGCAGAATCAGTTGCTGCCCAACATTTATTGCTCAACAGAAATACACAAACATAGCTACCAATTACAACTGTCGAGTTGCCTATTCAAGGAAATAGTGGTGAACCCGACTCACGAAGATACCACGTGTGGAGAAATATGCATATACTGGGCCAATAGTCACTGAGTCACACAGCAGAGAAATAGGCCGAAAAACTGTGTTTGTCTGCTGTCCAATTACTAAATTCCATCTACAAGCACTTAATCTGCCGAATACTATGCCCTGGAACTACCTCTTTTAGGGGAAGTGATACTTACCTTCGACTCGGGCAGAGACTGAATTCCAGACGTATCCGTCGCATCAAGTGGTTCTCAAAGGGCGAACAATTGTCCAGATCATCCATTCTGCGCAGATGGAAAGAATGACAAGTGAATGTATTGACCCCGACATCGAGACTTCTGCGAGGCCTTTGCAAGATAGATTTGAGAGAATTGCAGCCCGCATATGGATTATTACGTTATGATCATCGTTCAGAATAAGAATTCACCTTGGAGTGACATGATGTCAGATGTAATATATTCTCGCAGATATATTTGAATCTACAGTATTATCTACCCCACAAAATGAGGATGACAATTTATGAAATGCAAACATGGTTGGGGCGAACATATCTGTGGCAAATAGGGAAATGAACACTGATGTGACCTGGTTGGAAATGAATATAAAACCAAGAACAGTTTGTAATTATGATATTGAATTCCAAACAGACTTGAGCTTGGGATTGTGCGTGTGACGGTGTGTACCTGTGTCAGCTGGGGAAGGGGTGGCAGTTATCCCCAAACCACGGCATCTCGGAATCTGCTCTCCCTCTGTCACTGCTTCCAAGGCTCCAATGCCCACGGACCTCTGTCAATGAGGATAGGGGACAGCATCTCCCTCATAATAAATCTCTACATCGATGCCCTGCAAGGACTCAGTCCCCTAATATTCTCCCTTTGCACTCTCGAATGTACGGATACAGTTGGTTCTAATCATATCTACAGGTTTAGGCACAAACCCACTGTGGTTGGTCAACGCAGGAATAATTGCAATATTGTGTACAGGAGGGGGATAGAGAACTAAGATACATGGTGTGTGGACAATAATCTTTCCCTCAATGTCAGCAAGACGAAGGAGCTAGTTATTGACTTCAGGAAACATGGTGCAAGACATGCCCCATCAGCATCAATGGTGCAGAAGTGGAAATAGATCACAGCTTTCCTTTGGTGTTAATACTATCTAAGGTCTGTCGTGGATCACCCACATAGATGCAACACTCCAGAAGGCAAACTAACGTCTTTATATCCCGAGGAGACAGAGAAATCTCGTCATGTCTCCAGTGACTGTTCCAAACTTCTGTAGATGCAGAATAGAAAGCATCATGTAGGGTTCCATCACATCTTGTTTTGAGAAAAGCTCTGCCTAGCAACACAAGCAAATGGGGAGATTTGTAGATGTAGCCCTGTCCGTCACACAGACCAGACTTCTCACCACTGATACAAATTACTCCTTACTCTGCCTTGGAAAAGCAGCCAATGCAACCAATGAGCCGTTTCACCACGACCATTCCTTCTTCTGCCTGCTCCAGTCGGCAGAAAGTACACACGCGGGAAAGCGCGCACCACCACTAGCTTCTTCTCGTCCGTTATCGGGCTTCATAAGGGTCATTCTATAAGCTATTATGCTGTTTATTTCACATTTCCCAATTGATGACATTGGACTTTTCTCTGGAGCTGATACGCTACATCGCTGAAACTATATTCTGCTCTCTGAATCTGCTCCTTTCCTCTCTCTGTTATACGTGAGTTTGAAATGATTGTACCTATGCACGGAATATCTGTTCTGCCAGGATTACATGCAAACACAGTTTTTTCACTGTACCTGTATATTTCACAATAATAATCCTAATCCTGAACCTGTACCTGAACCTAATGTGCCTCGCATCTTAATTGTTTACAACTCCGCCAAGCCAGTGGGAGGTCTCAAAAGTGAGATAAGTATTGCATCATCTGTCTCTCTAACTGTGCACTTCAGAACAGTTGAATAAGAATTTCTGCATCTGTTTGAATGAATCTTTTGTATTTTTATAAAAAGCTCGAATTCTACAACTGTGAATGTCCGTTTCTTAGGACAAAGGTAGACCGGAATTACGCAATGCGGTTTGCACAAATGTTGTTCATTCTGACAAATTTACGGATAAATCAGGCTTTTCATAAGATTCAAGAACGATGTTCAACATGATATTCTATATCATGAACTATAGTCTACATTCTGTATCTTCATCTTTGCTCTATGTATTGTACGTTTGAAGTGTTTGCATCTACATATGAAGTATCTGGACATTTTGAATAACATGGAAAACAAAGATTTCCACCGTACCCCAGTACCCATGACAGTAATAGACCTTACCTGAGGTAACACAAACCTAATAATCTGCGGTGAGTAACAAACATGTCCAGAGCGGTAATGTTCGTACTATGATGGAGACAGGAGACGATGAAGATTGGAGACGATGTTGATGTATAAGAGAAGGTGATTAACGGTTGTTAACAATAAATTAATTGTTGGACAAGTGCAAAGGGAAGGCGCCGAGAGGGGATAGGATGTATCATCGCCGCTAGGCCCATCTACCAGATTAGGCAAATATCCTTCTAAACCTAACCTGTTTATGTACCTGTCTAAAAGTTTCTTATACAGTGCGATTGCACCTGCCTCATCCCCCTCCTCCGACAGCTCGGTCCACACACCTACCATGTTTTGTTTAAACAATTTGCCGCTCAGGTTCCTATTAAATCTCTCAACCCGCTCCTTGAACCGTGTCCCATTGTTCTCGATTCCCCTTCTCTGGTTCAAAGTTTGTCTATTTACACTATATTTTCATCTCATGATCGTGTATACACGTCCTCCTGTGCTCCAATAAATAAAGACCTAGCCTCCTAAACTTCTCCCTTTCGCTCAGTAACTCAAGTCCTGGCGACATCCCAGTAAATCTCTTATGTACCTCCTTCCAGCTTGACACTATCTTTCACCAACAGGATGACCAAAACTGGACTCAACACTCTGTGAGGCCTCACCAATGTCTTGTACACGTGTAATATGACCTCCCTACATCTATATTCAATATTCTGATTGATGATGGCCTATGTGCCAAAAGCCTTCTTGACCACCCTATCTACTTGTGATGCCACGTTCAAGGAGCTACAGTATGTACCTGCAATGTTGGATCCCTCTTCACTACAACACTGCCCTGACACCTACATTTCACTATGTAAGTCCTGCGCTGGTTTGACTTCCCAAAATGCAAAACTTAACAATTATCAGCATTAAAGTCCAACACAACTCCTCAGCCCACCTGCTCAACTGCTCAAGGTCCTGCTGTCATTCTTAACAACCATCTTCGCTATCGACAATACTACCAACCATGGTGACATCGGCAAACTTATTAATGATGTATACGTTCTCATCCAAATCCTTGATATAGATGACAAACAGCAATGGGTCCAGCACCGACGCCTGAAGTGTGTATGAATCATTGGTGACATGCCGAATTTCCTCAGATTCCTTTTGATGCGCTTTTGTGGCTGACGCTTCAATATGGTCGGTGCCCGACAGATCTTTGGTGATATTAATGCCATGGAATTTCAAGTTCCCAACCATTTCCACTTTGGCCCCATAGGTGTAGATTGGGGAAGGGTACTCCATCGGGATTCCTGAAGACAGTAACTAGCTCCTTCGTGTTGCTGGCATTGAGTGAGAGAGTGATCTCCGGACACCAACCATGTTGCTAAGCTCCCCGTCTTCCTCTTGTGCTCCGTCTCGTCAGTGTTCATGATCCGCCCACCACAGAGTTGTCACCTGAAGATTTGTATATGTGGCTTTTTGCCGAATTTGGCCGCACAGTTCTGAGTGTACAGGAGTCAAGGGACTGCATCCGAGCCAGTAGCTCACCACAGATTCACTCTCGGGATAGCCTGCCACAGTAACCGTAGGTACAGGTGAACCCGAGACTGATGGAGTGGGAAATATTCCTCCAGACATTCTGTTCAAAGCGGACGGAGAATGCATTTAGCTCCTCGGGGAGGGACCCATTGTCGCCATCGATGTTGCCCACCTTCGCTTTGTAGCCCGTTCCAGCGTGCAAGCCTTGCCACAATCTGCGGGTATCCGTCTCATTGCCTCGGGTCTCCAGCTTGGTCCGGAATTCCCTCTTGGCCTCCTTAATGGCTCTGCGACAGTCATAGATAGATTTCCCGTGCCGCACGGCATAGACTGTCGTGAACGCTGCAGACTTGGGACGGCACGGTGGCGTACCGGTAGAGTTACTGCCTTGCAGTACCAGAGACCTGGGTTCGTTCCTGACTACGGGTGCAGTCCGTTAGGAGTTGATATATTCTCCCCGTGACCTGCGTGGATTTTGTCCGGCTGCTCCGGTTCCATCCCACACTCCAAAGTCGCACAGAACAAGTTTGTAGATTAATTAGTTTAATAGAATAGTAAATTGTTCCTGGTGTGTGTATGATAGTGTTAGTTTTACGGAGATCGCTGGTCAGCGCGGACACGGTGGGCCGAAGGGCCTGTTTCCCGGTTGTATCTCTAAACTAAGCAAAAGTACACTTGAAGGTAGACAAAACTACTGGAGAAACGCAGCGGGTGAGGCAGCATCTATGGAGCGAAGGAGTAGTGACGTTTCTGGTCGAGACCCTTCTTGAAACTTGAGATTCACCTGTGAATGGAGCTCACGGATCACCCATGGTTTCGGTTTGGGGATTATACGTATCGTATTCTTCGGTTCACAGTGTCCTTGTGTGTATTAACCAGCGTCTGCAGTTCTTTGTTCCCAGCATCAGTTTATATGCTGTGCTGCTCCATGCTCGCTTTGTTCTGCAGCTCGCTGTATAACTGGCTCTGTTGTGAGCCCAGGTGTACTCCGCGTCCGCCCCCAACTCTCTGGCTGAGGCGGCGGTTGCCAATAGAGACGGAGAGCGGCGGCAGGTTACTGGGAGGGTCGGTGCAGGTTTCCTTTGTGTGGAAATGTGTCTGCGGTGTTGTTTACCTGCTGCTGCAAGTCCCGCCCAAAGCAGCGATTGCCATTGAAACTACGGCAGACTGATTCACAGTCCGGAGCGGTGACAATTTGTCCGCGACATCATAGACATAGAAACATAGAAACATAGAAATTAGTTGCAGGAGTAGGCCATTCGGCCCTTCGAGCCTGCACCGCCATTCAATATGATCATGGCTTAGCATCCAACTCAGTATCCCGTCCCTGCCTTCTCTCCATACCCTCTGATCCCTTTAGCCACAAGGGCCACATCTAACTCCCTCTTAAATATAGACAATGAACTGGCCTCGACTACCCTCTGTGGCAGAGAGTTCCAGAGATTCACCACTCTCTGTGTGAAAAAAGTTCTTCTCATCTCGGTTTTAAAGGATTTTCCCCGTATCCTTAAGCTGTGACCCCTTGTCCTGGACTTCCCCAACATCGGGAGCAATCTTCCTGCATCTAGCCTGTCCAACCCCTTAAGAATTTTGTAAGTTTCTATAAGATCCCCTCTCAATCTCCTAAATTCTAGAGAGTATAAACCAAGTCTATCCAGTCTTTCTTCATAAGACAGTCCTGACATCCCAGGAATCAGTCTGGTGAACCTTCTCTGCACTCCCTCTATGGCAATAATGTCCTTCATTGTCCAGTGTTTGGGCAGTGATCGTTTGTGGAGACGCCCCACTGGATAAACCTGTGTCTGTTGTATCATTGTCCTCCGGAACTCACAGAGGACTGAGTCATTGTATTATCCCTTCTGTGGCCGACGTCTGGGCACCGTGGACGCGGGCTAGAAGGCGACAATGTTGATCCGCTCTATCGCTCGTTTTATCTTGGACGGAGCTTACTGCGATTTCCCTGAAGTTTTTAATTTCAAATTCACAATTTTTACTGGCGATTGGGCGATGGTTCCGTTGCCTCGGCTGATTGATCTTTGGTGTGTTGAGGGTCTGAGTCTCGGACTACAGGAGAAACCGGAAATGCCCCGTCACTCTCCCTGGAAAACTGCTCGGAATGCCAACTGCTGGTCGGAGAACTGAAGCAGAAATTAGTTTGTTTGAGGTAAGGGTTTGAATGGGAAGAAAAGACGGGTAGTTGGGGGTTGCATGCAGAGAGAGCAGATGAGCAAATGTTTTTTTTGTGTGGGAAGAAATTGTAGATGCTGGTTTAAACCGAAGAAAGGCACATGAAGCTGGAGTAACTCAGCGGGTCAGGCAGCATCTCGGGGGGGAAGTAATGGGTGACGTTTCGGCTCGATACCCTTCTTCAGACTGAGAGTCAGAGGAGAGGGGGACAAGTGATATGGATGGTACAAGGTAAAAATAATTGGATGATATGCAAAAAAGCCGATAATCAAAGAAATACCTTCCCCTCTTTCACCCTCACCCTTTGTCCCTCCCTCTTCCCCTCCCTCTTCCACTCCTCTTCCCCTCCCTCTGCCCCTCTCCTCAGCCCCTCCCCTCCCTCTGCCCCTCCATCTTCCCCTCCCTCTGCCCACAGACGGAAATCGCGGGAGAGGGGACAGGGGGAGAACACACCCCTCCGTGTTTTGAGAGGTGGGGGGCAATCACCCCCCCCCCCATGTTTTGTAATCCGGATTTTTAAATTCGGTGAAAAAACATCTATTAAGAATCTCCGCTTTCCGCGAGACATTGGGGGTGGAACTGATGATCGAGGGCGCTGATTGGGCGAGAGAGACGTTAGTCAGCATGCAGTGGGGGGCGGGATATGATGATTCACCGCGATGATTGGAGCAGGGAGTTGTCGGTCAGAGGCGGATGTAGGAGGTGGGGTGTGGGTGGGACTGAATATAGAGCGCGGTGATTGGAGGAGGGAGACGTCCTGGTGGAGCAAAGAAGATCCGCCCGTTTACGGAAGATCCCGCTGCCGATTGTTAGCCGCGCCCTGCGATGAAAGGCCCCGCGAATGGGCTGATTGAAGACCCACGATTCGGCGCGGACGAAGCTGCTGTTGCTGGAGATCGGAGTCGGTCACCAACCAGGTCAGCTCCCGATGTTACCGTCCACAAGGCCCACGGCTGATGCCTCGCGCGCGCGTGTTTGTTTGTGTGCGTGCGGCACCAAGAAATCGTGTCCCCCCATGTTTTGAAAGCGGTTTCCGCCCATGGACCCCACAGTGCGTCACTCGATCAGTACTGCCACGCACTGCGTCACTGGATCCGTACTACCGCACAGTGTATCACTCCATCGATACAAGAATGTTGATTCCGGATCTAAAACTCTCTGGTTCAGTCCATCACGGAGAGGAACACTAGAATCCAAACCATTGTTTATTTGTAAACAGTACAGCGGGACCGACCTCGGATCCACTCACTCGAGACCCTAGCAGCCTCGCGTAAACAGAACAGAAGGAAATACAACCGACACGCCCCATAGGAAAGTTCACCGTTTTATACCCCTATAAACAAAAGGCGCGAAAGTACAGGGGGAGGCAACCCCTACAAGCCAATCACCGATACCGACAAGAATATATCTGGGGAGGTAACTACTTTGCCCAATCACAGATCAGTACTCATAACATCCAGGTGCAGGCCATCCTTCTGGACCGATCACAGGTACCAGCGGGAAGACACTGAAACAAAGCAGAACATAAAACTCCCCTAACCAATCATAAACATGAATTCAGGGTATTTGCGCTGAAACATAACAGAAACCTCTTTAGGAACCACGACATAGTGGCAACAGGTGGGTCACATGGGCAGAAGCTTCCTGGAGCTTCTTCAGAGTTCCAGACTTAATGGAGCCAGCTGGGTCACATGGGTCTCCAGCACCTTGCAAAGTGATGTCATTATCAATGAAGCCCATTCTCTCACAGATACTTGACATTTTCCAAAGTACCCAAACCCCTGCACATTCACAACCCCACAGTGTATCACTCCATCAGTACAACCCCACAGTGTATCACTCCATCAGTACAACCCCACAGTGTATCACTCCATCAGTACTACCCCACAGTGTATCACTCCATCAGTACTACCCCACAGTGTATCACTCCATCAGTACTACCCCACAGTGTATCACTCCATCGGTACAACCCCACAGTGTATCAATCCATCAGTACAACCCCACAGTGAAGCACTCCATCAGTACTACCCCACAATATATTAGCACAGCAGTACTGTAGTAGCCATTTAGCTCAACTCAGTTTGTTATAACTATAACCAGTTACCTTTATATTTTATCTGCCTGCAATTATGTTGGCGGGATTTCTACGTAGTCTGAGGCGACTTTGCGGTTGGGATTCTCGCGCAGACTCGCTAGTAGTTTTAATTTAATTGGAAGAAGCATGGGGGAAGATCGTGCACGAGTTTGACTATGAGTAAGATCAAAATGTATTTATACAAGAAAAAGTTTGGTTGAATATCTTAGTTTAAAAAATATATATTTTTATTAGAAGCATATACATATCATAAACAAACACGATTTGTTTATCAGTTACATATTAACACAGCTTCTCTTTATTTTTGTATAGATTTTTTGAAAGATAGAGCTATAGAAAGAAGGGAGGGAGAAAAAAGAAAAAAAAGAAAAGAAATTACAAATAACACAATTTTGGAGATAGGTCCGTAGATTTGGAAGTGTAATTATTCATCCAATACTGGATTCAAGTTTCAGTCAAGCTTCCGTGTTGAACCAATTTACCCTTACAGAAAATCAATAAATGTAGACCATAATCTCGCAAATGAGTCTGATTTGTCAATTGAGACAAGTCTAATTTGTTCCAAGTGTAAGGTCTCTCATATCTCCATAATCCACATTTTAATTGTGGGGGTTGTTGGGTTTTTCCAAATTTTTAATATAAATTTTTTCCCAATTATTATACTATAATTAAGGAAATTTCTTTGGTTTATTGTAAGTTTGAAGCTTTGTTCTGATATTCCTAATATTATTAGTTTTGGATCAGGATCTAATTGGATATTAACAACCAGAAATAATGTTTAAAATACCCGTCCAGAAATTTTTAATTTTTAGTAGTTTACAAAAGTATGAATTAAATTAGCTTCTAAATATTGACATTTGTCACAGATAGGAGAAATATTTGGATGAATTCTGTTTAATTTTTTTTAGAATAGTACTTTAAATTTTATTAAAGAATGTCTAGCATTTAACGAGCATTGATGTATATGTTGTAAACTTTCATCCCATATATCTTTCATTATGGGTTGAGCTAATTCATTTTCCCATGCTTGTCTATATAGTTCCGTCGACGGAACCTCACTTTCTAAAAGAATATTATAAATGTGAGATATTAATTTATCTGTGTTAGGATGTTTATTCAAACATTAATCAAGAATCTCTGGCTCCCTAGTTCTATATTCATGTGTATGTGATTTTACATAATCTCTAAGTTGTAAATATCTAAAACAAATATTTGAATGTAGTCCATAATTCTGTTGTAACTCCTGAAATGAAAGAAAAATACGTTTTCTGTAAAGGTGTCCCACCTTTTTAATTCCATACATTTCCCATTGTGCAAGACCTTTATCCAACAGAAGGTTTAAATGAAGGATTATTTACAATGGGGAGAAGGAGTGATAAATTATCCAATTTTAATGTCATTTTTAATTGTTTCCAAGTTCGTATACCACTATATATTATCGCATTTTCACTATAAGTTTTTTAATTCAATATTGTAGGGGTTAACAAGATCGAACAATTTCAAAAGGTAAACAATCTTCCTTTTCCATCTTTAACCAATCTGGTTGTTGATCCATATCTTCCAACCAGGAGTTCATATTTTTAATATTACCTGCCCAAAAATATCTTATTGTTTTTACTACTGCAATAAAGAAACTATTAATCAAGAGACTGTGTTTGGAAGACTTCCCTTTCGACGGCATTGAATGTCTCGGGGAAAGCTGGTGAATGCATTTCGATTATCTGCTGGACCCGTGTCTTCAATCGTAGTGACTAAAGGAAAGAATCCTTGAAACGATATGAAAAACTGTCACTGTGAGTACTACCCCAGATTACGTCACTCCATCAGTACTACTCCACAGTTTGTCACACTATCAGTACTATTCCACAGTGCCTCTCCATCAGTACTGCCCCACAGTGTGTCACCCCATCAGTACTACCTCACAGGTTATCACTCCATCAGTACTGCCCCACAGTGTGTCACTCCATCAGAACTATTCCACAGGTTATCACTCCATCAGTACTAACCCACAGTGTGTCACTCCATCAGAACTATTCCACAGTGTCTCTCCATCAGTACTACCCCAGATTATGTCACTCCATCAGTACTTCTCCACAGTGTGTCACACTATCAGTACTATTCCACAGTGTCTCTCCATCAGTACTTCCCCACAGCGTGTCACTCCATCAGTACTGCCCCACAGTGTGTCACTCCATCAGTACTGCCCCACAGTGTGTCACTCCATCAGTACTACCCCACTGTGTGTCACTCTATCAGAACTACCTCACAGGTTATCACTCCATCAGTACTACCCCACAGTGTGTCACTCCATCAGAACTACCCCACAGTGTATAGGCTCTGTCTTACCTGTTGGCGGTCATCGGCGGTGAAGCGCGGCGTCGCCGATAGCGAGGACCGCGCGGCAACGGCGAGAGCGTCGAGCCTATCCACCGGAGCGCCGCACGGATGTTGCGCGGGGGCCGAGTTAATTCAAACACGGCGGGTCCCACGTGCTTGCGGTAAGTAAAAAAAGGGCGGGCCGACTGCGATGACGTCGGCCCGCCGCACGTGACTCACCAGCGGCGGCTGTGGCGGTGGCCATCCTGATCGCGGCGCTGTAGCGGTGGCTGTGACTGCGGCCGCGCAGCACACGTGCCTCACTGGCGGCGGCACTGGGGCTGTGGCAGAGGAGGTTTGACGCACGGCGCTCGACCCACACTGGCGGCGGCCCGTGCGAGCGGCCGTGCCGCACTTGTGCATCACTGGTGGAGGTTGTGCGGTGAGTATAGTGTTTTCGACATTGTTGATTTTATTTTAGCACCGCGCGGTGTTGGGAACACCGCCGCACGGCCCGGGAATTGTACGTTCTCACGAGTGCGCGGTCTATGGCGGCAGATTATTCCCGTTTCGCCGCCAATGACCGCAGATTCGTGAGACAGGCCTTTTACACTCCATCAGTACCACGCCTAGGGGACAACTCCATCAGTACCACCACCGTGTGTCCCTCCATCAGTACCTCCACAGTGTGTCCCTCCATCAGTACCACCACAGTGTGTCCCTCCATCAGTACCACCACCGTGTGTCCCTCCATCAGTACCACCACAGTGTGTCCCTCCATCAGTACCACCACAGTGTGTCCCTCCATCAGTACCTCCACAGTGTGTCCCTCCATCAGTACCACCACAGTGTGTCCCTCCATCAGTACCACCACCGTGTGTCACTCCATCAGTACCACCACAGTGTGTCCCTCCATCAGGACCACCACAGTGTGTCACTCCATCGGTACCACCACAGTGTGTCCCTCCATCAGTACCACCACAGTGTGTCCCTCCATCTGTACCACCACAGTGTGTCCCTCCATCAGTACCACCACAGTGTGTCCTTCCATCAGTACCACCACCGTGTGTCACTCCATCAGTACCACCACAGTGTGTCCCTCCATCAGGACCACCACAGTGTGTCCCTCCATCAGTACCACCACCGTGTGTCACTCCATCAGTACCACCACAGTGTGTCCCACCATCAGTACAACCACAGTGTGTCACTCCATCGGTATCACCACAGTGTGTCACTCCATCAGTACCACCATCTGCCGGCGCGGCTTTAAAGCCTTTACATCGCCCGGCACGGCTTTAACGGCCGCGGGACTTGCCATCGCCCGCCGGGGCTCCAACATCAAGACCCGGAGCAGGGCCATACATCGCCAGGCGCAGCCTTAACGGCCGCGGGACTTACCTTCGCCCGCCCGGGGCTTTAACATCGGGAGATGAATGGAAAGCTGGGGAGAGACAATGACTTTGCCTTCCATCACAGTGAGGAGGAGATTCACTGTGATGGATCTTTGTGTAAATTGTGTTAATTGTGTGTCTTTGTTTGTTTTTCTTGTTGTATGATTGCAGAAACCAAATTTCGTTTGAACTTCATTGAGGTTCAAATTACAATAAACGGTATTGTATTGTATAGTATTGTACAGTGTGTAACTCTGCACAATATGTAACTCCATCAGTACCACCACAGTGTGTCACTCCATCAGTACCACCACAGTGTGCCCCTCCATCAGTACCACCACAGTGTGTCAGTCCATCAGTACCACCACAGTGTGTCCCTCCATCAGTACCACCACAATTTGTCACTGCGTCAGTTCTGCCCCATTTTTATCCCTCCATCAGTATTATCCCACTGTGTGTCACTCCATCAGTGGACGGGGAGAGGGCAGCCCTGAGAGGGGGAATAGAGAGCGTAGGGGAGCGAGTAACAGTTCAGCTAGAGTGACAGCAGTAAGGTTGGAGGGAGAGAGAAAGAGAGGAGGGAGAGGTGCTGCAACATTCGCCGTTTTATTTAGGTTTAGGACAATTCTGAGGCGGCAATGTTTCTGTTCTCTGAGTGTCGTGAGTCTTTGGGTCGTTCCTCCTCAGAGGTGATGAAGGCAGAGAATGTTATTGTCCCATGGTATAGTCTGATCTATTCCAGGCAAGCAGGGAGTGAATGGTTACCGGGGTCAGTCAGTGGGAGTGTGGGGTGGAGGTCACAGTCAGTCAAGCCGCGATCATATTGAGGGGTGAAGCAGAGTGGAGGGGGGAAGGGGCATTTTAGTCTGAGGTGATGTGTTGAACTAATTCCACAACCTGTGGACAAAGGTCGCCCAGTCCAGTCCACCTTCAAACTGGGCACCAGAAGCCCTGAGAGGGTCCCTGGAATTTGGCATTGCCTTGCTGAGTGAAACGGATTGAAGGAAATCCAGACAAACAACATGAGGTGGTGAGTTGGATCTGATGGAGTTTGAAACAATATCCCTTTGCTGGAACAATGCCGCCTCTCCCAATTTCCATCCCTCAGTATCTATCGCCACAATTCCCAGTCTTTGGAGTTTCTCAATCAATTCCCTGAATAAATCACAACCTGTCTCAGCAGGGATTTCACTCGGCTGATGTCATCTATTTGTGAATCATTTCAACATCTCTATTTTTAAACTCTGTTGAAACTTCACTGTCCCGGTGGAGACGGAAAATGGTATAAAATCTCCAGGAATGTTCTCCCTCAGCATTTCATTCCGAGACATTACCGGTGGCACTCACGGGGACACGTCGCTGGGCAGAGAAAATGGGGCACAGTGTAAAACTGGATCAATATTACAGTGTGGCGAAAATCGTGTACGTGATCATTGCTGCCGTTGGAGTCCCTGGTAAGTGAGCAGAACAATTCAAGTTTTATAACTCCGCGTGTTAACTGGTGTTGACCTGATTCTCATCATGTTACAAGTTCCCAACTGATGATCGTTGTACAAGAATATGTGAGCAATATCAATCCCCTCAGTGAAATATTTGTGAATTAACGCTGTGATTTTTCTTATTTCCAGACATCTGAACCTAACCCTCTTTTTCTCTCACTGCTGCCGGCCGGGACCCACTAGAATGTTGTTCATGCCTTCAGTGGGACCTTGCCCAGAGTTGTCCCAGTGCTCGGGACAGGCAGGCAGGCAGGCAGCTCTCCGGGACGGTGTGACTGGGAGAGAGGGGTTCACATTGTGAAGTTCACTGTGTCTGAGTTATTGATCAGAGTGAACACCCGCTCCTGTGGACACTGTGTCTCACTGTGGAGTCTGTCTGTCACAGTCGGATTCCACCCACAGCCTGTTGGTCGATAATTGGATCGATCTCCTGGACCAGTGGCCGCGGATCTACCGGCGTGTGTGTGTTGTTACTTCACCTGCACCATCTTGAGTATGCTGAGATTAGCCGCTGTATGTCTAAACTAACCCGACTAACTCCGCCCCCCTGTCTCTGTGCTTTGGTACATATATCCCACACCGTCCATACATGGGGATAATAGGTTGCATTCCTGGCACCGTCTGGATTTCGTGTGTGGGAAAGAACTGCAGATGCTGGTTTAAATCGAAGATAGACACAAAGTGCTGGAGTGACTCCGCGGGGCGGGCAGCATCTCTGGAGAGAAGGAATGGGTGACGTTTCGGATCAAGACCATTCTTCAGTCCCCATTCCTTCTCTCCAGAGATGCTGCCTGTCCCGCTGAGTTACTCCGCTTTCTGCGTCGACCGTCTGGATTTCAGAAGGGGTGGACTCTCATTTGCAACAATTGGCCTCTGCTTCAGGAGGGAAGTGTGAAGGGCACCTTGTGTGGGGAGGGAGAGAAAGAGGAATATCAGGGATGATTGGATATGGCGGCCATTGTAGTGCATTCTTTCCCCTGCTTTACCTTTACCTTTAGAAATGAGATAAGGAGGAATTTCTTTAGACAGAGGGTGGTGAATCTGTGCAATTCATTGCGGCATACGGGGGTGGAGGCCAAGTCAATGGATAGTTTTAAGGCGGAGAGCGATAGATTCTTGATTAGTGCGGGTGTCGGGGGGTGACGGGGAGAAGGCAAGAGAATGGGGTTGAGAGGGAAAGATAGATCGGCCATGATTGAATG
>JAXLNO010002186.1:0-31943 GCA_038087875.1 Malacoraja senta | reverse complement strand
AGATGATTTAAATGGCCATTAATTTACGGGAATTAAACACTATATTCCTTCCATTTGGCCTATAAATTCATGACAATGAGAATTAAACATCATGTTATATTGTGAATTCTTGTGTGAATGTTATTTGGACACTTAGGCTATTTAAAAATGTTAATCTTTTCTTAAGAAATTGATAAGATGTTTAGATCTAGTAATTGAATTTTGTAATTAGCTACAATTAGGTAACTAACTAATTATATGCTTTAATTTCAGGTCATCCAAGTAAGATTGTTTCATATTTGTTTCAGAATGCTTCAATCTATAATAACTGAAAATTTCATTCAGTTCTCTTAATTTTTAAGAAAGTTATGGGCTTTTGACTGTCCTCGATCACAGCTTTTGAGTTAAGTTAATGGAAAAGCAATAGGGAACAAGATGCTAATTTCAGAGTATGAAAATGGCCATAACGTTTTTAATACTGAAGATATGAAAGTGAATTAGGTGTCAAATTAAACTTCTTTTTATGCTTTATCTGATGGGATAAATTGCACTTGATTTTTAAAATCTCAAGATTTTGTAACATTGCTAATAATTCCACTTGAAAGAGAGAAAGAAATTGTCGGAGAACTTGGGACTTGCTTGGGAACCAATACAATTTCAGAAACCGAGCTTCACTGACTAAGTACTGTTGCATTTGTAGAACTCTGGCTCCCATTCAAGTGATATATTTGGAGTGAACTCAGCCATGCATACAAGTAAATCAAGGCTATACAACATCTTGGAAATAGAAAAATTACCTGAAGTCGTGCTAAAATGCTGGCTTTTTTTGAATTGGACGAGTAGCTTCTGGAGCAGGAAACACTGCAGAATCTTTTGGTCTTGGAATAAAAAGCATCTCTCACTCCAACCATCCCACACATCTCACAGGTGGCTGATGAAAACAGCACAAGAACAAAATCAACATCAGAGGACAAGAGCGCACTGTTGACATGTACAATCAGTCTGTTATGGCTTCATCACAAATTACATTTGTCACACCTTGGGCTAGAACCCTGCTCCTTTAGTTCAGACATTTTGGTGCAGTCACACTAACTTGGGGATAGTTCAAATTGCTAATTGACCAAGTTACAAAAGAGACAAAAAGCAACCTCAACATAACCACAAAAGGACATGAGTCTGCATGAAGTAACTGTCTCAACTGGCTTTTTGCATTCAGATAAAGGAATGGAAGGGACAAAGAACAGCAGCATGTTGCAAAGCTAAACTGTTAATGCAAGTGTTAAGGGCTTTTTAAAAAATGGTTTAGTGCTAGGTCCCAACTCTTGCCATGCATTTGTTAAGCCAGTCAGCTGGTAAAGATGAAAGTTTTTAGCTACTAATCTTCAGATCCAGCAGACTGAGCAATGGTGTAGGAGAAGATAAACACAAAATGCTGGAGTAACTCAGCGGGACAGGCAGCATCTCTGGAGAGAAGCAGTCTGAAGAAGGGTCTCGACCCAAAACGTCACCCATTCCTTATCTGCAGAGATGCTGCCTGTCCTGCTGAGTCACTCCAGCATTTTGTGTCTATCTTAGACTGAGCAATGGAATTGCCACCAACAATAAAAGGCCTATAGCTCAATATCAATGTCCCCAAGTCATTAACACCCATGCATCAACCACTGTGGATGCTGCTGGGACAGAGGAACATAATAAAATAAAAGCAGCAGTGAGCCATTTAACCCCTCATGCCTATTTCAGCCTCAAAGCAGATGAGCTAATCTTACACCTCAGTGTCACCTATCTGCACTAGCCCCATATCTATTCAGTTGGGTCTTGTATATACTTGATGCCCGATAAAATGGATACTCTGCTCTTGTCTTCATACCAAATTATTTTGTTTCTTCTCCCGTAATAAATGTGCATGTCAAAAATAAACTTCTACAATATTTCTGCAGTAATAAAATGTTTGTTTAATCATTAATTTTATTGTTTAAAAAAACATACTAAAAATGCAGCAATAAATGATTTGGCTGCTGCCAAAGGCGGATGTCACTCCCTGTGGAGGGGGCTACTTTGTTTGGGCAACACCACCAAAGACTGAAGATAAATTCATCAATTTCAAAGTGACAGATGATTAACCAACAACTAGATCCAATGCAGTCAGATGCTGCCTAGAAGTTATAATCACAGTAGTGGAGATATTGGATTTCTCCCCAATATTTTTCAACTGCTTTCAAGCCCTAACATATAAGGTGTATCAATTAAAGGAAAATAAGGTAATAATATTTAGAAACAAAATTTGCCACCTTTTCCAAATTGCTAACAATCCAACGGTTTAAGAAACTTGCTACATGTATCAGCTGCTAGCTCGATTATAGAGATAGGATGTAAAGCATCTGCAAAAAAAAATCCTTCAAAGCATCTGCAAATATTTTCCACTTGTCTTGCTTTAATTCCAAAGCAAGATCAAGATTCCTAGGCTGTGAAACTATACCCACAAAGTAATGAGTCAAGATTGCATCAAATACAATTGTCCGGAACCTTGGAATCAATCAAGAGACTTCCACTTCATTAGCCAAACCCAATTCAAACATAATTTATATCAAAGATACTAGAGCAGAGTATCTCTAGTATCTTTGGTTTATATGGACTGCAGTTGTAAGTGACCAATATTCTTCTGCTTCTCCACAAATCGAGTCATACAACATGGAAACAGGCCCTTCGGCCCTATTTGCCCATGTTGACCAAGATGCCCCATCTATTACCTGCCTGCATTTGGCCCATTTCACACAAAATATTCCCCATTCGTGTATCTGTCCAAATGATAGAATATCAACTAATGCCAGAATCTGTTTCTCATGAAACCAACCTACAATGTCATAATCAATGAACTCACTAATAGGTTTCATAAATGAACAACAACTTCTTAAATCACCAATCAGTTTATGTTGTTTCTCCCCCATTGCTACTAGCTCATAAGAGTACAATGATATGATGAACAAACAATGGAATGGTCTCACAAGTTCATTTTGATGGCAAAGTTTTACCAGTTAATAAATCTTGTCTAATTCACTCACTCTCACCCTGCACAAAACACACATCACAGATTTCACGCAAAGGAAGAGAAAATCAGCTTTGTGTGTTTGTAGGGAATATGAATATATTTAATAATCAGAGTTCAAATGTTGGTTAACTGGGTACCACGGCATATAATACAACAGTGTGAACAGAAAGTGCTGAATCCAATATATTCTATAAAGCAAACTCCAACCCACTCTGCCTGTCCCTTCACCGTTCACAAGAAGGATGAGCCAAACAGCCAACAAGAAGCCTGGAACTGACCCATTCCAGATTTGCCATCTGGATACGTGTAGACTTGTCCATTAGTTTTGATAAGTGGAAGGCTAGCCGGTAGTGAGGTCACTTCGTCTTCACTCTCATCAGAAGTGGAGCTGCTGCTGGTGTCCTCACTGCAGCTGTCGTAGCCGTCAAACATCCCAAATGAATCCCTCCTCTTCCTCTCTGACCGTGGGGAGTGCTCAGTCTGCAACAGATAAATAATCAAACTTTCATGAGATGTACCACTGGAGTCTGAAGAAGGGTCTTGACCCGAATCGTCACCCATTCCTTCTCTCCAGAGATGCTGCCTGTCCCGCTAACTGACTCCAGCATTTTGTTTCTACCACTGTAACAAGCGGCATGTTCAGAGCAGGAGGGGCTGGGATGCTCACAGGCCAGGACTGTGGACGTCTTGGTAAGTTGGCTACCCAAAACGACCATTTACAAAAGACCCAAATGTATCCAGGGTGATACAAAGTCCCATGTCCCGCCCTCCGCGTCCCCCACCCTCCGCTTAGAGCATACACCCAAACATAGATTTGACAGCAAAGAGCAACAAAAACAAAATAACAACACTATTTTTAGTTCCCACAACAGTTTTCTGCCTGTGGTCTTTTCAAATTTGGCTCCCAGTTTGCTCATTCACTGCTTGGAGAAAGATAGGATCAAAGCAAAGTTTAATTGACCAGTTACTGTACTGCACTTTTAGAAACACCTAGTCGATTGATCATTGATCGCCAATTGCACCTTCCCCTTTGAAGCTGTGACAAAATTTCAATGTTGTCCCAAAATTGTGTGTCCCAATTAGTAGTAGAAACAAGAAACTGTACATTGCTGGAGACAAAGTGCTTGAGTAACTCAGCAGGTCAAGCAGCTCTCTGCAGAACACGGATAGGTGATGTTTCAGTTCAGGACCCTTTACATCCCAACACGTCACCTATCCATGTTCTCCAGAGATGATTCCTGACACAGCACTCTGTGTATCCCTTATCCATGGGACACACATCAATGTGTCCATCTAAAAGACACAGAGTAAAATATTTGCCCCTTAAATTTTGCTCCTCTCACCTTAAAGCTCACTCACTCTCTATGTAAAAAAACTTGCCCTGCACATTTCCTTTAAACTTTCCCCTCTCATCTTAAAGCTATGCCGTCTAGTCTTTGACATTTCCACCCTGGGAAAAAGGTTCAGTCTGTCCATAATATCTGTGCTTTATTATTATTATAATTAGTTCTATCAGATCTCCCCTCAACTTCCAAGGCTCCAGAGAAAACAACCCAAGTTTGTCCAGATGCTAATTGGTACAGATAATACATTTAGGTGTTGCAATGGGTCTGCAGGTAGGGCTGGGTATATTGGTTGGAGCGAGGGGAGAGGGAGTGTGCTAGGATGGAACCAAGGGAAGGGGTAGTAGAAGGTTAGGGGACTAGGCTGCGATGGAGCTGAGGAGAGGGGCGTGTTGTGTTGGAGCCGAGGGGAGAAGCAGTAGTAGAGATGGTGTCGTATGTAGGTGGTATGTTCAGTTTAGTTTACTGTCACGTGTACCAAGGTACAGTGAAATGCTTTTGTTGTGTGCAAAGACGTACAGGTTTGTAGCTTAATTGGCTTATTGTATTGATAAATTGTCCCTAGTGTGTGTAGGAGAGTGTTGATGTGCGGGGATCTCTGGTCGGTGCGGACTCGGTGGACCGAAGGGCCTGTTTACGCTTTGTATCTCTAAACTAAACTAAACAGTCAGCAGAAAGACTATAAATGATTACAATCGAGCCATTTACAGTGTATAGATACAGTGTATTTATGCAAGGTAAAACCAGCAGTCAGTGACTTGTGATGGAACTGATGGGAGGAACAGCAGCAGGGATGGTCCAGGTGTGTAGGTTGTATAGCCAGTGAGTTGTGATGAATCAGGGGGAGGAGAGGAGATGAGATGAGCTGTAGTAGCGATGGTGTACTGTGTCGGCAGTAGGGCCAGTAGGTTGTGATGATCAGAGGGGAGGGGACGAGCTGTAGTAGAGATTGGTGTAGTAAGTAGGTGGTATGGTCAGTGAGTTGTGATGATCAGAGGGAGGAGGAGGAGGGAGGGGGGGAGGAGGAGGAGGGAGGGGGGAGGAGGAGGAGGGAGGAGGGGGGTGTGTGTGCTGAGATGGAAGTGTGAGAGTGTGAGTAAGTGGTGGAGAGAGAGCTATACAATTATCCAAGGCAGGGGAAGGGAGGAGGATGAGACAGGGGAACACTACAGGACGGCGGGGGGGGGGGGGGTGGGGAAGAGTACCCCATGCTTCTCCCTGTGGGCAGGCAGGCAGGGGGGGGGGGGTGGCAGTGGGTGGGCCTGCCTGCCTGCCCCACAGAGCAGCGGCGGCGGCGGGCTCCACACCGCAAGCGCCTCGGTAGCGGGAGGGAGGGGGCGTAGAGGATGGCGGCTGGCGTGTCTCTGCAGAGGCCGAGACACAACAAAGAGGCCGGGGCTGACAGGCCCGAGGCTGCACTCACCACATCGCGCGTGTTGTCCATGGAGCCGCGGTGTGCGGGGCCCCAGCCCAGCCCAGCCCCGCGGTCTCTCTCTCTCTCCCGCCTCCCTCCCTCCCTCCCTCCCTCCCACCCGCCGACCCGCGAGCCCCGGCCGTTTATTTTTCAAAAACTCCTCTGCGGAATATCAACAAAAATTAGCATCGCTTCCCGCTGCTGCGCACGCGCGGCCACCCCTCCCCCACTCTCCCCCCCCCCCCGTCACGTGGCTGGGACTTTAACTCTCGGGCAGAGGTCGGACGCATGCGCGCCAGCGGGGGCTGGTTATCCTATAGCAAGATTGGCATTTGGACGGCGCTGGTCACATCCTCAGGACATGTTGTGCAGGAAGGAACTGCAGCTGCTGGTATAAACCGAAGATAGACACACAAAAAGCTGGAGTAACTCGGGACAGTTGCCTGAGATGTATGTTTATCTAACTCAAGGTCCCCCTCCCCTCACACACACACACACACACACCAGTATGTCTGAAGAAGGGTCTCGACCCGAAACATCACCCTTTCCTTCTCTGTTTAAGAAGGAACTGCAGATGCTGGAAAATCGAAGGTAGAAAAAAGTGCTGGAGAAACTCAGCGGGTGCAGCAGCATCTATGGAGAGAAGGAAATAGGCAACGTTTCGGGCTGAAACGTTGCCTATTTCCTTCGCTCCATAGATGCTGCTGCACCCGCTGAGTTTCTCCAGCACTTCTGTCTACCCTTTCCTTCTCTCCAGATATAGGGTGGGGTGGGGGGGGGGGGGGTTGCACATGAGGTCATCGGGTCAAAGGGCGTGACGCACGGAGCAGCTCAATCCATGTGGAGTACATGGCAGCTTCCGGCATGTACTGTTAATACACGAAACGCGTACTTTCTTAACCGTTTAAAAAACGCCAAAATTGTCATTTTTTGCGCTGCAAATAATTGTGGAATCGGGGTAAGTGTGCGAGACATTTATCCTACTTCAGAATTCCAAAAGTGAGGAGAAATGACAGAGGAGAGAAGCGAGAGCTGAAGGGACAACAACAGCTAAAGTGGTTGGCGAACATTGGCCGTGCAGATATCAAGATTGAAAATATTTTTGGCAATTATCGCATTTGCTCACTGCATTTCATCAATAGTAAGGCATTATTTGTGTTTTTTTCTTGATTGGTATCTAAAAAGTTTCTGAAGTGATAAATCTGGCTGTAAAATTTTTAAATCACCCATGGTTCTGAAGTTGGTTTTTACATAACGTAAGGTGACGTGCCTCAATGACTATCGACCTGTGGCACTAACACCTGTGGTGATGAAGTGCTTTGAGAGGTTGATCATGACGCAGATCAACTCCTACCTCGACAAAAACCTAGACCCACTGCAGTTCACTTACCGCCACAACAGATCAACGGTGGATGCGATCTCGCTGGCCCTCCACTCCGCTCTGGACCACTTGGACAACAAAAACTCATATGTCAGGCTGTTATTCATCGATTACAGCTCGGCATTTAATACAATCATCCCCTCCAAGCTGGTTACCAAACTCGCAGAACTGGGTCTCTGCGCATCCCTCTGCAATTGGATCCTCGACTTCCTCACTCACAGACCACAGTCAGTTCGTATTGGTGGAAATGTGTCAGACTCGATAACAATCAGCACGGGAGCACCTCAAGGCTGCGTGCTCAGCCCCCTGCTGTACTCACTCTATACTCATGACTGCGTAGCCGGACATAGTGCGAACTCCATCATCCAGTTCGCTGACGACACCACTGTTGTGGGACGTATCACTGATGGGGATGAGTCAGAGTATAGAAGAGAGATTGAGCAACTGTCCATATGGTGCCAGCACAATAACCTGGCCCTCAACACCAGCAAAACCAAGGAACTGATTGTGGACTTTGGAAGGAGTAGGATGGGGACCCACAGTCCCGTTTATATCAACGGGTCGATGGTTGAAAGGGTCAAGAGCTTCAAATTCCAGGGCGTGCACATCTCTGAAGATCTTTCCTGGTCCGAGAACACTGATGCCATTATTAAGAAAGCACATCAGCGCCTCTACTTCCTGAGAAGATTACGGAGAGTCGGTTTGTCAAGGAGGACTCTCTCTAACTTCTACAGGTGCACAGTAGAGAGCATGCTGACCGGTTGCATCGTGGCTTGGTTCGGCAAATTGAGCGCCCTGGAGAGGAAAAGACTACAAAAAGTAGTAAACACTGCCCAGTGCATCATCGGCTCTGACCTCCCTTCCATCGAGGGGATCTATCACAGTCGCTGCCTCAAAAAGGCTGGCAGTATCATCAAGGACCCACACCATCCTGGCCACACATTCATCTCCCTACTACCTTCAGGTAGAAGGTACAGGAGCCTGAAGACTGCAACGACCAGGTTCAAGAATAGCTACTTCCCCACAGCCATCAGGCTATTAAACCTGGCTCGGACATAACACTGAACTTTATTAGCCAATACTGTTATTTGCACTTTATCAGTATATTGATTCATGTGTGCATATATTTATAGAATGCCTTGTAGTCAATGCCTACTATGTTCTGTTGTGCTGAAGCAAAGCAAGAATTTCATTGTCCTATCAGGGACACATGACAATAAACTCACTTGAACTTGAACATGTAAAGAGAAAACGCTTCTGAAGCTAAATTTATCATTAAAAAAATCTCCAGACTTACGAGTGGTGTGTAGAAAAGTAAGTTTTCTATCATTATGCTATTGAGGTATATTTTGGCAAATAATAAAATGTCTTGACAGCTTAAATACCCACTCCCTTTCAAATATATTGGCAATTTGCTGAGGTTGATTATGTCCAATTATCAGCTAACATGCCATTCCTTGGCTTGCATCTGAGTAAAATTGTAATTCAAAACCCACGTATGGTTTGCGATTTTTTTAAATGATAAATTTTGCTTCAGAAGCGTTTTCTTTTTGCATGTAAAAACCCACTTGAGAACCATGGGCGATTTAAAAATTTTACAGCCAGATTTATCACTTCTGCAAGTTTTTAGATACCATCCAAAGGAATTAAGAAAAAAAGCAAATAATCCCTTTCTGTTGATGAAATGCAGTGAGCAAATGCGATAATTCCCAATATTTTCAATCTTGATATCTGCACGGCAAATGTTCGCCAACTTCTGTAGCTGCTGTTATCCCTTCAGCCGTCGCTTCTCTTGGAATTCTGAAGTAGGATAAATGTCTATCACACTTACCCCGATTTCCATAATTATTTACAGCGCAAAAATGGACGATTATGGCGTTTTTTAACAGGTCCGTTATATTGGAAGCTTACCTGCAGTTCATCGCGTGTACTCCAGTTGGCGTTGCATGGCTCCTAGTCCCTACCTGGTCGGAGAGCTTCATCGCCCCTTCCTCGCGGCCTACCATCGGACAGGAGCGGCGTTTCCTGTCGGGATCGGCCGGGACTACAGCTTCGGCGGCGGCACAGCGCTGGGACACGGAGCGGGCGATGCCTTACTGGGTCGCCATGCGGTAAGCTCCGGAGTGCTGTGACCGCCGACTTCAACATCCGAGGAGCTGTGGCTGCGGAGTGTCCAGCCGCGGGCGGCGCTGGATTTAAAACACCGCGGAGCCTGGGATCCGAGATTGCCAGAGTTGGAGCTCCAACCAGCGCGGCCTGAGGACTTCGGGTGCCGCGGTCTCCGGGGACGAAGCGGCCGCTCCAGACATTTCCAAGCCGCTGAGGAGTGTTCACCCGACGCCAGAGTTCCATCTTCCCGGCAAGAGGGCCTGAAAACATCGGACTGGCTGCGGAGGCCACAAATAGGCCCCGACCTCGGGTGATCACAGAGGAAGAGGACTGAACTTTCTGATGCCTTTCCCCACAGTGGAAAATTTTGATTCTGTTGTGGGGTGACATTCATGTTGAATTCTATAATGTGTTGTCATTTTAATTTTTTTAATTTTTCTATGTATGTACGGAAACTTAATTATTTCTTCTATGTAAAGCACTTTGGTTTCAACGTGAGTTGATTTAAACGTGCTATATAAATAAAATTTACTTACTTACTCACAGTACGGATCACGGGTCGTGACCTCGACTGCGTGCAAACTCCCTATACCTAGCTCCCCGCACTTCCCCCTCTCTAGTGCCTAGCTGCTTGTTTTTTTCTAATTTTGAGACTTAATCAAACATTCACTCCTTGCCTCCTTCAAGGATATCCTTATTTCCTGTGCTGACCACAATGCCAATTTAAACTGCAAAATCTGCCTATTTATGGTCAAAAAGCCTCCTGGAACTCCTTCCCTAATAATATTGTGGAACCAGAATTATATCATGGCTGAAATACTGTCTTTTGTGTCAGTGATTATCAAGGATAAGAAATCTTAGCAGGTTTGAGATCATAGATGGAGTGAAAATTCACGTGGGAGGAGGTACCAGAAAAGGTTAGCTAACCCTAACGTTCAAAAAACTTAACGTTCAAAAAGTCACCTGGTCCAGATGGAATGCATCTTAGGTTTCCCAGGTAACAGCTTCTTCCCCATTGTTATCAGTATCTTGAATGGACCTCTCAAACTTAAGGATGTATTCCCATTCTCTCAATTTAGCTTGTTGCGACCCTTACACTTTCTTTTAAAACTACATATTTGCAGTAGCTGTAATACTATATTGTGTACTTTGTTTCCTTTCTCTTTTTTTGCATTATCTGTTGTACTTGTGTACGGTATGATTGGACTCATGTTCAAGTTCATTGTCATATGCACATGTATGGCGAGGTACAGGAACAATGAAAAGTTTTGCTTGATTTCATGGTAATGATTTGCTTGGATACCATGCAGAACAAAGTTTTTCACTGTCCATCAGCACGTGACAATAATAAAGCAATGCATATTAAACGAATGCCACTGAGTTCATTTGTTGAAGCTCTTCCTAAAGTGCTATTGGGAGGGAGTTCCAAGATTTAAACTTTGCAAATATGAACAAATAGTAATATATTTTCAAGTCAGAACAACTTTACATCATTTCAATCTTACTGCAGGGAGACATGGAGAGGAGCTTTGCACTGGAGCTGCAAATGGAATTGAACATTGTGCAATCATCAGCCAACATCCCCACTTCTAAATTGATGATGGACGGAAGGTTATCGATGAAGCAATTGAATATGGCTGAGCTTCAGACATCTGAGCAATTTCCCACATTGTCAGGTGGAGCCATTGTTCTAATTGCACTTGAGCAGCATGATGAGAGGCACGCCTAGTTCTCAGCTTAGCAGATGAAATATCTTCTGCTCCGGCAGCTTTTCGTGACTCAGCCATGTCTTTATACCACATGGATTGAAGTTGCAGACAGACTTTGTGATGGTGGAATCTTGAGAGCAATCACTTGACCTTTCTGACTGAATGAGATTGTAAATGCTTCAGCCTTGCCTTTAGCACTCACATGCTGCTCCCACCATCATTGAGGGTGGGAATGTTCTTGGAACATCATGTTGGTTAATTGTCTCCTACCATTCCTGACTGGGTGAGATAGGACTGCAGAGCTTTGATTTGATCCATGGGTTATGAGAACAAAACTTAGCTAAATTTGCTAGTCAGTACATTCGTAGTTGAGCTGCAGCTTCACGCAGTTTGCACCTCATGTTTTGGTCTGTCTGATGCTGGTCTAAACATGCCCTTCAGCACTCCTCACCAGACCAGGGATTATCCCCGCTTCACTGGAATTGGAGCCAATGATGTGCTGGGGCATGAGGCTACAGATGGTGGAGGTGTACATGTCCACTGCTGCCAATGGCCCACTGCATGGCCAGGTTAGAGCTCTACACAGGTCAATAGAAAATAGACAATAGGTGCAGGAGTAGGCCATTTGGCCCTTCGAACCAGCACCGCCATTCAATATGATCATGGCTGATCATCCCCAATCAGTACCCCGTTCCTGCCTTCTCCCCATATCCCCTGACTCCGCTATTTTTAGGAGCCTTATCTAGCTCTCTCTTGAAAGCATCCAGAGAACCCACCTCCACTGCCCTCTGAGGCAGAGAATTCAATAGACTCACCACTCTCTGTGAGAAAAAGTGTTTCCTCGTCTCCGTTCTAAATGGCTTACTCCTTATTCTTAAACTGTGGCCTCTGGTTCTGGACTCCCCCAACATTGGGAACATGTTTCCTGCCTCTAGCGTGTCCAAACCCTTAACAATCTTATATGTTTCAATTAGATTCCCTCTCATCCTTCTAAACTCCAGAGTGTACAAGCCCAGCTGCTCCATTCTCTCAGCATATGACAGTCCCGCCATCCGGGAATTAACCTTGTCAGTTAGCAAAGTTGAGGCTGATTGAAGCGAAGGGTCACTAGGGATATGAGTAGGAGATTAGTTTAAAGACGGAAAAGTTCTCCATCATCAAGTTTGCTGCCGACACCACTGTTGTGGGACGTATAACTGATGGGGACGAGTCAGAGTATAAAAGAGAGATCGACCGACTGACCAAATGGTGCCAGCACAATAACCTGGCCCTCAACACCAGCAAAACCAAGGAACTGATTGTGGACTTTGGAAGGGGTAGGATGGGGACCCACAGTCCCGTTTATATCATCCCTAGCCCTCGGGCTCCTCCTCCGCCTTTTTTTCCTTTTTTCCTTTCTTCTCCCCACCCCCTATCAGTCTGAAGAAGGGTTTCGGCCGAAACGTTGCTATTTCCTTCGCTCCATAGATGCTGCTGCACCCGCTGAGTTTCTCCAGCATTTTTGTGTATCTTCAATTTTCCAGCATCTGCAGTTCCTTCTTTAACACGTCCCATTTATATCAACGGGTCGATGGTGAAAAGGGTCAAGTGCTTCAAATTCCTGGGCGTGCACATCTCTGAAGATCTCTCCTGGTCCGAGAACACTGATGCAATTATAAAGAAAGTAGGACTCCCTCTAACTTCTACAGGTGCACAGTAGAGAGCATGCTGACTGGTTGCATCGTGCTTGGTTCGGCAACTTGAGCACCCAGGAGCGGAAAAGACTACAAAAAGTAGTAAACACTGCCCAGTCCATCATCGGCTTTCCCTACCATCGAGGGGATCTATCGCAGTCACTGCCTCAAAAAGGCTGCCAGCATCATCAAGGATCCACACCATCCTCGCCACACACTCATCTCCCCGCTACCTTCAGGTAGAAGGTACAGGAGCCTGAAGACTGCAACGTCCAGGTTCAGAAATAGCTACTTCCCCACAGCCATCGTGCTATTAAACTCAACTCAAACAAACTCTGAACATTAATAGACCATTATCTGTTTATCTGCACTTTATCTATTTATTCATGTGTGTATATATTTATATAATGGTATATGGACACACTATTCTGTTCTGTATTCATGCCTACTATATTCTGTTGTGCTGAAGCAAAGCAAGAATTTCATTGTCCTATCTGGGACACATGACAATAAACTCTCTTGAATCGCTTGAATCTTGAATCTTGAAGAAAACAGAGCAGTGGGGAATGCTTGTTTTCCAGTCTAGAGGAATTTGGATTGTGGTGTTCCCCACAGATCAGTGCTACAAATGCAGCTAGATTCAATATGCGTCAACATTTCTAAATTTGGAAATTACACAAATGTTGGGCATGAAATGAGACAAAGTGTAAAATCATAGTCTGCTGGAATACATAGATAGGCTGTGTGATGGCAGATGACATTTAATAGAAGTGTGAAGTGAGACACTGTTGCTGAAGAAAATAAGCAAAGAGAAACAGAGGGTTTGCAAGAACAGAGGGACCTGGATGTTATCCATGAACGTCACAGGGCATGTTGAGAGTGGTTAGTATAGCATATGGTATCTTATGCTTTGCAAATAGAGGCAGAGAATACAAGAGCAGGGAGGTAGGGCGGCGGTGGGCGTCGGGACTCTCGTTTGCAGCGGCCTCTGCAGTCCGTCTGTCTTTTTATTATTTTTGTCTCGTTTTTATGTAGTTTTTTTTTGTTTTTTTTGTCGGGGTATGTGTGTGGGGGGGTGGGGGTGGGGGGGGGGAACTTTAAAATCTTTCCCCTGCACGGGAGACACGACCTTTTCTTTGTCGGGTCTCCGTTGTCGTTGGGGCTGGGCAACGTGGAGTGGCCTCCAGCAGGAACGACCTGGGGCTCCAGTTCCGGAGCTGCGGACTACTCACCATCGCGGGGCTGGCCGAGTCCAGAGCTGTTGGGGAGACAATCGCTGCTGCTACCCGACCTCCGGAGATTCGGAGGCTACAACCACGGGTCTGGCGGACGGCAACACCGGAAGCCCGCGGGTCCCCTGGTGGGAGACCGCTTTTCGGGGCTTCCGCAGCGTCGACTTCTCCCGCCCGAGTTGCGGGGTTGAAGAGCACCTGGAGCGGGGCTTTACATCACCGCCCCGCGCGGCTTGGAGTGGCCGCCGGACTTTACGAGCGCGTGCCGGGGCTCTAACACCAAGACCCGGTGCGCGACCCTGCATTAACCGGCGTGGCTTTAATGGCCACGGGATAATCACCATCGCCCGCCGGGGGCTTTGACTTTGACTCTGACATCGGGGGGGGGGGGGGAGTGCAGTGGAGAGATACGTTTTTTTGCCTTCCATCACAGCGCTGTGATGGAAGGATGTGTAAATTGTGTTGTGTCTCGGGTCTTCTTCGTTTTGTAATGTATGGCTGCAGAAACGACATTTCGTTTGGACCACAACGGGGTCCAAATGACAAATTTGTCGAAAAGACAAATAAAAATTGTATTGTATTGTAATCTTGAATCTGTATAAAACAATAAAGAGGAAGAAGATTGGACTTTTTTGCCTTCCATCAGTGAGGAATGTGGGGAATCTGCTGTGGTGGATGTTTATGTTAACTTTTTTGTATTTGTGTGTCTTGTTGCTTTTTTTCTCTCGTATAACTGTATGGTAATTCGCATATCAATGTACCTTAATTGGTACATGACAATAAAAGACCTTTGACCTTTTGAACAATCATTCAGCACCACAGAAGTGATGTGTGAAAATTTCCTCATCTAATTTTGTGAAGTTCCCAGAAAAAGTGCAGAAAACATTAACTCGAATGAAAAGATGGGCCAGTTTGCCATGGAACAAAGGTTGAGAGAAGATTTAAAGGAGGTGGACAAGATCAGGAATGGTTTAGAGGGGGAATGTTTGTCCTCAGCAATAGAATATTGGAGGAGCAAGAAGCATAAATGTAATTTTTTTACTAAAGATATATGGAGAGTGTGAAGTTTAACAAAAAAATACAGAACCACCACAGCTTGGAATCAATCTAAAAAATGGTCCCAACCCAAAACATGCCTATCCAATTCCTCCACGGATGCTGTCTGGCCCACTGAGTTACTTCAGCACTTTGTTTGGCTCATGATTACGGCATCTGCAGATTCTTGAGGCTATAGCTTGTAATTTACTGCTCATAAAGATGGTTGAAATCAAAGCAAACGAGTCTTTTAGGTGATAAGACACAAAATGCTGGAGTAACTTAGCGGGTCAGACACCATCTCTGGAGAAAAGGAACAGGTGACTTTTAGGTGATGAGAGGAATAGGTTCTTCAGACTTCAGTCTGAAGAAGGGTCTCTACCCAAAACATCACCTGTTCCTTTTCTCCAGAGATGCTCTCTGACCCGCTGACTCATTCCAGCTTTTTGTGTCAAGCTTTGGTTTAAACCAGCATCTGCAGTTCCTTGCTACACTCTTTCAGGTGATAATTGGATAGGCACTTGAAAGAAAGCAATTTTCTAGATGCTGATACAGACTTAATGAGTAAGAAGGAACTGCAGATGCTGGTTTAAACCAAAGATAGACACAAAAAGTTGGAGTAACTTAGCAGGACAGGCGGCATCTCTGGAGAGAAGGAATGGGTGATGTTTCAGGTCGAGATCCTTCTTCAGACTTAATGAGCTGAATCACCTTGTTCATTGATGCAACACACACAATTCCATGATTCCTTGTAGGACTGCAATGGGTCAAGAAAATTATTCGCTGCTATCTAGTCAACAGGAATTCAGAATGTGCAATAAACCTTTAGCTCCAGCAATGAAGCACACGCCCTATACAATGAATTAAGAAAAGTACTTCTCCTTCCTGATGTGATCCCTAGCACTAGATGTCATATTCCAGATGGGATTAACAGTTACTGATCAGAAATGCAATTTACTAATTATGGATACCAACATCATTTTTATCCAGTACAATATTTTCTTACTTCTTAATACAACTTTCCTGCAAATGGAATTAAATTCAAATTAAACAGACCTGTATCTCTACAGATATCAACTCACAACTTACAAAGGTACTGGTTATTTGAGATAAGTTACATGAGAATGGACAAGAAAATATCTTTGCATTCTGATCAAAGTCCCTTTTGCCCTGTTGGTAACTTGTTTTCTTCTGGACATTTACTTTGTGGTTGATGTTGGACCACATTGTAACCATAAATGAGTTCAGCATGCTCAAATAGTGCAGTGCAAAAAGCAGTCATTACCACATATAGTTAGTTAGCCAATGATCTCACTCCTCAATGCATGACTGAGAGAGATAATCTTGTTTCAACGTGGGAGAATAAATTGCAAGTCAGTTGCTACCTGTTCTCAAGAAGCATCTCTGAAGAAGGGTCCCGACCGGAAACGTCACCTATTCCTTCTGTCCATAGATGCTGCCTATACCGCTGAGTTACTCCAGCATTTTGTGTATACCCTCAAGAAGCTCACATCAAAGGTTGGCTCATTTTGAGAAGGGAAATGAGCCAACCCTCCAGTTCAGGCACCAGGAACTGCAAATGCTGGAATCTTGAGCAAAAAAACAACTGCTGGGGGAACTCAGCAGGTCAAGCACTATCTGTGGGGGCAATGGACAGATGACATTTCAGGCCAGGACCCTTCTTCAGGCTGGAGTTGGAAAAGGGAGGTAGGGTTGGGGCCTGGCAAGTGATAGATGGATACATGGAGTCGTACAGCATAGAAACGGGTCCTTTGGCGCACCAGATTCATGCTGCCTTTTTCCCTGACCGCACTGATCCCATTTGTCTACATTAGGTCCTCTAACATCTATGCCTTGCTTATTTAAGTGTCTGTTAAATGTTTCTTCAACATCTAACTCCATCACCTCCTCATGCAAACTGTGGATCCAGCACCAAATCACTTGTTACAGCCCACCACTCAGTCTCCCACTTTCAAGCCAATTTAATATATATTCATCATGTCATCCCTCAGCCGCTGTCACCCAATCACAGCCTGAATAAGTCCCTCAAAATAGGCAACATGCTGATTAATCTTCTCGGCTTCTGTCCAGCGTTCACATCGTTCCTGTAGTGTTCTGATTAGAACCACACACAATATTCCATGTGGACTACCCAGTGTTATGTGAAAATGTTGGCCTTCATAACAAGAGTTGGGTATAGGAGCAAAACAGTCCTTCTGCAGTTGTGAGACCACACCTGGAGTATTGTGTGCCAATTTGGTCTCCAAATTTGAGGAAGGACATTCTTGCTATTGAGGGTGTGCAGCGTAGGTTCACGAGGTTAATACCCAGGATGCAGGACTGTCATGTGATGAAAGAATGGAGCACCAGGGCTTGTATTCGCTGGAATTTAAGATGAGAGGGGATCTTATTGAAACATATAAAATTATTAAGGGATTGGACATGCTAGATGCAGGAAACATGTTCCCGATGCTGAGGGGGTCCCAAACCAGGGGCCATAGTTTAAGAATAAGGGGTAAGCCATTTAGAACTGAGATGAGGAAAAACCTTTTCACCCAGAGGGTTGTGTATTTGTGGAATTCTATGCCTCAGAAGGCTGTTGAGGCCGATTCACTGGATGTATTCAAAAGATAGTTAGATAGAGCTCTTAGGGCCAGAGGAATCATGGGAAATGGGGAGAAGACAGGAATGGGGTACTGATTGTGGATGATCAGCCATGATCACATTGAATGGTGGTGCTGGCTCGAAGGGCTGAATGGCATACTCCTGCACCTATTGTCTATGTATCTATGTAACTCCAAGGTCCCTCTGTTCACTAACATTTTTAGCATTCTGCCATTTACTGTGCATTTTCTACCTGTATTAGTCTTCTCAAAACCACCTGTCCAATTTTAAAGGTTTAGGTCTAGATTTATTATTGTCATGTATACGGAGGTAAGCTTTGAAATGTTTTGTTTTGTAATCAAATCAGATAATGCTCTACATAAATACAATCAAGCCAAAATTAAGTTGGACAGGGCGAAGGAAAAGATACAGAGTGCAGAATATAGTTCTCTGCATTATAGCGCAACAGTTTCAGATACAAAGTGCAATGTCTGCAATGAGATAGAGGTGAATCAGTATATACCCCAGCTTTTGAAAAGACTGTTCATAAGCCTGATAACAGAAGGGAATATGTTTTCCTGAGATTGACGTCTCAGCATCTCGGAAGAAAAGATATAGGTGATGTTTCGGGTTGAGTCTGAAGATGGGTCTCGATACCAATTCATTTTCTCCAGTGATGCTGCCTATCCCGCTGAGTTACTCCAGCTTTGTGTCTCAATGGAGGAGCACAGAACTCTCTGCAATTTCCTGCGGTCTTTGGCAATTCCCAATACCGAGTTGTGATACAACCCGACTGCATGCTTTCTGTAGACGCAAAATGCTGGAGTAACTCAGTGGGACAGGCAGCATCTCTGGAGAGAAGGAATGGGTGGCGTTTCTGGTCGAGACCCTTCTTCAGACTGATGTCAGGGGAGTGGGCGGCACTGAGGTAGAATGTAGTCGGAGACAGTAAGACTGGTGGGAGAACTAGGAAGAGGGAGGGGATGGAGAGAGAGGGAGAGAGGGAGAGAGAGAGAGGCGGAGAGGGAGAGAGGGAGAGAGGGAGAGAGGGAGAGAGAGAGAAAGAAAGAAAGAAAGGGCTATCTGAAGTTAGAGTCATACCGCTGGAGTGTAACTACCTATGCTTTCTGTGGATACAGGAGGGCAACCGTGGATGTTAAACTGTGTTGAGTGTGTGTTTTTGTTATTTATTCTATGTTATGACTGCAGGCTAAACCATTTCGTTGCACTGAAAAGTGCAATGACAATAAATTGAATCAAATCAAAATGAATCAAATCAACTGGGGTGGGAGATTGCAACCTTCACGTGGTCCGCCCTGTTTCGACTAATGCAATCAACTCGACGTGCACAAACGGAAGATCAAATAGAACAAGTTGTCCAACAACTTTAGGCTGTGCACGCCACACGAAAGAAGAAGGTCAACTCACCCAGCGCTGGGTGGATGTAATGGTAAATAAGCAGCACAATCCTGCAGGAAGGGGATGACCCAGTTGCTGTGGGAGTGCTCAATGTTTTGCAGCTAGCGCGGGGGGGAGGGGCCTGACGCGGGAGCGCGCGGCCAGCTGGCGGCGGGGGCGCGCCCGCGGTGTCGGGCTTCACGCGGGGGCGCGCAGGAGCCGTCAGGCCTGTGGCGGGAGCGCGCAGGAGGGGGGCGAGTGCGGCGTCAACAGAGAGCGCGGCGAAGGCCCGTGGAGCGCGGCGGCGCCACAGACAAGCAGCAGCTGAAGCTGAGGAGAAATCACATTATTTTTCTTTTTTTTCAAACCTCCTCACGCTTTAATGGGGTGTAAATAATCCATTTATTGTTTTGCTCCTCGCACATTATATATATATATAGTTTTTAAAAATGGAACTAGACGATGGGGTGGTTTACCAGGACGACTCCAACACCAACGTGATGTCGGAGCGGGTGTCGGGCCTGGCGGCCAGTATTTACCGCGAGTTCGAGCGCATGATCCGCAAGTACGACGAGGACGTGGTGAAGGAGCTGATGCCGCTGGTGGTGGGCGTGCTGGAGAACTTGGACGCCGTGTTCGCCGAGAACCAAGAGCACGCCGTGGAGCTGGAGCTGCTGAAGGAGGACAACGAGCAGCTCATCACGCAGTACGAGCGGGAGAAGGCCCTGCGCAAGCACGCCGAGGAGGTGAGTTAGTGAGCCGAGCCGGGCCGGCGGCGCTCTCCTCCCGCCACCCGCCTCCCGCGCCCCTCCCCAGGCCAGCGAGGCCGGGGCCCGCTCCGACCTCTCACTCTAACCTGCCCCCTTCAAACACCGCCCCCCTCCCTTGCCCTCGCCCTGATTGGTCCACTCCGCCTGGCCTGAGCCCGCCCCCTTCCTCTGCCCGCCGCCGATTGGACGTTCGAGCTGTCGGTCAAGCCCGCCAGCAAGATGCGTTGCACCCGGTGACAACATAACCGGGGCCTTGGCTTCCCGAAGAAAACCGCCCCTTGCCTTGTGTACTTCTTTCTTCATTCAGTGAGGCGGTGTTCACTGAGGAAGGCGGCGAGGCACTTGACCGTTGTGTTTCCCACCGCCAGATTCCTGGGTGAACTGGCACACTGTTAGTCTGCGGGAAGAAGCGCTGCCCGGGTGCGGGTTGGCGCGGAGCTGCAGCGGAGCCAAGTTTCCCTGACAGCAGCCGCCGGCCGTCTGCAGAACTCTCATAGAAACATAGGTGCGGGAGTAGGCCCTTCTGCCCTTCGTGCCAGCACCGCCATTCAAAGAGATCATGGCTGATCATCCAAAATCAGTACCCCGTTCCTGCCTTCTCCCCATATCCCCTGATTCCGTTAGCCCTAATATCTATATCGAACTCTCTCTTGAATACATCCAGTGAATTGGCCTCCACTGGCAGAAAATTCCACACAGATTCACAACTCTCTGGGTGAAAAAGTTTTTCCTCCTCTCAGTCCTAAATGGCCTAACCCTTATTCTTAAACTGTGACCCCTGGTTCTGAACTCTCCTTCCTTCCCTCCACCCTCACATCAACACAAAGTTTCCCCAAACATAGTCTAACCATTTGTTGATTTTTACTTTTTGCCCGCCCTCCTCCCCAACATCTCGGATTCCAATCTTAAAAGACCAATGGCATCTATTTAACCTTTCCCCCTGCAGAGAAATTGTTTAGGAGCTTGTTCCTAACAATATCTTGTCTGAAACCAAGTACAGGCGGTTAAAGAGGATGTATTTTGTAGGCAGGTGTGGTGTACAAATGAGCGTTCAGTTTGGTAACGATGACAACGTAGTTCCTCTTATTTCGAGCAAAGTTGTCTTTTTAAACCACGCTGGCAGCTGCTGCATTTTATGTGCTTACGGTAGCTTTGTGTTTAAGAATTGGTGGGTGGGTTTCTCCCGTTATTTATATTGGTGATCAGAATCTTGTGTTGATAAATAGCAGCAATCTTCACATAATGTGCAAAGCATGTCATGAGAGTTGTACTGGTACGATACAATAGAACAGTCATAAAACACAACAAGGTACACGAAACTAAAGTGATGAGTGAAAGTCCAGGATTGGGGATGTGCAAAGATTCGAGGGGGAGGGGAGGGTATAACGTTATCAAAACTAATATGCACGTTGTAGGACGATATAGCTATCTATCTTTAGTAATATGTAATCTTGTTGTTCCAATAATGAATAACAATGGCCTTGCAATAAAAAGAAGACAATTACCTATCTTGCTGTTACTCGGTATGATCCGAAGGCAGAGCCTAATCTTAATTTCTTTCTCCATAAGCTTACTCCTCTACTTTCTTTTTCGACTGTTTACCTCTCGAGACGGTGCAGTTTGCCGTCTGCATGAGACCTGAAAGACCCTAAGTTTAGTGTTTCCCCTGAAAGAGGTTTCCTCTGGCGTGTAGCGTTGATGTTCAAGACTAGATTTTGTTCTAAGTGGGACTTGATCTCTCGCACCTCATCAGAGCCAAAGTCTCTTCAGCTGAGCTGCAAATGTATCATCTTTGTATTGAGTTTTGAGGGATATTTGACAGTAAGGTTCTCTGGTAAACTAATGATGCTGTTGTTTGTGATAACTCTAAGACCAGCTAAGTTTATTGCTGCTTTGCTGAGCCCTGATTCAACATGCATTGGAAATCAATGGCATAGGGTTGACACCCTTGATAACATCACTGTTTACAAGCACTAGGTTGTTGTACAGTATTCATTGCTCATGTCTGCTTTGGATGCACAATGACATTCCATACACTACATTACGTTGCCATGAGAGAAGATGCAAAAAGTAGATTTTCAAGAAGATGATTGATCTCCTATGACCTTCACAGGGAATTGGGGATGGGCAATAAATAATGCTAGGGCGATAGGGAAGTGTGTATGTCTACATTTCTACAGATCGTCTGGAAATCCAGTGGTTCAATTATTATATAAATTTGGTGATCTATTTATTGACATTAACATAAACAGAATAGTGGCATATTAGCATTATTTTCTCAAACTAATTGAGATTTAAAAAAATATGTTAGTTGTGACTTCAGCCCTCCATGTTCCACAGTCTGTAATTTTTCTTTTAAACTATAGTTCTCAGTGTAACCTCCTCCATGAAACCTACCACCCTGCATCAGTTGTTTAGCCAGTTCTGATGTTTCCAATGATTTGTGATAGATTATTGTACAGTCATCCACAGGTGAAGTGGTTAGTTTCTCATTCTATATTGAAGGTGCTAAATAAAATGCTTACTGTTTTCTTCCTCGAAAAGAAAGTTGGTTTGAATTAAAGGATTGAAGCACAGGAGGTTGCTGATGTGTCATGGGGTTATTGAGCATGGAAACTCATCAAGGTGATCATGCTAATCCTACGTGCCTGAACTTGGTCTCTTCGTATCCATGTACCTGTCAAAGTCAAGTCAAGTCACATTTATTTATATAGCACATTTAAAAAAAACTCTTGTTGGCCAAAGTGCTTTACATTTGTTATAAGAATAATATAAACAAACAAACTATATACATATAGCCCTCGCTCAGAGGACGTCAAGAAAGGCTTGGGAGTATAGATAAGTTTTTAGTCTTGACTTAAAGGAGTCGATGGAGGGGGCAGTTCTGAGTGGAAGGGGGATGCTGTTCCACAGTCTAGGAGCTGCAAAGGCGCGGTCGCCCCTGAGCTTATGCCTAGACCGCGGGATATTCAGCAACCCCAAGTCGGCCGATCTGAGGGACCTGGAGGTGGAATGGTGGGTGAGAAGACTTTTAATGTAGGTGGGGGAAAGCCCATTGAGGGCTTTGTAGACATAGAGGAGGATCTTGAAATGTATACGGAACTGCTCAGGGAGCCAGTGGAGAGGCCAAGATCGGGGTGATGTGGTCCCTTTTTCGGGTGCCCGTCAGGAGTCTCACTGCTGCGTTTTGGACCAGTTGCAGGCGGGACAGGGACGATTAGCTGATGCCAGTGTAAAGGGAGTTGCAGTAATCTAGACGGGAGGAGATAAATGTGTGGATGATCTTTTCGAGGTCATCAAAGTGTAGGAATTGTTTTATTTTAGCTATCGTCCGAAGCTGAAAGAAGCTAGCTTTTACCACGGCATTGACTTGTTTGTCAAATTTCAGTGCTGAGTCAAATATCACGCCATGGTTTTTGACGTGAGGTTTGAGTAGTGGGGTAAGGCTTCCAAGGTTGCCTGCTATCATTTTGATTGAGTCCGAGGGGCTGAGAAGGATGACCTCAGACTTACTCTCGTTTAGTTGGAGGAAGTTCTGGGCCATCCAACACTTTATATCCTTGAGGCAGCGTGTAAGATTAAGCAGATTTGATTGTTTTTTGGGCTTCAGGGGGAGATAGAGTTGTGAATCGTCTGCGTAGGAATGGAAGGAAATGCCATGCCTTTCAATGACTTGGCCTAAGGGGAGCATATACAGGGAGAAGAGAATGGGGCCAAGGATGGAACCTTGTGGAACCCCACAGCAGAGATTAGCTGTGGAGGAGAAAGAGTTGCCTATGTTAGTCGAGAAACTCCTACCTTTGAGGTAGGAGATGAACCAGCTCAGGGCAGTGCCATCAATACCAACCCCATACCGGAATCGGTCAATTATGGTTTGGTCGACAGTATCGTGTGGTCGACAGTATCAAATGCTGCGCTGAGGTCAAGAAGGAGCAGGATTGCACAGTCGCCGGAGTCAACGGTGAGCAGTAGGTCATTATGTACCTTCAACAAGGCAGACTCTGTGCTGTGGTGAGCCCTGAAACCTGATTGGAAAGTTTCCAAGATAGTGTTTTGGTGAAGGTAAGGCATACGTTGACTTAAAATTACCTTTTCAAGGGCTTTTGAGAGGAAAGGCAGTTTAGAAATGGGTCTGTAGTTGCTTGGCAAGGTGGGGTCGAGGTTAGGTTTTTTCAGGAGTAGCTGGACCACCGCATGCTTGAAGCAGGTAGGTACAGTGCCAGTGGCCAGAGAGCTGTTGAAGATGGCGAGGATGCTGGGACCGGCTGTTGTAATGACGTCCTTTAGGAGGGCAGAGGGGACAGTGTCGAGGGGGCAGGTAGTATGTTTCATGGTGGTGATCAGTTTTACAAGGGAGGGTAGAGTAACGGGTTGGAAACAATCTAATTTTGCAGAGCAGACCAATGGGACAGCCAGGTCACGGGTGGGAGGGGAAATATTTGTTCTTATGTCTTAAAGTGTCTTTTAAAGGTCAGAAATGTACCTGCTTCTACCAATGGCAGCTCATTCCATCTACTCATTGTCTTCTGTGTGAAAAAGGTACCCAATTTGCTTTTAAATCTTTCCCCTCATTCACTGTACGTCAACCTGCTCTTACTCTGCTGGCTTGTTTAATTACTTTAGTCATTTGTCCCATCTTCCGTTTGTATTTTTACCTTGCATCAGTTTCTTAGCTAATGCGATTTATTTTGTCATGAATGAACAGCATACAGCTTAATGTATGCAGTTTAGCCTCTTCCTTTTATTCTTTTGTGCTTTAAATTATATTTTCCTCTTATTCCACCTGAGCTGGTTTAAACACAAAATACTTGAGTAACTCAGCGGGACGGGCAGCATCTCTGGAGAGAAGGAATGGGTGACGTTTCGGCTCGAAACCCTTCTTCAAACAAATTCTATTGAATGTCTGTGTTGACCACTTGAGTCATTCAGAACTAATCTTGTAATCTTATTGCCTCTGTCTCACCATAACTTATTCCACTCCTGTGTCAATACAATCTCTGCACATGTGTGGATGTCTGCATTGAATTGCCTACTGATTTTAAATGTCATTAGTATACCTTCTCCATTCTAATCTATCATCGTATTATCCTTGTAAATCTCTTCCTTGCATTTTCATGTGCACCACCCATCCTAAAGTAGGTGTAACTCAAACAATATTCTAACTGCTTACCCAGTGATTTTGTGCATGTTTAATACTGCAACTTGCATTTGTATTCTGTGGTGCGAGAACATAGCACGGTACAGAACAGGTACTGGCCCTTTGGCTTAAGATGTTTGTGCTGACCACGATGCCAAATTAAACTCATCCCATCTGCCTGCATATGATCCATATCCCTTCATCCCCTGCCTGATCGTGTGCCTATCCAACAAAAGTCTCTTTAATATTGCTATTGTATCATCTTGGTCGGCATAGATATGTTCGGCTGAAGGGCTTGTTTGCATTCTGTATGGCTCCCCTGGCAGTAAGTTCCAGGCATTTCCCACATTTTGTGTTTTTTTAATTGCTTTGTAAATCTCCTTTAAACTTTCCCTTTTTTAGCATAAACCCATGCCCTCGTATGTGACACCCTGGGGCAAAAGTCTCTGACTGTCTACTTCTCATAATTTCATATATTTCTATCCGGCAGTCCCTCAGCCTCCAACTCTCTCTAGAAAACAATCCACATTTGTCCAGGCTCTCCTTGTAGCTATTGATCTCAAACCTGGGAAACGGCCTGGTGAACGTCCATAGTTTCCACATCCATCCTGTCTGTACCTTTGCAGATCATCACTGGATATCTTCAACAGGTTTACCAACCTGTTTCTTCCTTGATCATGCATTTCATTAGTGTTTGTATTAAACTTCATCTGTTCATTCTTCAGACATCCTTCTACAAAAGTTGCCTCTAGTTTTTTGGATTGCTACAGAAACTGTTGTAGGAAAGAGCAAGAGTTGAATTAATGGTAAATTATTAAAATAGGTTTAAAATTATTTATTTTCAGTGATAGACCACATTTAATGTAGTGAGAAAATTCACTTGTACCTAAGATCTTTAGAGCATGTACCTTTCTGGTGTGACTGCTGGATTGTGGAGTAAACCTTTTAACTTGAAGATAGACACATATATATTTGGTTATCAAGTTTGCTCTGATGTTGGTTGTTTTTAAATCAAAGCTATGAATTGACCAGACAGAAAGTAAGTTGATCTGTCTCGATGCTCGGTGCTGGCTCGAAGTGGCGAATGGCCTACTACTGCACCTATTGTCTATTGTCATGACTGCTTAGTTGGGAAGAATAGCTGGGACATCTGGAGACTTGTGAAGTGCAATGTTTATGCGTGAGCCAAATAGCTTCTCAAATGGCTACACTTTTGAATGAAATCATGGGCGATCTGATTTTTAGCCTCCGTGTCACCATCTTGCCTGATCCCCATTATCCTGTGCAGGAAGGAACTGCAGATGCTGGTTTACACTGTAGATAGACACAAAATGCTGGAGTAACTCAGTGTGACAGGCAGCGTCTCTAGAGAGAAAGAATGGGTGAAGTTTCCTTGAAGAAGGGTCTCAACCCGAAACGTCACCCATTCCTTCTCTCCAGAGATGCTACCTGTCCCGCTGAGTCTCTCCAGCATTTTGTGACTACCCCCTATTATCCTCACACCCATATCCGAATCTCAGTCAGTACTTTATTTGGGCCAGACAGAAAATCCAAAGATTCAAAACATTCAAAGAAACATTCTTCCTCAACTCTGCTTTCAACAGGTGTCCCATTATTCTGAGTCCAGATTCCTTGCAAAGGAAAATATCCTTGTGGGAGCTTCCCTATCAAGCACCCATGGAATTACATATGTTTCCAACAAGATCAACTCTCTTGGGATTTCTTACTAGCTCTGAGGAAACTTTAGACAGACTTGCATTGTTTTCCCTGGAGTATCGGAGGTTAAACGTGAGACCTGATGGGAGTGTATGCAGTTATGATTAGCACAGATGCAGAGTGAGGGCGAGGAGAAGCTCATGGATCGTTTACATATTAGAAATTAAAGATTCTTAAGTGTTATTATATTTTGGTAAACGGAGCCAGTCTTGAATCCAAAAATCCCTGAAACTCTACATTCTGACCAAATCTTAATTTTATCTGATGTGCTATATGTAATTGCATTATGATATGATTAAAATAAATGTGAAGTCTGAAACATCAGCACAAAATTACAATCGTTATTCTCTGCACTATCACCCCGAGTTACTGATGCTTCCATGATACAGATTTTCTCTGTCCCATATCATGTGGGCCTTGGAGGCTGAATCTCTGAATTTATTTCCAATCTTAGGCAATCTGACCTATTTGCTTTCAACATCCAGTGTCTGGCTGCTTAAAACAACGTGTTCGGTTTTGCATTGGAGTAAGATTGCATTAAACCTATTGTGAATTTTATCTGCAGTGTGTTTTGCAGACAATTTTATCTGCAGTGCGTTTAGAATGTATTATTAAACACCTTTTTTGGACATAGAAAGATAAAATTATAAACTGTTCATGTTGGAAAGATTGTAGCATAGTATACTATGATGAGGTGCTTTCTGTTCAGGTTAAATTAAATTACATTGATTATATTGTCAGTCCACTTACTTTAAAGATGTCAGGCTTGATCTATTATAAATAAGGTTTAACCTAAGTGTTTGCCGAGAAAAAAGTTGCAGAACTAAGATAGACAAAAATGCTGGAGAAACTCAACGTTTCGGGCCGAAACCCTTCTACAGACTGATGTGAGGGTGGGGGCGCGGGAAGAAGAAAGGAAGAGGAGGAGCCAGTGGGCTAGAGGGAGAGCTGAGAAGGGGAGGAGACAGTAAGGACTACCTGAAATTAGAGAAGTCAATGTTCATACCGCTGGGGTACAAACTGCCCAAGCGAAATATGAGGTGCTGCTCCTCCAATTTCCGGTGGTCCTCACTCGGCCCAGGACAGAAAGGTTGGATACGGAATGGGAGGGGGAGTTGAAGTGCTGAGCCACCGGGAGATCAGGTTGGTTATTCCGGACCGAGCGGAGGTGTTCGGTGAAGAGATCACCAAGCCTACGCTTGGTCTCACCGATGTAGATCAGCTGACATTTAGAGCAGCGGATGCAATAGATAAGTTTGGAGGAGATGCAGGTGAACCTCAGTCGCACCTGGAAAGACTGCTTGGGTCCTTGAATGGAGCCAAGGGGGGAGGTAAAGCGACAAGTGTAGCATTTCTTGCAGTTGCAAGGAAAAGTGCCCAGAGAGGGGGTGGTTCGAGTGGGAAGGGACGAATGGACCAGGGAGTTACGGAGGGAGCGGTCTCTGCGGAAAGCAGACAGGGGAGGAGATGGGAAGATGGGGCAAGTGGTGGGGTCACGTTGGAGGAGGCGAAAATGGTGGAGGATTATTTATTGTACATGATGGCTGGTAGGGTGGAAGGTGAGGACTAGGGGGACTCTGCCCATGTTACCAGTGAACTAAGATAATGCATTTTGCGTATCAACGGTATAGTTTATGATTATAATTGGGTCTTTAAAATTACTTTCCCACTGGTGTGTGTCATTTTGTTGTTGACTGTAGATGGTCGTAGAGTGAAACAACACGTTAACAGGCTTTTTGGCCCACCTTGTGCATGCTGACCAAATGGGCATTCTGGGCTCATTCCATTTGGCCCATATGCCTCTCATAATGGTATCCGCTCTATAGCTTCCTCTGGCAACCTCCGTGTAAAAACTTGATCCAAATCCCTCTTGAATCTCTCCTCTCACAGCTAGATTTAGAATTCTTTTCCAAATGCAACAGCTTGCATTTATCTGAATTAAGCACCATTTGTCATTCCTCAGTCCACTTACCCAGCTAATCGACATCCTGCAGCAATTCTTGATAACCACCTTCACAGACTGCGATACCACCTTTATGAGTGTAATTTATTCAATATTATCAATGCTACTGGTCAGGATGTCAGATCAGGTCCACTTGTGAGGGAAGAACATCGAACAGGCCCTTCACCCACCATGTCTGTGCCAACTATGATGCTTGTCGAACTAATCTCATCTGCCTTTATTCTCTGCCCATCCACGTCTGTATATCTGCTTGTTAAAAGTAGCTATCATATCTATTCTATTGCTTCCCAGGCAGCACATTCCAGCTACCTACTGTGCATACAAAAGAAACTTGCCTCACTCATTTACTTTTAAACTTTCCACCATATCAGTTACCCGACCTTTGCTTTGGGCTTTATGATATTTCTCCCCTGGGGGAAACAGACTCTGACTGTCTAGAGACGCAAGAGACTGCAGAAGCTGTAATCTGGAACAAAAACGAGCTGATGGAAGACGTTGTAAAGTTCAGGTGAAGGATCCCAATCCAAAATGTCAATTTCACATTTCCCTCCACAGATGGTGCCTGTTTAAACCAATAGCTGCAGTTCTTTCCTACACATGATGCCTGATCTGCTGAGTTAGAGTCATCAAGTGATAGTGTGGAAACAGGCCCTTTGGCCAACATGTCCCAGATACACTGGTCCCACCTGCCTGCGTTTGGTCCATGTCCCACCAAACCTGTCCTATCCATCTTCCTGTCTAACTGTGGCTTAAGTTTGAATTTCTTTCAATTTAACACTGTAAATGTTTGAAAGGGTCAAATCATCTTTATGTAAAAGTATAAAACGCACAACTCCATTGTGTCTATACAGGTATGTTTTCTATTGCTTTTGAATCTGGAAATGTTCCCCATCATATTACAGCAATATTTAATCAGATTATCCTTGACCTTTCCAATTCTCTGCCTCCCCATTCACCTGAAGTAGGGTGTTGCCTCTGTTACCTTAATATAAACCAGCCCAGGAGGACCTTGGTATTCGATTAAACTAGTTATTCAATTACCCATCATAAATCTGGTGACTTAAAAAGTAAACATGTCTGAGAAGAAAACAATTGAGCAAAACCTTTTTTTAAAAGATCGAAACTCTATTGTCAAATAGATAGGTGTTCAAACATTTTTAACTAATAACCAGGTCACAACTGGCAATCAAAATTAAACTGCAACAGAACTCTTCTGGAAAAATACATTTGCTTGTTTGATTGCCACTGCTTTCAATCAATCTCAAGTTTTTTAAGTCAGACAAAAAATTATCTTTATTTAAATTTTTATGAGAATTTTCTTTTGTGCTGTCTTAAAGTGAGTGTCAATGACGGGGAGTTGAAATATTGAATGGATGAAAATGTTGGCAGTCGCTGGTCAAATTACAACCAAAATGAAGCTATTAATCCAGCTATTGATAAACGGCTTGCATTCAGCTGGGTTATCCGTTCTACACTTTCCCTTCCAAGTAATTACCACAGGGTGTTTAATGCCCTCAAACTCTTGATTTGTATATACAAAATATGATTACCAAGAAATCTCAGATACAGAAGATCATTGCTTCTGTTTCTGTTTCCACAGATGCATCTGTTTGCTTATTTACTGCATTCTCTCTATTTGCTGAGTATTTGCTGCACTCCCAGCAACAGTAATTTTAAATTTTGTCAGTAGATAAGTACAGTAAAATTTGTTATCCACATCTGCCAGTTAATGTGTATTTAGATAAGAGTTGCCCCAACCCACTTGCTTGGTGATGTGCCATTGCCATTTAAGCTGTTCCTGTTGAAATGTTGGCTGTCGGTGCATACTGGATGTAAAATGACAGATAAAAAGCCTTTACTGTAGTGTCTAACATTCAGTATATTCAACGATTTCCTGAAATTGGACTGGACCTTGCATTCTATGAATATTAATGCAGTGAATTAAAATTGTGTTGGTTTAACATGAAACCCAAGTCTCCAAAGGATTAATATTGTAAGTCAGTTGGAGTAACATGCAGCTTAATGTCATTGAACCACCTGCTTACAAGGTGTAGCACTTCCATTCAGTCTGAAGAAGGGTCTCGACTCGAAACGTCACCCGTTCCTTCTCTCCAGAGACGCTGCCTGTCCGCTGAATTACTCCGGCATTTTGTGTCTACTTTCATTCAGAATATGTTTTTCAATTCTACCCTTTTTCTCAGCATTTCAAGTATAGAAACAGAATTGTACAGCAAGTGTAGGTGTAAAGTTAGTTTCTACATCTTTGAGTGAAATTTGTTGAAGTAAATCTAGATGAGAGCTGGGGGTGTGAAAACACAGAAGGTAGCACTAGGTAAAAGGGCAAGGTAGCAGTGTGCTGCACTTGATTCTCCAGATATTATGAACATATTATTGAATTAAATCAGCATGGACCCCAGATAAAAGGCAAAAGTTAGGTAATCTTCGCAGCTATTTGCTTCAGCTTGAGATCTGTAAATAAACCTCATTAATTTTCACGCTAATTAATAAACTGGACAAAAGCAACTTTACTTGGGGGTGGGTGGGGGGAGACTTCAAGTAAGATTGTAAACTGTTGGTAACACACAGCAGGAAAGCCAGTAACTGGAAAGAGAAATAGAGATTCTGTTTAAAGTAGAGGATTGTTGATTAGAGCCTTAGTGTTTTGATCTTCAATTCAAATGAGGTGCTGTTTTGATACAACATTCTGCTCATAATGGCTTTTTAAATCAACAGTAATGAATTCAGTAAAGTAGCAAAATTAAAAAGAGAAAGGAAATCAATTAATTCAAATATAAATTCTCGGCTTTGATCCAAGCCTGTTGGTGGGCAGCACGACTCTCGTCAGCAGCGGCCTCTGCAGTCCGTCTGTCTTTTTATTATTTTTGTCTCGTTTCTATGTAGTTTTTATTATTTATTTTTTTGTCGGGGTAGTGGGGGGGGGGGGGGGACTTTAAAATCTTTCCCCTGCACGGGAGACCCGACCTTTTCTTTGTCGGGTCTCCGTTGTCGTTGGGGCTGGGCAACGTGGAGCGGCCTCCAGCAGGAACGACCTGGGCTCCAGTTGCGGAGCTGCGGACTACTCACCGTCATGGGGCTGGCCGAGTCCGGAGCGGGTGGAGCTGTGGTGGAGACAATCGCTGCTGCGACCCGACCCCCGGAGATTCGGAGGCTACAACCGCGGGTCTGGCGGACGGCAACACCGGAAGCCCGCGGGTCCTTGGTGGGAGACCGCTTTTCGGGGCTTCCGCAGCGGCGACTCTCCGCCCGAGTTGCGGGGTTGAAGAGCACCTGGAGCTGGGCTTTACATCGCCGCCCCGCGCGGCTTGGAGTGGCCGCGGGACTTTGCGAGCGCACGCCGGGGCTCTAACACCAAGACCCCGGGTGCACGGACCTTGCAGTCACCCCGGCGTGGCTTTAATGGCCCGCGGGACAAT
>JAXLNO010002185.1:0-57161 GCA_038087875.1 Malacoraja senta | reverse complement strand
GGCGACCTTCCCGGAAATGTGGCGACCTTGCCGGATTTGACGCGACCTTGCCTAATTTATGGCTACCTTGATTGAAATGTGGCGACCTTCGCGGCTTTGACGCCACCTTGCCGGATTTGTGGCGACCTTGCCGGATTTATGGTGACCTTGCCGGAAATATGGCGACCTTGCCGGATTTGTGGCGACCTTGCCGGAAATATGGCGACCTTGCCGGATTTGTGGCGACCTTGCCGGATTTATGGCGACCGTGCCGGAAAATATGGCGACCTTGCCGGATTTGTGGCCACCTTGCCGGATTTATGGCGATCGGATTTATGGCGAACTTGCCGGAAATATGGAGACTTTGCCGGATTTATGGCGACCTTGCCGGATATATGGCGACCTTGCCGGATATATGGCGAACTTGCCGGATTTGTGGCGACCTTGTCGGGTTTATGGCGACATTGCCAGAAATCTGCCGACCTTGCCTGATTTGTGGCGACCTTGCCGGATTTGTGGCGACCTTGCCGGATTTATGGCGATCGTGCCGGAAATATGGCGACCTTGCCGGATTTGTGGCGACCTTGCCGGAAATATAGCTACCTTGCCGGATGTGTGGCGACCTTGCCGGATTCATGGCGACCTTGCCGGAAATATGGCGACCTTCCCTGATTTGTGGCCACCATGCCGGATTTATGGCAACCTTGCCGGAAATATGGCGACCTTGCCGGATTTGTGGCGACCTTACCGGAAATATGGCGACCTTGCCGGATTTGTGGCGACCTTGCCGGATTATGGCGACCTTGCCGGAAATATGGCTACCTTGCCGGATTTGTCGCGACCTTGCCGGATTCATGCGACGTTGCCGGAAATATGGCGACCTTGCCTGATTTGTTGCGACCTTGCCGGAAATGTGGCGACCTTGCCGGATTTGTGGCGGGCCGTGCCGGATTTATGGCGACCTTGCCGGAAATAGGCGACTCTGCCGGATTTGTGGCGACCTTGCCGGAGTTATGGCGACCTTGCCGGATTTATGGCGATCGTGCGGAAATATGGCGACCTTTGCCGGATTTATGGCGACCTGGCCGGAAATATGGCGACCTTCCCTGATTTGTGGCCACCATGCCGGATTTATGGCGAACTTGCCGGAAATATGGCTACCTTGTCGGATTTTTGGCCACCTTGCCGGATGTATAACAACCATGACGTAAATATGGCGAATTGCCGGATTTGTGGCGACCTTGCCGGATTCATGGCGACCTTGCCGGAAATATGGCGACATTGCCGGATTTGAGGCGACCTTGCAGAATTTATGGCGACCTTGCCGGATATATGGCGACCTTGTCGGATTTGTGGCGACTTTGCCAGATTTGTTGCGACCTTGCCGGAAATGTGGCGACCTTGCCGGGTTTGTGGCGACCGTGCCGGATTTATGGCGACCTTGCCGGAAATATGGCGACTTCGCCGGATTTGTGGCGACTTTGCCGGATATATGGCGACCTTGCCGGAAATAGGGCGAACTTGCCGGATATGTGGCGACTTTACCAGATTTGTTGCGACCTTGCCGTAAATGTGGCGACCTTTCCGGATTTGTGGCGGCCGTGCCGGATTTATGGCGTCCTTGCCGGAATAAGGCGACTTTGCCAGATTTGTGGCGACCTTGCCGGAATTATGGCGACCTTGCCGGATTTATGGCGACCGTGTCGGAAATATGGCGACCTTGCCGGATTTGTGGCGACCTTGCCGGATTTATGGCGATCGTGCCGGAAATATGGCGACCTTGCCGGATTTGTGGCGACCTTGCCGGATTTATGGCGACCGTGCCGGAAATATGGCGACCTTGCCGGATTTGTGGCGACCTTGCCGGATTTATGGCGATCGTGCCGGAAATATGGCGAACTTGCCGGATTTATGGCGACCTTCCCGGAAATATGGCGACCTTCCCTGATTTGTGGCCACCATGCCGGATTTATGGCAACCTTGCCGGAAATATGGCGACCTTGCCGGATTTGTGGCGACCTTGCCGGAAATATGGCGACCTTGCCGGATTTGTGGCGACCTTGCCGGAATGTTGCGACCTTGCCGAATTTATGGCTACCTTGATTGAAATGTGGCGACCTTGGCGGCTTTGACGGCACATTGCCGGATTTGTGGCGACCTTGCCGGATTTATGGTGACCTTGCCGGAAATATGGCGACCTTGCCGGATTTGTGGCGACCTTGCCGGAAATATGGCTACCTTGCCGGATGTGTGGCGAACTTGCCGGATTCATGGCGACCTTGCCGGAAATATGGCGACATTGCCGGATTTGTGGCGACCTTGCGGGATTTATGGCGACATTGCCGGAAATATGGCGACCTTGTCGGATTTGCGGCGACCTTGCCAGATTTGTTGCGACCTTGCCGGAAATGTGGCGACCTTGCCGGATTTGTGGCGGCCGTGCCGGATTTATGGCGACCTTGCCGGAAATAGGCGACTCTGCCGGATTTGTGGCGACCTTGCCGGATTTATGGCGAGCTTGCCGGATTTATGGCGACCTTGCCGGAAATATGGCGACCTAGCCGGATTTGTGGCGACCTTGCGGGATTTATGGCGACCTTGCCGGAAAAATGCCGACGTTGCCGGATTTGTGGCGACCTTGCCGGATTTATGGCGACCGTGCCGGAAATATGGCGACCTTGCCGGATTTCTGGCGACCTTGCCGGATTTATGGCGATCGTGCCGGAAATATGGCGACCTTTGCCGGATTTATGGCGACGTTGCCGGAAATATGGCGACTTCCCTGATTTGTGGCCACCATGCCGGATTTATGGCGAACTTGCCGGAAATATGGCTACCTTGTCGGATTTGTGGCCACCTTGCCGGATTTATGACAACCATGACGGAAATATGGCGATATTGCCGGATTTGTGGCGACCTTGCCGGATTTATGGCGACCTTGCCGGAAATATGGCAACCTTGCCGGATTTGTGGCGACCTTGCCGGATTTATGGCGTCCTTGCCGGATATATGGCGACCTTGCCGGATTTGTGGCGAACTTGCCGGATTTATGGCGACCTTGCCGGAAATATGGCGACTTCGCCGGATTTATGGCGACTTTGCCGGATATATGGCGACCTTGCCGGAAATATGGCGAATTTGCCGGATTTGTGGCGACTTTACCAGATTTGTTGCGACCTTGCCGGAAATGTGGCGACCTTTCCTGATTTGTGGCGGCCGTGCCGGATTTATGGCGTCCTTGCCGGAATAAGGCGACTTTGCCGGATTTGTGGCGACCTTGCCGGATTTATGGCGACCTTGCCGGATTTATGGCGACCGTGCCGGAAATATGGCGACCTTGCCGGATTTGTGGCGACCTTGCCGGATTTATGGCGATCGTGCCGGAAATATGGCGACCTTGCCGGATTTGTGGCGACCTTGCCGGATTTATGGCGACCGTGCCGGAAATATGGCGACCTTGCCGGATTTGTGGCGACTTTGCCGGATTTATGCCGATCGTGCCGGAAATATGGCGAACTTGCCGGATTTATGCGACCTTGCCGGAAATATGGCGACCTTCCCTGATTTGTGGCCACAATGCCGGATTTATGGCGACCTTGCCGGAAATATGACGACCTTGCCGGATTTGTGGCGACCTTGCCGGAAATATGGCGACCTTGCCGGATTTGTGGCGACCATGCCGGATTTATGGCGACCTTGCCGGAAATATGGCTACCTTGCCGGATTTGTGGCGACCTTGCCGGATTCATGCGACCTTGCCGGAAATATGGCGACCTTGCCAGATTTGTGGCGACCTTGCGGGATTTATGGCGACCTTGCCGGAAAAATGGCGACCTTGTCGGATTTGTGGCGACCGTGCCGGAAATATGGCGACCTTGCCGGATTTGTGGCGACCTTGCCGGATTTATGGCGACGATGCCGGATTTATGGCGACCTTGCCGGAATTTTGCGACCTTGCCGGATTTGTGGCGACCTTGCCGGATCTATGGCGACTTCCCTGATTTGTGGCCACCATGCCGGATTTATGGCGAACTTGCCGGAAATATGGCTACCTTGTCGGATTTGTGGCCACCTTGCCGGATTTATGACAACCATGACGGAAATATGGCGATATTGCCGGATTTGTGGCGACCTTGCCGGATTTATGGCGACCTTGCCGGAAATATGGCAACCTTGCCGGATTTGTGGCGACCTTGCCGGATTTATGGCGTCCTTGCCGGATATATGGCGACCTTGCCGGATTTGTGGCGAACTTGCCGGATTTATGGCGACCTTGCCGGAAATATGGCGACTTCGCCGGATTTATGGCGACTTTGCCGGATATATGGCGACCTTGCCGGAAATATGGCGAATTTGCCGGATTTGTGGCGACTTTACCAGATTTGTTGCGACCTTGCCGGAAATGTGGCGACCTTTCCTGATTTGTGGCGGCCGTGCCGGATTTATGGCGTCCTTGCCGGAATAAGGCGACTTTGCCGGATTTGTGGCGACCTTGCCGGATTTATGGCGACCTTGCCGGATTTATGGCGACCGTGCCGGAAATATGGCGACCTTGCCGGATTTGTGGCGACCTTGCCGGATTTATGGCGATCGTGCCGGAAATATGGCGACCTTGCCGGATTTGTGGCGACCTTGCCGGATTTATGGCGACCGTGCCGGAAATATGGCGACCTTGCCGGATTTGTGGCGACTTTGCCGGATTTATGCCGATCGTGCCGGAAATATGGCGAACTTGCCGGATTTATGCGACCTTGCCGGAAATATGGCGACCTTCCCTGATTTGTGGCCACAATGCCGGATTTATGGCGACCTTGCCGGAAATATGACGACCTTGCCGGATTTGTGGCGACCTTGCCGGAAATATGGCGACCTTGCCGGATTTGTGGCGACCATGCCGGATTTATGGCGACCTTGCCGGAAATATGGCTACCTTGCCGGATTTGTGGCGACCTTGCCGGATTCATGCGACCTTGCCGGAAATATGGCGACCTTGCCAGATTTGTGGCGACCTTGCGGGATTTATGGCGACCTTGCCGGAAAAATGGCGACCTTGTCGGATTTGTGGCGACCGTGCCGGAAATATGGCGACCTTGCCGGATTTGTGGCGACCTTGCCGGATTTATGGCGACGATGCCGGATTTATGGCGACCTTGCCGGAATTTTGCGACCTTGCCGGATTTGTGGCGACCTTGCCGGATCTATGGCGACCTTCCCGGAAATGTGGCGACCTTGCCGGATTTGACGCGACCTTGCCGAATTTATGGCTACCTTGATTGAAATGTGGCGACCTTGGCGGCTTTGAAATATGGCTACCTTGCCGGATGTGTGGCGAACTTGCCGGATTCATGGCGACCTTGCCGGAAATATGGCGACATTGCCGGATTTGTGGCGACCTTGCGGGATTTATGGCGACATTGCCGGAAATATGGCGACCTTGTCGGATTTGCGGCGACCTTGCCAGATTTGTTGCGACCTTGCCGGAAATGTGGCGACCTTGCCGGATTTGTGGCGGCCGTGCCGGATTTATGGCGACCTTGCCGGAAATAGGCGACTCTGCCGATTTGTGGCGACCTTGCCGGATTTATGGCGAGCTTGCCGGATTTATGGCGACCTTGCCGGAAATATGGCGACCTAGCCGGATTTGTGGCGACCTTGCGGGGATTTATGGCGACCTTGCCGGAAAAATGCCGACGTTGCCGGATTTGTGGCGACCTTGCCGGATTTATGGCGACCGTGCCGGAAATATGGCGACCTTGCCGGATTTCTGGCGACCTTGCCGGATTTATGGCGATCGTGCCGGAAATATGGCGACCTTTGCCGGATTTATGGCGACGTTGCCGGAAATATGGCGACTTCCCTGATTTGTGGCCACCATGCCGGATTTATGGCGAACTTGCCGGAAATATGGCTACCTTGTCGGATTTGTGGCCACCTTGCCGGATTTATGACAACCATGACGGAAATATGGCGATATTGCCGGATTTGTGGCGACCTTGCCGGATTCATGGCGACCTTGCCGGAAATATGGCAACCTTGCCGGATTTGTGGCGACCTTGCCGGATTTATGGCGTCCTTGCCGGATATATGGCGACCTTGCCGGATTTGTGGCGAACTTGCCGGATTTATGGCGACCTTGCCGGAAATATGGCGACTTCGCCGGATTATGGCGACTTTGCCGGATATATGGCGACCTTGCCGGAAATATGGCGAATTTGCCGGATTTGTGGCGACTTTACCAGATTTGTTGCGACCTTGCCGGAAATGTGGCGACCTTTCCTGATTTGTGGCGGCCGTGCCGGATTTATGGCGTCCTTGCCGGAATAAGGCGACTTTGCCGGATTTGTGGCGACCTTGCCGGATTTATGGCGACCTTGCCGGATTTATGGCGACCGTGCCGGAAATATGGCGACCTTGCCGGATTTGTGGCGACCTTGCCGGATTTATGGCGATCGTGCCGGAAATATGGCGACCTTGCCGGATTTGTGGCGACCTTGCCGGATTTATGGCGACCGTGCCGGAAATATGGCGACCTTGCCGGATTTGTGGCGACTTTGCCGGATTTATGCCGATCGTGCCGGAAATATGGCGAACTTGCCGGATTTATGCGACCTTGCCGGAAATATGGCGACCTTCCCTGATTTGTGGCCACAATGCCGGATTTATGGCGACCTTGCCGGAAATATGACGACCTTGCCGGATTTGTGGCGACCTTGCCGGAAATATGGCGACCTTGCCGGATTTGTGGCGACCATGCCGGATTTATGGCGACCTTGCCGGAAATATGGCTACCTTGCCGGATTTGTGGCGACCTTGCCGGATTCATGCGACCTTGCCGGAAATATGGCGACCTTGCCAGATTTGTGGCGACCTTGCGGGATTTATGGCGACCTTGCCGGAAAAATGGCGACCTTGTCGGATTTGTGGCGACCGTGCCGGAAATATGGCGACCTTGCCGGATTTGTGGCGACCTTGCCGGATTTATGGCGACGATGCCGGATTTATGGCGACCTTGCCGGAATTTTGCGACCTTGCCGGATTTGTGGCGACCTTGCCGGATCTATGGCGACCTTCCCGGAAATGTGGCGACCTTGCCGGATTTGACGCGACCTTGCCGAATTTATGGCTACCTTGATTGAAATGTGGCGACCTTGCGGCTTTGACGGCACCTTGCCGGATTTGTGGCGACCTTGCCGGATTTATGGTGACCTTGCCGGAAATATGGCGACCTTGCCGGATTTGTGGCGACCTTGCCGGAAATATGGCTACCTTGCCGGATGTGTGGCGACCTTGCCGGATTCATGGCGACCTTGTCGGAAATATGGCGACATTGCCGGATTTGTGGCGGCCTTGCGGGATTTATGGCGACATTGCCGGAAATATGGCGACCTTGTCGGATTTGTGGCGACTTTGCCAGATTTGTTGCGACCTTGCCGGAAATGTGGCGACCTTGCCGGATTTGTGGCGGCCGTGCCGGATTTATGGCGACCTTGCCGGAAATAGGCGACTCTGCCGGATTTGTGGCGACCTTGCCGGATTTATGGCGACCTTGCCGGATTTATGGCGACCGTGCCGGAAATATGGCGACCTTGCCGGATTTGTGGCGACATTGCCGGATTTATGGCGAGCGTGCCGGAAATATGGCGACCTTGCCGGATTTGTGGCGACCTTGTCGAATTTAGGGCGACTTTGCCGGAAATATGGCTACATTGCCGGATTTGTGGCGACCTTGCCGGATTCATGCGACCTTGCCGGAAATTTGGCGACCTTGCCAGATTTGTGGCGACCTTGCGGGATTTATGGCGACCTTGCCGGAAATATGGCGACCTTGTCGGATTGCCAGATTTGTTGCGACCTTTCCGGAAATGTGGCGACCTTGCCGGATTAGTGGCGGCCGTACCGGATTCATGGCGACCTTGCCGGAAATAGGCCACTCTACCGGATTTGTGGCGACCTTGCCGGACTTATGGCGACCTTACCGGAATTATGGCGACCTTGCCGGAAATATGGCGACCTTGCCGGATTTCTGGCGACCTTGAGGGATTTATGGCGACCTTGCCGGAAAATTGGCGACCTTGCCGGAAATGTGGTGACCTTGCCGAATTTATGGCGACCTTGTCGGATTTATGACCATCTTGCCGGATTTATGGCGACGTTGCCGGAAATGCGGCGACCTTGTTGAAATGTGGCGACCTTGACGGATTTGTGGCGACCTTGCCGGATTTATGGCGACCTTGCCGGGGATGTGGCGACCTTGTCGTATTTGTGGCGACCTTGCCGGATATATGGCGACGTTGCCGCAAATGTGGCGACCTTGCCGGATTTGTGGCGACCTTGCCGGAAATATGGCGACCTTGTCGGATTTGTGGCGACTTTGCCAGATTTGTTGCGACCTTGCCGGAAATGTGGCGACCTTGCCGGGTTTGTGGCGACCGTGCCGGATTTATGGCGTCCTTGCCGGATATATGGCGACCTTGCCGGATTTGTGGCGACCTTGCCGGATTTATGGCGAACTTGCCGGAAATATGGCGACCTTGCCGGAAATATGGCGACCTTGCCGGATTTGTGGCGACCTTGCCGGATTTATGGCGACCTTGCCGGAAATATGGCTACCTTGCCGGATTTGTGGCGACCTTGCCGGATTCATGCGACCTTGCCGGAAATATGGCGACCTTGCCAGATTTGTGGCGACCTTGCGGGATTTATGGCGACCTTGCCGGAAAAATGGCGACCTTGCCGGATTTGTGGCGACCGTGCCGAAAATATGGCGACATTGCCGGATTTGTGGCGACCTTGCCGGATTTATGGCGACGATGCCGGATTTATGGCGACCTTGCCGGAAGATTTATGGCGACCTTGCCGGAATGTTTGCGACCTTGCCGGATTTGTGGCGACCTTGCCGGATCTATGGCGACCTTCCCGGAAATGTGGCGACCTTGCCGGATTTGACGCGACCTTGCCGAATTTATGGCTACCTTGATTGAAATGTGGCGACCTTGGCGGCTTTGACGGCACCTTGCCGGATTTGTGGCGACCTTGCCGGATTTATGGTGACCTTGCCGGAAATATGGCGACCTTGCCGGATTTGTGGCGACCTTGCCGGAAATATGGCTACCTGCCGGATGTGTGGCGACCTTGCAGGATTCATGGCGACCTTGTCGGAAATATGGCGACATTGCCGGATTGTGGCGGCCTTGCGGGATTATGGCGACATTGCCGGAAATATGGCGACCTTGTCGGATTGTGGCGACTTTGCCAGATTTGTTGCGACCTTGCCGGAAATGTGGCGCCTTGCCGGATTTGTGGCGGCCGTGCCGGATTTATGGCGACCTTGCCGGAAATAGGCGACTCTGCCGGATTTGTGGCGACTTGCCGGATTTATGGCGACCTTTCCGGATTTATGGCGACCGTGCCGGAAATATGGCGACCTTGCCGGATTTGTGGCGACCTTGCCGGATTTATGGCGAGCGTGCCGGAAATATGGCGACCTTGCCGGATTTGAGGCGACCTTGTCGAATTTAGGGCGACTTTGCCGGAAATATGGCTACATTGCCGGATTTGTGGCGACCTTGCCGGATTCATGCGACCTTGCCGGAAATTTGGCTACCTTGCCAGATGTGTGGCGACCTTGCGGGATTTATGGCGACCTTGCCGGAAATATGGCGACCTTGTCGGATTTGCGGCGAACTTGCCAGATTTGTTGCGGCCTTGCCGGAAATTGGCGACCTTGCCGGATTTGTGGCGGCCGGACCGGATTCATGGCGACCCTTGCCGGAAATAGGCCACTCTACCGGATTTGTGGCGACCTTGCCGGACTTATGGCGAGCTTGCCGGAATTATGGCGACCTTGCCGGAAATATGCGACCTTGCCGGATTTGTGGCGACATTGAGGGATTTATGGCGACCTTGCCGGAAAATTGGCGACCTTGCCGGAAATGTGGCGACCTTGCCGAATTTATGGCGACCTTGTCGGATTTATGACCATCTTGCCGGATTTATGGCGACGTTGCCGGAAATGCGGCGACCTTGCCGGATTTGTGGCGACCTTGCCGGAAATATGGCGACTTGCCGGATTTGTGGCGACCTTGCCGGATTTATGGCGACCTTACCGGAAATATGGCAACCTTGCCGGATTTGTGGCGACCTTGCCGGATTTATGGGCGTCCTTGCCGGATATATGGCGACCTTGCCGGATTTGTGGCGACCTTGCCGGATTTATGGCGAACTTGCCGGAAATATGGCGACTTTGCCGGATTTATGGATGGCGACCTTGCCGGATATATGGCGAACTTGCCGGATTTGTGGCGACCTTATCGGGTTTATGGCGACATTGCCAGAAATCTGCCGACCTTGCCGGATTTGTGGCGCCTTGCCGGATTTATGGCGACCTTGCCGGAATTATGGCGATCGTGCCGGAAATATGGCGACCTTGCCGGATTTGTGGCGACCTTGCCGGATTTGTGGGGACCTTGCCGGATATATGGCGACGTTGCCGCAAATGTGGCGACCTTGCCGGATTTGTGGCGACCTTGCCAGAAATATGGCGACCATGCCGGATTTGTGGCGACCTTGCCGGATTTATGGCGACCTTACCGGAAATATGGCAACCTTGCCGGATTTGTGGCGACCTTGCCGGATTTATGGCGTCCTTGCCGGATATATGGCGACCTTGCCGGATTTGTGGCGACCTTGCCGGATTTATGGCGAACTTGCCGGAAATATGGCGACTTTGCCGGTTTATGGCGACCTTGCCGGATATATGGCGACCTTGCCGGATATATGGCGAACTTGCCGGATTTGTGGCGACCTTGTCGGGTTTATGGCGACATTGCCAGAAATCTGCCGACCTTGCCGGATTTGTGGCGACCTTGCCGGATTCATGGCGACCTTGCCGGAATTATGGCGACCTTGCCGGATTTGTGGCGACATTGCCGGATTTATGGCGTCCTTGCCGGAAATGTGGCGACCTTGCCCGATTCATGGCGACCTTGTCGGATTTGTGACCACCTTGCCGGATTGATGGAGACGTTGCCGGAAATGCGGCGACCTTGCCTGAAATGTGGCGACCTTGATGGATTTGTGGCGACGCCGGATTGATGGCGACCCTGCCGGTGATGTGGCGACCTTGCCGGATTTGTGGCGACAATGCCCGATTTATGGCGACCTTGCCGGGATGTTGCGACCTTGCCGGATTTGTGGCGACCTTGCCGGATCTATGGCGACCTTCCCGGAAATGTGGCGACCTTGCCGGATTTGACGCGACCTTGCCGAATTTATGGCTACCTTGATTGAAATGTGGCGACCTTGCCGGATTTGACGCCACCTTGCCGGATTTGTGGCGACCTTGCCGGATTCATGGTGACCTTGCGGGAAATATGGCGACCTTGCCGGATTTGTAGCGACCTTGCCGGAAATATGCGACCTTGCCAGATTTGTGACGACCTTGCCGGATTTATGGCGACCTTGCCGGAAATATGGCTACCTTGCCGGATTTGTGGCGACCTTGCTGGATTCATGGCGACCTTGCCGGAAATATGGCGACATTGCCGGATTTGTGGCGACCTTGCGGGATTATGGCGACCTTGCCGGATATATGGCGACCTTGTCGGATTTGTGGCGACTTTGCCAGATTTGTTGCGACCTTGCCGGAAATGTGGCGACCTTGCCGGATTTGTGGCGGCCGTGCCGGATTTATGGCGACCTTGCCGGAAATAGGCGACTCTGCCGGATTTGTGGCGACCTTGCGGGATTTATGGCGACCTTGCCGGAAATATGGCGGACCTTGCCGGATCTCTGGCGACCTTGCTGGATTTATGGCGACCGTGCCGGAAATATGGCGACCTTGCCGGATTTGTGGCGACCTTGCCGGATTTATGGCGATCGTGCCGGAAATATGGCGAACTTGCCGGTTTATGGCGACTTTGCCGGAAATATGGCGACCTTCCCTGATTTGTGGCCACCATGCCGGATTTATGGCAACCTTGCCGGAAATATGGCGACCTTGCCGGATTTGTGGCGACCTTGCCGGAAATATGGCGACCTTGCCGGATTTGTGGCGACCTTGCCGGATTTATGGCGACCTTGCGGATATATGGCGAACTTGCCGGATTTGTGGCGACCTTGTCGGGTTTATGGCGACATTGCCAGAAATCTGCCGACCTTGCCGGATTTGTGGCGACCTTGCCGGATTCATGGCGACCTTGCCGGAATTATGGCGACCTTGCCGGATTTGTGGCGACATTGCCGGATTTATGGCGTCCTTGCCGGAAATGTGGCGACCTTGCCCGATTCATGGCGACCTTGTCGGATTTGTGACCACCTTGCCGGATTGATGGAGACGTTGCCGGAAATGCGGCGACCTTGCCTGAAATGTGGCGACCTTGATGGATTTGTGGCGACGCCGGATTGATGGCGACCCTGCCGGTGATGTGGCGACCTTGCCGGATTTGTGGCGACAATGCCCGATTTATGGCGACCTTGCCGGGATGTTGCGACCTTGCCGGATTTGTGGCGACCTTGCCGGATCTATGGCGACCTTCCCGGAAATGTGGCGACCTTGCCGGATTTGACGCGACCTTGCCGAATTTATGGCTACCTTGATTGAAATGTGGCGACCTTGCCGGATTTGACGCCACCTTGCCGGATTTGTGGCGACCTTGCCGGATTCATGGTGACCTTGCGGGAAATATGGCGACCTTGCCGGATTTGTAGCGACCTTGCCGGAAATATGGCGACCTTGCCAGATTTGTGACGACCTTGCCGGATTTATGGCGACCTTGCCGGAAATATGGCTACCTTGCCGGATTTGTGGCGACCTTGCTGGATTCATGGCGACCTTGCCGGAAATATGGCGACATTGCCGGATTTGTGGCGACCTTGCGGGATTTATGGCGACCTTGCCGGATATATGGCGACCTTGTCGGATTTGTGGCGACTTTGCCAGATTTGTTGCGACCTTGCCGGAAATGTGGCGACCTTGCCGGATTTGTGGCGGCCGTGCCGGATTTATGGCGACCTTGCCGGAAATAGGCGACTCTGCCGGATTGTGGCGACCTTGCCGGAGTTATGGCGACCTTGCCGGATTTATGGCGACCTTGCCGGAAATATGGCGACATTGCCGGATTTGTGGCGACCTTGCGGGATTTATGGCGACCTTGCCGGAAATATGGCGACCTTGCCGGATCTCTGGCGACCTTGCTGGATTTATGGCGACCGTGCCGGAAATATGGCGACCTTGCCGGATTTGTGGCGACCTTGCCGGATTTATGGCGATCGTGCCGGAAATATGGCGAACTTGCCGGTTTATGGCGACTTTGCCGGAATATGGCGACCTTCCCTGATTTGTGGCCACCATGCCGGATTTATGGCAACCTTGCCGGAAATATGGCGACCTTGCCGGATTTGTGGCGACCTTGCCGGAAATATGGCGACCTTGCCGGATTTGTGGCGACCTTGCCGGATTTATGGCGACCTTGCCGGAAATATGGCTACCTTGCCGGATTTGTCGCGACCTTGCCGGATTCATGCGACCTTGCCGGAAATATGGCGACATTGCCAGATTTGTGGCGACCTTGCGGGATTTATGGCGACCTTGCCGGAAATATGGCGACCTTGTCGGATTTGCGGCGACCTTGCCAGATTTGTTGCGACCTTGCCGGAAATGTGGCGACCTTGCCGGATTTGTGTCGGCCGTGCCGGATTTATGGCGACCTTGCCGGAAAAATCGCGACCTTGCCGGATTTGTGGCGACCTTGCCGGATTTGTGGCGTCCTTGCCGGATATATGCCGACCTTGCCGGATTTGTGGCGACCTTGCCGGATTTATGGCGTCCTTGCCGGAAATATGGCGACCTTGCCGGATTTGTGGCGACCTTGTCGGATTTATGGCGACCTTGCCGGAAATATGGCTACCTTGCCGGATTTGTGGCGACCTTGCCGGATTCATGCGACCTTGCCGGAAATATGGCGACCTTGCCAGATATGTGGCGACCTTGCGGGATTTATGGCTACCTTGATTAGAATGTGGCGACCTTGCCGGATTTGACGCCACCTTGCCGGATTTGTGGCGACCTTGCCGGATTCATGGTGACCTTGCGGGAAATATGGCGACCTTGCCGGATTTGTGGCGACCTTGCCGGAAATATGGCGACCTTGCCGGATTTGCGACGACCTTGCCGGATTTATGGCGACCTTGCCGGAAATATGGCTACCTTGCCGGATTTGTGGCGACCTTGCCGGATTCATGGCGACCTTGCCGGAAATATGGCGACATTGCCGGATTTGTGGCGACCTTGCGAGATTTATGGCGACCTTGCCGGATATATGGCGACCGTGTCGGATTTGTGGCGACTTTGCCAGATTTGTTGCGACCTTGCCGGAAATGTGGCGACCTTGCCGGATTTGTGGCGGCCGTGCCGGATTATGGCGACCTTGCCGGAAATAGGCGACTCTGCCGGATTTGTGGCGACCTTGCCGGAGTTATGGCGACCTTGCCGGATTTATGGCGACCTTGCCGGAAATATGGCCACCTTGCCGGATTTGTGGCGACCTTGCGGGATTTATGGCGACCTTGCCGGATATATGGCGACCTTGTCGGATTTGTGGCGACTTTGCCAGATTTGTTGCGACCTTGCCGGAAATGTGGCGACCTTGCCGGATTTGTGGCGGCCGTGCCGGATTTATGGCGACCTTGCCGGAAATAGGCGACTCTGCCGGATTTGTGGCGACCTTGCCGGAGTATGGCGACCTTGCCGGATTATGGCGACCTTGCCGGAAATATGGCGACATTGCCGGATTTGTGGCGACCTTGCGGGATTTATGGCGACCTTGCCGGAAATATGGCGACCTTGCCGGATTTCTGGCGACCTTGCTGGATTTATGGCGACCGTGCCGGAAATATGGCGACCTTGCCGGATTTGTGGCGACCTTGCCGGATTTATGGCGATCGTGCCGGAAATATGGCGAACTTGCCGGTTTATGGCGACTTTGCCGGAAATATGGCGACCTTCCCTGATTTGTGGCCACCATGCCGGATTTATGGGCAACCTGCCGGAAATATGGCGACCTTGCCGGATTTGTGGCGACCTTGCCGGAAATATGGCGACCTTGCCGGATTTGTGGCGACCTTGCCGGATTTATGGCGACCTTGCCGGAAATATGGCTACCTTGCCGGATTTGTCGCGACCTTGCCGGATTCATGCGACCTTGCCGGAAATATGGCGACATTGCCAGATTTGTGGCGACCTTGCGGGATTTATGGCGACCTTGCCGGAAATATGGCGACCTTGTCGGATTTGCGGCGACCTTGCCAGATTTGTTGCGACCTTGCCGGAAATGTGGCGACCTTGCCGGATTTGTGTCGGCCGTGCCGGATTTATGGCGACCTTGCCGGAAAAATCGCGACCTTGCCGGATTTGTGGCGACCTTGCCGGATTTGTGGCGTCCTTGCCGGATATATGCCGACCTTGCCGGATTTGTGGCGACCTTGCCGGATTTATGGCGTCCTTGCCGGAAATATGGCGACCTTGCCGGATTTGTGGCGACCTTGTCGGATTTATGGCGACCTTGCCGGAAATATGGCTACCTTGCCGGATTTGTGGCGACCTTGCCGGATTCATGCGACCTTGCCGGAAATATGGCGACCTTGCCAGATATGTGGCGACCTTGCGGGATTTATGGCTACCTTGATTAGAATGTTGGCGACCTGCCGGATTTGACGCCACCTTGCCGGATTTGTGGCGACCTTGCCGGATTCATGGTGACCTTGCGGGAAATATGGCGACCTTGCCGGATTTGTGGCGACTTGCCGGAAATATGGCGACCTTACCGGATTTGCGACGACCTTGCCGGATTTATGGCGACCTTGCCGGAAATATGGCTACCTTGCCGGATTTGTGGCGACCTTGCCGGATTCATGGCGACCTTGCCGGAAATATGGCGACATTGCCGGATTTGTGGCGACCTTGCGAGATTTATGGCGACCTTGCCGGATATATGGCGACCGTGTCGGATTTATGGCGACTTTGCCAGATTTGTTGCGACCTTGCCGGAAATGTGGCGACCTTGCCGGATTTGTGGCGGCCGTGCCGGATTTATGGTGACCTTGCCGGAAATAGGCGACTCTGCCGGATTTGTGGCGACCTTGCCGGAGTTATGGCGACCTTGCCGGATTTATGGCGACCTTGCCGGAAATATGGCGACCTTGCCGGATTTGTGGCGACCTTGCGGGATTTATGGCGACCTTGCCGGAAATATGGCGACCTTGCCGGATTTCTGGCGACCTTGCTGGATTTATGGCGACCGTGCCGGAAATATGGCGACCTTGCCGGATTTGTGGCGACATTGCCGGATTTATGGCGACCGTGCCGGAAATATGGCGAACTTGCCGGTTTATGGCGACCTTGCCGGAAATATGGCACCTTCCCTGATTTTTGGCCACCATGCCGGATTTATGGCAACCTTGCCGGAAATATGGCGACCTTGCCGGATTTGTGGCGACCTTGCCGGAAATATGGCGACCTTGCCGGATTTGTGGCGACCTTGCCGTATTTATGGCGACCTTGCCGGAAATATGGCTACCTTGCCGGATTTGTCGCGACCTTGCCGGATTCATGCGACCTTGCCGGAAATATGGCGACCTTGCCAGAGTTGTGGCGACCTTGCGGGATTTATGGCGACCTTGCCGGATATATGGCGACCTTGTCGGATTTGTGGCGACCTTGCCAGATTTGTTGCGACCTTGCCGGAAATGTGGCGACCTTGCCGGATTTGTGTCGGCCGTGCCGGATTTATGGCGACCTTGCCGGAAAAATCGCGACCTTGCCGGATTTGTGGCGACCTTGCCGGATTTATGGCGTCCTTGCCGGATATATGCCGACCTTGCCGGATTTGTGGCGACTTTGCCGGATTTATGGCGACCTTGCCGGAAATATGGCGACCTTGCCGAATTTGTGGCGACCTTGTCGGATTTATGGCGACCTTGCCGGAAATATGGCTACCTTGCCGGATTTGTGGCGACCTTGCCGGATTCATGCGACCTTGCCGGAAATATGGCGACCTTGCCAGATTTGTGGCGACCTTGCGGGATTTATGGCGACCTTGCCGGAAATATGGCGACCTTGTCGGATTTGCGGCGTCCTTGCCAGATTTGTTGCGACCTTGCCGGAAATGTGGCGACCTTGCCGGATTTGTGGCGGCCGAACCGGATTCATGGCGACCTTGCCGGAAATAGGCCACTCTGCCGGATTTGTGGCGACCTTGCCGGACTTATGGCGAGCTTGCCGGAATTATGGCGACCTTGCCGGAAATATGGCGACCTTGCCGGATTTGTGGCGACCTTGAGGGATTTATGGCGACCTTGCCGGAAAATTGGCGACCTTGCCGGATTTGTGGCGAACTTGCCGGATTTATGGCGTCCTTGCCGGAAATGTGGCGACCTTGCCGAATTTATGGCGACCTTGTCGGATTTGTGACCATCTTGCGGGATTTATGGCGACGTTGCCGGAAATGCGGCGACCTTGCCTGAAATGTGGCGACCTTGACGGATTTGTGGCGACCTTGCCGGATTTATGGCGACCTTGCCGGGGATGTGGCGACCTTGTCGTCTTTGTGGCGACCTTGCCGGATATATGGCGACGTTGCCGCAAATGTGGCGACCTTGCCGGATTTGTGGCGACCTTGCCGGAAATATGGCGACCTTGCCGGATTTGTGGCGACCTTGCCGGGTTTATGGCGACCTTAACAGAAATATGGCAACCTTGCCGGATTTCTGGCGACCTTGCCGGATTTATGGCGTCCTTGCCGGATATATGGCTACCTTGCCGGATTTGTGGCGACCTTGCCGGATTCATGCGACCTTGCCGGAAATATGGCGACCTTGCCAGAGTTGTGGCGACCTTGCGGGATTTATGGCGACCTTGCCGGATATATGGCGACCTTGTCGGATTTGTGGCGACCTTGCCAGATTTGTTGCGACCTTGCCGGAAATGTGGCGACCTTGCCGGATTTGTGTCGGCCGTGCCGGATTTATGGCGACCTTGCCGGAAAAATCGCGACCTTGCCGGATTTGTGGCGACCTTGCCGGATTTATGGCGTCCTTGCCGGATATATGCCGACCTTGCCGGATTTGTGGCGACTTTGCCGGATTTATGGCGACCTTGCCGGAAATATGGCGACCTTGCCGAATTTGTGGCGACCTTGTCGGATTTATGGCGACCTTGCCGGAAATATGGCTACCTTGCCGGATTTGTGGCGACCTTGCCGGATTCATGCGACCTTGCCGGAAATATGGCGACCTTGCCAGATTTGTGGCGACCTTGCGGGATTTATGGCGACCTTGCCGGAAATATGGCGACCTTGTCGGATTTGCGGCGTCCTTGCCAGATTTGTTGCGACCTTGCCGGAAATGTGGCGACCTTGCCGGATTTGTGGCGGCCGAACCGGATTCATGGCGACCTTGCCGGAAATAGGCCACTCTGCCGGATTTGTGGCGACCTTGCCGGACTTATGGCGAGCTTGCCGGAATTATGGCGACCTTGCCGGAAATATGGCGACCTTGCCGGATTTGTGGCGACCTTGAGGGATTTATGGCGACCTTGCCGGAAAATTGGCGACCTTGCCGGATTTGTGGCGAACTTGCCGGATTTATGGCGTCCTTGCCGGAAATGTGGCGACCTTGCCGAATTTATGGCGACCTTGTCGGATTTGTGACCATCTTGCGGGATTTATGGCGACGTTGCCGGAAATGCGGCGACCTTGCCTGAAATGTGGCGACCTTGACGGATTTGTGGCGACCTTGCCGGATTTATGGCGACCTTGCCGGGGATGTGGCGACCTTGTCGTCTTTGTGGCGACCTTGCCGGATATATGGCGACGTTGCCGCAAATGTGGCGACCTTGCCGGATTTGTGGCGACCTTGCCGGAAATATGGCGACCTTGCCGGATTTGTGGCGACCTTGCCGGGTTTATGGCGACCTTAACAGAAATATGGCAACCTTGCCGGATTTCTGGCGACCTTGCCGGATTTATGGCGTCCTTGCCGGATATATGGCTACCTTGCCGGATTTGTGGCGACCTTGCCGGATTTGTGGCGAACTTGCCGGATTTATGGCGTCCTTGCCGGAAATGTGGCGACCTTGCCGAATTTATGGCGACCTTGTCGGATTTGTGACCATCTTGCCGGATTTATGGCGACTTTGCCGGAAATGCGGCGACCTTGCCTGAAATGTGGCGACCTTGACGGATTTGTGGCGACCTTGCCGGATTTATGGCGACCTTGCCGGGGATGTGGCGACCTTGTCGTCTTTGTGGCGACCTTGCCGGATATATGGCGACGTTGCCGCAAATGTGGCGACCTTGCCGGATTTGTGGCGACCTTGTCGGATTTATGGCGTCCTTGCCGGTATATGGCTACCTTGCCGGATTTGTGGCGACCTTGCCGGATTTATGGCGAACTTGCCGGGAATATGGCGACTTTGCCGGATTTTATGGCGACCTTGCCGGATATATGGCGACCTTGCCGGATATATGGCGAACTTGCCGGACTTGTGGCGACCTTGTCGGGTTTATGGCGACATTGCCAGAAATCTGCCGACCTTGCGGATTTGTGGCGACCTTGCCGGATTTATGGCGACCTTGCCGGAATTATGGCGACCTTGCCGGATTTGTGGCGACCTTGCAGTATTTATGGAGTCCTTGCCGGAAATGTGGCGACCTTGCCCGATTTATGGCGACCTTGTCGGATTTGTGACCACCTTGCCGGATTGATGGCGATCTTGCCGGATTCGTGGTGACCTTGCGGGAAATATGGCGACCTTGCTGGATTTGTGGCGGCCTTGCCGGATATATGGCGACCTTGCCGGATTTGTGACGACCTTGCCGGATTTATGGCGACCTTGCCGGAAATATGGCTGCCTTGCCGGATTTGTGGCGACCTTGCCGGATTCATGGCGACCTTGCCGGAAATATGCCGACATTGCCGGATTTGTGGCGACCTTGCGGGATTTATGGCGACCTTGCCGTATATATGGCGACCTTGCCGGATTTGAGGCGGCCGTGCCGGATTTATGGCGACCTTGTCGGAAATAGGCGACTCTGCCGGATTTGTGGCGACCTTGCCGGAGTTATGGCGACGTTGCCGGAAATATGGCGACCTTGCCGGATTTGTGGCGACCTTGCGGGATTTATGGCTACCTTGCCGGAAATATGGCGACCTTGCCGGATTTCTGGCGACCTTGCTGGATTTATGGCGACCGTGCCGGAAATATGGCGACCTTGCCGGATTTGTGGCGACCTTGCCTGATTTATGGCGATCGTGCCGGAAATATGGCGAACTTGCCGGTTTATGGCGACCTTGCCGGAAATATGGCGACCTTCCCTGATTTGTGGCCACCATGCCGGATTTATGGCAACCTTGCCGGAAATATGGCGACCTTGCCGGATTTTTGGCGACCTTGCCGGAAATATGGCGACCTTGCCGGATTTGTGGCGACCTTGCCGGATTTATGGCGACCTTGCCGGAAATATGGCTACTTTGCCGGATTTGTCGCGACCTTGCCGGATTCACGCGACCTTGCCGGAAATATGGCGACCTTGACAGATTTGTGGCGACCTTGCGGGATTTATGGCGACATTGCCGGAAATATGGCGACCTTGTCGGATTTGCGGCGACCTTGCCAGATTTGTTACGACCTTGCCGGAAATGTGGCGACCTTGCCGGATTTGTGTCGGCCGTGCCGGATTTATGGCGACCTTGCCGGAAAAATCGCGACCTTGCCGGATTTGTGGCGACCTTGCGGGATTTATGGCGTCGTTGCCGGAAATGCGGCGACCTTGCCTGAAATGTGGCGACCTTGCCGGATTTGTGGCGACCTTGCCGGATTTATGGCGACCTTACCGGAAATATGGCAACCTTGCCGGATTTCTGGCGACCTTGCCGAATTTATGGCGTCCTTGGCGGATATATGGCTACCTTGCCGGATTTGTGGCGACCTTGCCGGATTTGTGGCGAACTTGCCGGATTTATGGCGTCCTTGCCGGAAATGTGGCGACCTTGCCGAATTTATGGCGACCTTGTCGGATTTGTGACCATCTTGCCGGATTTATGGCGACGTTGCCGGAAATGCGGCGACCTTGCCTGAAATGTGCGACCTTGACGGATTTGTGGCGACCTTGCCGGATTTATGGCGACCTTGCCGGGGATGTGGCGACCTTGTCGTCTTTGCGGCGACCTTGCCGGATATATGGCGACGTTGCCGCAAATGTGGCGACCTTGCCGGATTTGTGGCGACCTTGCCGGAAATATGGCGACCTTGCCGGATTTGTGGCGACCTTGCCGGATTTATGGCGACCTTACCGGAAATATGGCAACCTTGCCGGATTTGTGGCGACCTTGCCGGATTTATGGCGTCCTTGCCGGATATATGGCTACCTTGCCGGATTTGTGGCGACCTTGCCGGATTTATGGCGAACTTGCCGGGAATATGGCGACTTTGCCGGATTTATGGCGACCTTGCCGGATATATGGCGACCTTGCCGGATATATGGCGAACTTGCCGGATTTGTGGCGACCTTGTCGGGTTTATGGCGACATTGCCAGAAATCTGCCGACCTTGCCGGATTTGTGGCGACCTTGCCGGATTTATGGCGACCTTGCCGGAATTATGGCGACCTTGCCGGATTTGTGGCGACCTTGCAGTATTTATGGAGTCCTTGCCGGAAATGTGGCGACCTTGCCCGATTTATGGCGACCTTGTCGGATTTGTGACCACCTTGCCGGATTGATGGCGATCTTGCCGGAAATATGGCTACATTGCCGGATTTGTGGCGACCTTGCTGGATTCATGGCGATCTTGCCGGAAATGTGGTGACCTTGCCGGATTTGTGGCGACGATGCCGGATTTATGGCGACCTTGCCGGAATGTTGCGACCTTGCCGGATTTGTGGCGACCTTGCCGGATCTATGTCGACCTTCCCGGAAATGTGGCGACCTTGCCGGATTTGACGCAGCCTTGCCGAATTTATGGCTACCTTGATTGAAATGTGGCGACCTTGCAGGATTTGACGCCACCTTGCCGGATTTGTGGCGACCTTGCCGGATTCATGGTGACCTTGCGGGAAATATGGCGACCTTGCCGGATTTGTAGCGACATTGCCGGATATATGGCGACCTTGCCGGATTTGTGACGACCTTGCCGGATTTATGGCGACCTTGCCGGAAATATGACTACCTTGCCGGATTTGTGGCGACCTTGCCGGATTCATGGCGACCTTGCCGGAAATATGGCGACATTGCCGGATTTGTGGCGACCTTGCGGGATTTATGGCGACCTTGCCGTATATATGGCGACCTTGTCGGATTTGTGGCGACTTTGCCAGATTTGTTGCCACCTTGCCGGAAATGTGGCGACCTTGCCGGATTTGAGGCGGCCGTGCCGGATTTATGGCGACCTTGTCGGAAATAGGCGACTCTGCCGGATTTGTGGCGATCTTGCCGGAGTTATGGCGACCTTGCCGGATTTATGGCGACCTTGCCGGAAATATGGCGACCTTGCCGGATTTGTGGCGACCTTGCGGGATTTATGGCGACCTTGCCGGAAATATGGCGACCTTGCCGGATTTCTGGCGACCTTTCTGGATTTATGGCGACCGTGCCGGAAATATGGCGACCTTGCCGGATTTGTGGCGACCTTGCCTGATTTATGGCGATCGTGCCGGAAATATGGCGAACTTGCTGGTTTATGGCGACCTTGCCGGAAATATGGCGACCTTCCCTGATTTGTGGCCACCATGCCGGATTTATGGCAACCTTGCCGGAAATATGGCGACCTTGCCGGATTTTTGGCGACCTTGCCGGAAATATGGCGACCTTGCCGGATTTGTGGCGACCTTGCCGGATTTATGGCGACCTTGCCGGAAAAATGGCGACCTTGCCGGATTTGTGGCGACCGTGCCGGAAATATGGCGACCTTGCCGGATTTGTGGCAACCTTGCCGGATTTATGGCGACGATGCCGGATTTATGGCGGCCGTGCCGGATTTATGGCGACCTTGCCGGAAATAGACGACTCTGCCGGATTTATGGCGACCGTGCCGGGGATATGGCGACCTTGGCGGATTCGTGGCGACCTTGCCGGATTTATGGCGATCGTGCCGGAAATATGGCGACCTTGCCGGATTTGTGGCGACCTCGCCGGATTTATGCTGACCGTGCCGGAAATATGGCGACCTTGCCGGATTTGTGGCGACCTTGCCGGATTTATGGCTACCTTGCCGGATTTGTGGCGACCTTGCCGGATTCATGAGACCTTGCCGGAAATATGGCGACCTTTCCAGATTTGTGGCGATCTTGCGGGATTTATGGCGACCTTGCCGGAAAAATGGCGACCTTGCCGGATTTGTGGCGACCGTGCCGGAAATATGGCGACCTTGCCGGATTTATGGCGACCCTGCCGGATTTATGGCGACGATGCCGGATTTATGGCGACCTTGCCGGAATATTGCGACCTTGCCGGTTATGTGGCGACCTTGCCGGATCTATGGCGACCTTCCCGGAAATATGGCGACCTTGCCGGATTTGTGGCGACCTCGCCGGATTTATGCTGACCGTGCCGGAAATATGGCGACCTTGCCGGATTTGTGGCGACCTTGCCGGATTTATGGCTACCTTGCCGGATTTGTGGCGACCTTGCCGGATTCATGCGACCTTGCCGGAAATATGGCGACCTTGCCAGATTTGTGGCGACCTTGCGGGATTTATGGCGACCTTGCCGGAAAAATGGCGACCTTGCCGGATTTGTGGCGACCGTGCCGGAAATATGGCGACCTTGCCGGATTTGTGGCGACCCTGCCGGATTTATGGCGACGATGCCGGATTTATGGCGACCTTGCCGGAATGTTGCGACCTTGCCGGTTATGTGGCGACCTTGCCGGATCTATGGCGGCCTTCCCGGAAATGTGGCGACCTTGCCGGATTTGACGCGACCTTGCCTAATTTATGGCTACCTTGATTGAAATGTGGCGACCTTCGCGGCTTTGACGCCACCTTGCCGGATTTGTGGCGACCTTGCCGGATTTATGGTGACCTTGCCGGAAATATGGCGACCTTGCCGGATTTGTGGCGACCTTGCCGGAAATATGGCGACCTTGCCGGATTTGTGGCGACCTTGCCGGATTTATGGCGACCGTGCCGGAAATATGGCGACCTTGCCGGATTTGTGGCGACCTTGCCGGATTTATGGCGATCGGATTTATGGCGAACTTGCCGGAAATATGGAGACTTTGCCGGATTTATGGCGACCTTGCCGGATATATGGCGACCTTGCCGGATATATGGCGAACTTGTCGGATTTGTGGCGACCTTGTCGGGTTTATGGCGACATTGCCAGAAATCTGCCGACCTTGCCTGATTTGTGGCGACCTTGCCGGATTTGTGGCGACCTTGCCGGATTTATGGCGATCGTGCCGGAAATATGGCGACCTTGCCGGATTTGTGGCGACCTTGCCGGAAATATGGCTACCTTGCCGGATGTGTGGCGACCTTGCCGGATTCATGGCGACCTTGCCGGAAATATGGCGACCTTCCCTGATTTGTGGCCACCATGCCGGATTTATGGCAACCTTGCCGGAAATATGGCGACCTTGCCGGATTTGTGGCGACCTTGCCGGAAATATGGCGACCTTGCCGGATTTGTGGCGACCTTGCCGGAGTTATGGCGACCTTGCCGGATTTATGGCGATCGTGCCGGAAATATGGCGACCTTTGCCGGATTTATGGCGACCTTGCCGGAAATATGGCGACCTTCCCTGATTTGTGGCCACCATGCCGGATTTATGGCGAACTTGCCGGAAATATGGCTACCTTGTCGGATTTGTGGCCACCTTGCCGGATGTATAACAACCATGACGTAAATATGGCGACATTGCCGAATTTGTGGCGACCTTGCCGGATTCATGGCGACCTTGCCGGAAATATGGCGACATTGCCGGATTTGAGGCGACCTTGCAGAATTTATGGCGACCTTGCCGGATATATGGCGACCTTGTCGGATTTGTGGCGACTTTGCCAGATTTGTTGCGACCTTGCCGGAAATGTGGCGACCTTGCCGGGTTTGTGGCGACCGTGCCGGATTTATGGCGACCTTGCCGGAAATATGGCGACTTCGACGGATTTATGGCGACTTTGCCGGATATATGGCGACCTTGCTGGAAATATGGCGAACTTGCCGGATTTGTGGCGACTTTACCAGATTTGTTGCGACCTTGCCGTAAATGTGGCGACCTTTCCGGATTTGTGGCGGCCGTGCCGGATTTATGGCGTCCTTGCCGGAATAAGGCGACTTTGCCGGATTTGTGGCGACCTTGCCGGATTTATGGCGACGTTGCCGGATTTATGGCGACCGTGTCGGAAATATGGCGACCTTGCCGGATTTGTGGCGACCTTGCCGGATTTATGGCGATCGTGCCGGAAATATGGCGACCTTGCCGGATTTGTGGCGACCTTGCCGGATTTATGGCGACCGTGCCGGAAATATGGCGACCTTGCCGGATTTGTGGCAACCTTGCCGGATTTATGGCGATCGTGCCGGAAATATGGCGAACTTGCCGGATTTATGGCGACCTTCCCGGAAATATGGCGACCTTCCCTGATTTGTGGCCACCATGCCGGATTTATGGCAACCTTGCCGGAAATATGGCGTCCTTGCCGGATTTGTGGCGACCTTGCCGGAAATATGGCGACCTTGCCGGATTTGTCGCGACCTTGCCGGAATGTTGCGACCTTGCCGAATTTATGGCTACCTTGATTGAAATGTGGCGACCTTGGCGGCTTTAACAACACCTTGCCGGATTTGTGGCGACCTTGCCGGATTTATGGTGACCTTGCCGGAAATATGGCGACCTTGCCGGATTTGTGGCGACCTTGCCGGAAATATGGCTACCTTGCCGGATGTGTGGCGACCTTGCCGGATTCATGGCGACCTTGCCGGAAATATGGCGACATTGCCGGATTTGTGGCGACCTTGCGGGATTTATGGCGACATTGCCGGAAATATGGCGACCTTGTCGGATTTGCGGCGACCTTGCCAGATTTGTTGCGACCTTGCCGGAAATGTGGCGACCTTGCCGCATTTGTGGCGGCCGTGCCGGATTTATGGCGACCTTGCCGGAAATAGGCGACTCTGCCGGATTTGTGGCGACCTTGCCGGATTTATGGCGAGCTTGCCGGATTTATGGCGACCTTGCCGGAAATATGGCGACCTAGCCGGATTTGTGGCGACCTTGCGGGATTTATGGCGACCTTGCCGGAAAAATGGCGACCTTGCCGGATTTCTGGCGACCTTGCCGGAGTTATGGCGATCGTGCCGGTAATATGGCGACCTTTGCCGGATTTATGGCGAGGTTGCCGGAAATATGGCGACTTCCCTGATTTGTGGCCACCATGCCGGATTTATGGCGAACTTGCCGGAAATATGGCTACCTTGTCGGATTTGTGGCCACCTTGCCGGATTTATGACAACCATGACGGAAATATGGCGATATTGCCGGATTTGTGGCGACCTTGCCGGATTTATGGCGACCTTGCCGGAAATATGGCAACCTTGCCGGATTTGTGGCGACCTTGCCGGATTTATGGCGTCCTTGCCGGATATATGGCGACCTTGCCGGATTTGTGGCGAACTTGCCGGATTTATGGCGACCTTGCCGGAAATATGGCGACTTCGCCGGATTTATGGCGACTTTGCCGGATATATGGCGACCTTGCCGGAAATATCGCGAACTTGCCGGATTTGTGGCGACTTTACCAGATTTGTTGCGACCTTGCCGGAAATGTGGCGACCTTTCCGGATTTGTGGCGGCCGTGCCGGATTTATGGCGTCCTTGCCGGAATAAGGCGACTTTGCCGGATTTGTGGCGACCTTGCCGGATTTATGGCGACCTTGCCGGATTTATGGCGACCGTGCCGGAAATATGGCGACCTTGCCGGATTTGTGGCGACCTTGCCGGATATATGGCGATCGTGCCGGAAATATGGCGACCTTGCCGGATTTGTGGCGACCTTGCCGGATTTATGGCGACCGTGTCGGAAATATGGCGACCTTGCCGGATTTGTGGCGACTTTGCCGGATTTATGCCGATCGTGCCGGAAATATGGCGAACTTGCCGGATTTATGCGACCTTGCCGGAAATATGGCGACCTTCCCTGATTTGTGGCCACAATGCCGGATTTATGGCGACCTTGCCGGAAATATGGCGACCTTGCCGGATTTGTGGCGACCTTGCCGGAAATATGGCGACCTTGCCGGATTTGTGGCGACCTTGCCGGATTTATGGCGACCTTGCCGGAAATATGGCTACCTTGCCGGATTTGTGGCGACCTTGCCGGATTCATGCGACCTTGCCGGAAATATGGCGACCTTGCCAGATTTGTGGCGACCTTGCGGGATTTATGGCGACCTTGCCGGAAAAATGGCGAACTTGCCGGATTTGTGGCGACCGTGCCGGAAATATGGCGACCTTGTCGGATTTGTGGCGACCTTGCCGGATTTATGGCGACGATGCCGGATTTATGGCGACCTTGCCGGAATGTTGCGACCTTGCCGGATTTGTGGCGACCTTGCCGGATCTATGGCGACCTTCCCGGAAATGTGGCGACCTTGCCGGATTTGACGCGACCTTGCCGAATTTTATGGCTACCTTGATTGAAATGTGGCGACCTTGGCGGCTTTTGACGGCACCTTGCCGGATTTGTGGCGACCTTGCCGGATTTATGGTGAGCTTGCCGGAAATATGGCGACCTTGCCGGATTTGTGGCGACCTTGCCGGAAATATGGCTACTTTGCCGGATTTGTGGCGGCCTTGCGGGATTTATGGCGACATTGCCGGAAATATGGCGACCTTGTCGGATTTGTGGCGACTTTGCCAGATTTGTTGCGACCTTGCCGGATTTCTGGCGACCTTGCCGAATTTATGGCGATCGTGCCGGTAATATGGCGACCTTTGCCGGATTTATGGCGACGTTGCCGGAAATATGGCGACTTCCCTGATTTGTGGCCACCATGCCGGATTTATGGCGAACTTGCCGGAAATATGGCTACCTTGTCGGATTTGTGGCCACCTTGCCGGATTTATGACAACCATGACGGAAATATGGCGATATTGCCGGATTTGTGGCGACCTTGCCGGATTTATGGCGACCTTGCCGGAAATATGGCAACCTTGCCGGATTTGTGGCGACCTTGCCGTATTTATGGCGTCCTTGCCGGATATATGGCGACCTTGCCGGATTTGTGGCGAACTTGCCGGATTTATGGCGACCTTGCCGGAAATATGGCGACTTCGCGGATTTTGGATTTATGGCGACTTTGCCGGATATATGGCGACCTTGCCGGAAATATGGCGAACTTGCCGGATTTGTGGCGACTTTACCAGATTTGTTGCGACCTTGCCGGAAATGTGGCGACCTTTCCGGATTTGTGGCGGCCGTGCCGGATTTATGGCGTCCTTGCCGGAATAAGGCGACTTTGCCGGATTTGTGGCGACCTTGCCGGATTTATGGCGACCTTGCCGGATTTATGGCGACCGTGCCGGAAATATGGCGACCTTGCCGGATTTGTGGCGACCTTGCCGGATTTATGGCGATCGTGCCGGAAATATGGCGACCTTGCCGGATTTGTGGCGACCTTGCCGGATTTATGGCGACCGTGCCGGAAATATGGCGACCTTGCCGGATTTGTGGCGACTTTGCCGGATTTGTGGCGGCCGTGCCGGATTTATGGCGTACTTGCCGGAATAAGGCGACTTTGCCGGATTTGTGGCGACCTTGCCGGATTTATGGCGACCTTGCCGGATTTATGGCGACCGTGCCGGAAATATGGCGACCTTGCCGGATTTGTGGCGACCTTGCCGGATTTATGGCGATCGTGCCGGAAATATGGCGACCTTGCCGGATTTGTGGCGACCTTGCCGGATTTATGGCGACCGTGCCGGAAATATGGCGACCTTGCCGGATTTGTGGCGACTTTGCCGGATTTATGCCGATCGTGCCGGAAATATGGCGAACTTGCCGGATTTATGCGACCTTGCCGGAAATATTGCGACCTTCCCTGATTTGTGGCCACAATGCCGGATTTATGGCGACCTTGCCGGAAATATGGCGACCTTGCCGGATTTGTGGCGACCTTGCCGGAAATATGGCGACCTTGCCGGATTTGTGGCGACCTTGCCGGATTTATGGCGACCTTGCCGGAAATATGGCTACCTTGCCGGATTTGTGGCGACCTTGCCGGATTCATGCGACCTTGCCGGAAATATGGCGACCTTGCCAGATTTATGGCGACCTTGCGGGATTTATGGCGACCTTGCCGGAAAAATGGCGACCTTGCCGGATTTGTGGCGACCGTGCCGGAAATATGGCGACCTTGCCGGATTTGTGGCGACCTTGCCGGATTTATGGCGACGATGCCGGATTTATGGCGACCTTGCCGGAATGTTGCGACCTTGCCGGATTTGTGGCGACCTTGCCGGATCTATGGCGACCTTCCCGGAAATGTGGCGACCTTGCCGGATTTGACGCGACCTTGCCGAATTTATGGCTACCTTGATTGAAATGTGGCAACCTTGGCGGCTTTGACGGCACCTTGCCGGATTTGTGGCGACCTTGCCGGATTTATGGTGAGCTTGCCGGAAATATGGCGACCTCGCCGGATTTGTGGCGACGTTGCCGGAAATATGGCTACTTTGCCGGATGTGTGGCGACCTTGCCGGATTCATGGCGACCTTGTCGGAAATATGGCGACATTGCCGGATTTGTGGCGGCCTTGCGGGATTTATGGCGACATTGCCGGAAATATGGCGACCTTGTCGGATTTGTGGCGACTTTGCCAGATTTGTTGCGACCTTGCCGGATTTCTGGCGACCTTGCCGGATTTATGGCGATCGTGCCGGTAATATGGCGACCTTTGCCGGATTTATGGCGACGTTGCCGGAAATATGGAGACTTCCCTGATTTGTGGCCACCATGCCGGATTTATGGCGAACTTGCCGGAAATATGGCTACCTTGTCGGGATTTGTGGCCACCTTGCCGGATTTATGACAACCATGACGGAAATATGGCGATATTGCCGGATTTGTGGCGACCTTGCCGGATTTATGGCGACCTTGCCGGAAATATGGCAACCTTGCCGGATTTGTGGCGACCTTGCCGGATTTATGGCGTCCTTGCCGGATATATGGCGACCTTGCCGTATTTGTGGCGAACTTGCCGGATTTATGGCGACCTTGCCGGAAATATGGCGACTTCGCCGGATTTATGGCGACTTTGCCGGATATATGGCGACCTTGCCGGAAATATGGCGAACTTGCCGGATTTGTGGCGACTTTACCAGATTTGTTGCGACCTTGCCGGAAATGTGGCGACCTTTCCGGATTTGTGGCGGCCGTGCCGGATTTATGGCGTCCTTGCCGGAATAAGGCGACTTTGCCGGATTTGTGGCGACCTTGCCGGATTTATGGCGACCTTGCCGGATTTATGGCGACCGTGCTGGAAATATGGCGACCTTGCCGGATTTGTGGCGACCTTGCCGGATTTATGGCGATCGTGCCGGAAATCTGGCGACCTTGCCGGATTTGTGGCGACCTTGCCGGATTTATGGCGACCGTGCCGGAAATATGGCGACCTTGCCGGATTTGTGGCCACAATGCCGGATTTATGGCGACCTTGCCGGAAATATGGCGACCTTGCCGGATTTGTGGCGACCTTGCCGGAAATATGGCGACCTTGCCGGATTTGTGGCGACCTTGCCGGATTTATGGCGACCTTGCCGGAAATATGGCTACCTTGCCGGATTTGTGGCGACCTTGCCGGATTCATGCGACCTTGCCGGAAATATGGCGACCTTGCCAGATTTGTGGCGAGCTTGCGGGATTTATGGCGACCTTGCCGGAAAAATGGCGACCTTGCCGGATTTGTGGCGACCGTGCCGGAAATATGGCGACCTTGCCGGATTTGTGGCGACCTTGCCGGATTTATGGCGACGATGCCGGATTTATGGCGACCTTGCCGGAATGTTGCGACCTTGCCGGATTTGTGGCGACCTTTGCCGGATCTATGGCGACCTTCCCGGAAATGTGGCGACCTTGCCGGATTTGACGCGACCTTGCCGAATTTATGGCTACCTTGATTGAAATGTGGCGACCTTGGCGGCTTTGACGGCACCTTGCCGGATTTGTGGCGACCTTGCCGGATTTATGGTGAGCTTGCCGGAAATATGGCGACCTTGCCGGATTTGTGGCGACCTTGCCGAAAATATGGCTACCTTGCCGGATGTGTGGCGACCTTGCCGGATTCATGGCGACCTTGTCGGAAATATGGCGACATTGCCGGATTTGTGGCGGCCTTGCGGGATTTATGGCGACATTGCCGGAAATATGGCGACCTTGTCGGATTTGTGGCGACTTTGCCAGATTTGTTGCGACCTTGCCGGAAATGTGGCGACCTTGCCGGATTTGTGGCGGCCGTGCCGGATTTATGGCGACCTTGCCGGAAATAGGCGACTCTGCCGGATTTGTGGCGACCTTGCCGGATTTATGGCGTCCTTGCCGGATTTATGGCGACCGTGCCGGAAATATGGCGACCTTGCCGGATTTGTGGCGACCTTGCCGGATTTATGGCGAGCGTGCCGGAAATATGGCGACCTTGCCGGATTTGTGGCGACCTTGTCGAATTTAGGGCGACTTTGCCGGAAATATGGCTACATTGCCGGATTTGTGGCGACCTTGCCGGATTCATACCTTGCCGGAAATTTGGCGACCTTGCCAGATTTGTGGCGACCTTGCGGGATTTATGGCGACTTGCCGGAAATATGGCGAACTTGTCGGATTTGCGGCGACCTTGCCAGATTTGTTGCGACCTTGCCGGAAATGTGGCGACCTTACCGGATTTGTGGCGGCCGTACCGGATTCATGGCGACCTTGCCGGAAATAGGGCACTCTACCGGATTTGTGGCGACCTTGCCGGATTTATGGCGACCTTACCGGAATTATGGCGACCTTGCCGGAAATATGGCGACCTTGCCGGATTTGTGGCGACCTTGAGGGATTTATGGCGACCTTGCCGGAAAATTGGCGACCTTGCCTGAAATGTGGCGACCTTGCCGAATTTATGGCGACCTTGTCGGATTTATGACCATCTTGCCGGATTTATGGCGACGTTGCCGGAAATGCGGCGACCTTGCCTGAAATGTGGCGACCTTGACGGATTTGTGGCGATCTTGCCGGATTTATGGCGACCTTGCCGGGGATGTGGCGACCTTGTCGTATTTGTGGCGACCTTGCCGGATATATGGCGACGTTGCCGCAAATGTGGCGACCTTGCCGGATTTGTGGCGACCTTGCCGGAAATATGGCGACCTTGCCGGATTTGTGGCGACCTTGCCGGACTTATGGCGACCTTACCGGAAATATGGCAACCTTGCCGGATTTGTGGCGACCTTGCCGGATTTATGGCGTCCTTGCAGGATATATGGCGACCTTGCCGGATTTGTGGCGACCTTGCCGGATTTATGGCGAACTTGCCGGAAATATGGCGACTTTGCCGGATTTATGGCGACCTTGCCGGATATATGGCGACCTTGCCGGATATATGGCGAACTTGCCGGATTTGTGGCGACCTTGTCGGGTTTATGGCGACATTGCCAGAAATCTGCCGACCTTGCCGGATTTGTGGCGACCTTGCCGGATTTATGGCGACCTTGCCGGAATTATGGCGATCGTGCCGGAAATATGGCGACCTTGCCGGATTTGTGGCGACCTTGCCGGATTTGTGGCGACCTTACCGGATTCATGCGACCTTGCCGGAAATATGGCGACCTTGCCAGATTTGTGGCGAACTTGCGGGATTTATGGCGACCTTGCCGGAAATATGGCGACCTTGTCGCATTTGCGGCGACCTTGCCAGATTTGTTGCGACCTTGCCGGAAATGTGGCGACCTTGCCGGATTTGTGGCGGCCGTACCGGATTCATGGCGACCTTGCCGGAAATAGGCCACTCTGCCGGAATTGTGGCGACCTTGCCGGACTTATGGCGTGCTTGCCGGAATTATGGCGACCTTGCCTGAAATGTGGCGACCTTGACGGATTTGTGGCGACCTTGCCGGATTTATGGCGACCTTGCCGGGGATGTGGCGACCTTGTCGTATTTGTGGCGACCTTGCCGGATATATGGCGACGTTGCCGCAAATGTGGCGACCTTGCCGGATTTGTGGCGACCTTGCCAGAAATATGGCGACCATGCCGGATTTGTGGCGACCTTGCCGGATTTATGGCGACCTTACCGGAAATATGGCAACCTTGCCGGATTTGTGGCGACCTTGCCGGATTTATGGCGTCCTTGCCGGATATATGGCGACCTTGCCGGATTTGTGGCGACCTTGCCGGATTTATGGCGAACTTGCCGGAAATATGGCGACTTTGCCGGATTTATGGCGACCTTGCCGGATATATGGCGACCTTGCCGGATATATGGCGAACTTGCCGGATTTGTGGCGACCTTGTCGGGTTTATGGCGACATTGCCAGAAATCTGCCGACCTTGCCGGATTTGTGGCGACCTTGCCGGATTTATGGCGTCCTTGCAGGATATATGGCGACCTTGCCGGATTTGTGGCGACCTTGCCGGATTTATGGCGAACTTGCCGGAAATATGGCGACTTTGCCGGATTTATGGCGACCTTGCCGGATATATGGCGACCTTGCCGGATATATGGCGAACTTGCCGGATTTGTGGCGACCTTGTCGGGTTTATGGCGACATTGCCAGAAATCTGCCGACCTTGCCGGATTTGTGGCGACCTTGCCGGATTTATGGCGACCTTGCCGGAATTATGGCGATCGTGCCGGAAATATGGCGACCTTGCCGGATATGTGGCGACCTTGCCGGATTTGTGGCGACCTTACCGGATTCATGCGACCTTGCCGGAAATATGGCGACCTTGCCAGATTTGTGGCGAACTTGCGGGATTTATGGCGACCTTGCCGGAAATATGGCGACCTTGTCGCATTTGCGGCGACCTTGCCAGATTTGTTGCGACCTTGCCGGAAATGTGGCGACCTTGCCGGATTTGTGGCGGCCGTACCGGATTCATGGCGACCTTGCCGGAAATAGGCCACTCTGCCGGAATTGTGGCGACCTTGCCGGACTTATGGCGAGCTTGCCGGAATTATGGCGACCTTGCCTGAAATGTGGCGACCTTGACGGATTTGTGGCGACCTTGCCGGATTTATGGCGACCTTGCCGGGGATGTGGCGACCTTGTCGTATTTGTGGCGACCTTGCCGGATATATGGCGACGTTGCCGCAAATGTGGCGACCTTGCCGGATTTGTGGCGACCTTGCGGGAAATATGGCGACCTTGCCAGATTTGTGACGACCTTGCCGGATTTATGGCGACCATGCCGGAAATATGGCTACCTTGCCGGATTTGTGGCGACCTTGCCGGATTCATGGCGACCTTGCCGGAAATATGGCTTCCTTGCCGGATTTGTGGCGACCTTGCGGGATTTATGGCGACCTTGCCGGATATATGGCGACCTTGTCGGATTTGTGGCGACTTTGCCAGATTTGTTGCGACCTTGCCGGAAATGTGGCGACCTTGCCGGATTTGTGGCGGCCGTACTGGATTCATGGCGACCTTGCCGGAAATAGGCGACTCTGCCGGATTTGTGGCGACCTTGCCGGAGTTATGGCGACCTTGCCGGATTTATGGCGACCTTGCCGGAAATATGGCGACATTGCCGGATTTGTGGCGACCTTGCGGAATTTATGGCGACCTTGCCGGAAATATGGCGACCTTGCCGGATTTCTGGCGACCTTGCTGGATTTATGGCGACCGTGCCGGAAATATGGCGACCTTGCCGGATTTATGGCGACCTTGCCGGATTTATGACGATCGTGCCGGAAATATGGCGAACTTGCCGGTTTATGGCGACTTTGCCGGAAATATGGCGACCTTCCCTGATTTGTGGCCACCATGCCGGATTTATGGCAACCTTGCCGGAAATATGGCGACCTTGCCGGATTTGTGGCGACCTTGCCGGAAATATGGCGACCTTGCCGGATTTGTGGCGACCTTGCCGGATTTATGGCGACCTTGCCGGAAATATGGCTACCTTGCCGGATTTGTCGCGACCTTGCCGGATTCATGCGACCTTGCCGGAAATATGGCGACCTTGCCAGATTTGTGGCGACCTTGCGGGATTTATGGCGACCTTGCCGGAAATATGGCGAACTTGTCGGATTTGCGGCGACCTTGCCAGATTTGTTGCGACCTTGCCGGAAATGTGGCGACCTTGCCGGATTTGTGTCGGCCGTGCCGGATTTATGGCGACCTTGCCAGAAAAATCGCGACCTTGCCGGATTTGTGGCGACCTTGTCGGATTTATGGCGACCTTGCCGGAAATATGGCTACCTTGCCGGATTTGTGGCGACCTTGCCGGATTCATGCGACCTTGCCGGAAATATGGCGACCTTGCCAGATTTGTGGCGACCTTGCGGGATTTATGGCTACCTTGATTGGAATGTGGCGACCTTGCCGGATTTGACGCCACCTTGCCGGATTTGTGGCGACCTTGCCGGATTCATGGTGACCTTGCGGGAAATATGGCGACCTTGCCGGATTTGTGGCGACCTTGCCGGAAATATGGCGACCTTGCCGGATTTGTGACGACCTTGCCGGATTTATGGCGACCTTGCCGGAAATATGGCTACCTTGCCGGATTTGTGGCGACCTTGCCGGATTCATGGCGACCTTGCCGGAAACATGGCGACATTGCCGGATTTGTGGCGACCTTGCGGGATTTATGGCGACCTTGCCGGATATATGGCGACCGTGTCGGATTTGTGGCGACTTTGCCAGATTTGTTGCGACCTTGCCGGAAATGTGGCGACCTTGCCGGATTTGTGGCGGCCGTGTCGGATTTATGGCGACCTTGCCGGAAATAGGCGACTCTGCCGGATTTGTGGCGACCTTGCCGGATTTGTGACGACCTTGCCGGATTTATGGCGACCTTGCCGGAAATATGGCTACCTTGCCGGATTTGTGGCGACCTTGCCGGATTCATGGCGACCTTGCCGGAAATATGGCGACATTGCCGGATTTGTGGCGACCTTGCGGGATTTATGGCGACCTTGCCGGATATATGGCGACCGTGTCGGATTTGTGGCGACTTTGCCAGATTTGTTGCGACCTTGCCGGAAATGTGGCGACCTTGCCGGATTTGTGGCGGCCGTGCCGGATTTATGGCGACCTTGCCGGAAATAGGCGACTCTGCCGGATTTGTGGCGACCTTGCCGGAGTTATGGCGACCTTGCCGGATTTATGGCGATCTTGCCGGAAATATGGCGACCTTGCCGGATTTGTGGCGACCTTGCGGGATTTATGGCGACCTTGCCGGAAATATGGCGACCTTGCCGGATTTCTGGCGACCTTGCTGGATTTATGGCGACCGTGCCGGAAATATGGCGACCTTCCCTGATTTGTGGCCACCATGCCGGATTTATGGCAACCTTGCCGGAAATATGGCGACCTTGCCGGATTTGTGGCGACCTTGCCGGAAATATGGCGACGTTGCCGGAAAAATCGCGACCTTGCCGGATTTGTGGCGACCTTGCCGGATTTATGGCGTCCTTGCCGGATATATGCCGACCTTGCCGGATTTGCGGCGACCTTGCCGGATTTATGGCGACCTTGCCGGAAATATGGCGACCTTGCCGGATTTGTGGCGACCTTGTCGGATTTATGGCGACCTTGCCGGAAATATGGCTACCTTGCCGGATTTGTGGCGACCTTGCCGGATTCATGCGACCTTGCCGGAAATATGGCGACCTTGCCAGATTTGTGGCGACCTTGCGGGATTTATGGCGACCTTGCCGGAAATATGGCGACCTTGTCGGATTTGCGGCGACCTTGCCAGATTTGTTGCGACCTTGCCGGAAATGTGGCGACCTTGCCGGATTTGTGGCGGCCGAACCGGATTCATGGCGACCTTGCCGGAAATAGGCCACTCTGCCGGATTTGTGGCGACCTTGCCGGACATTATGGCGAGCTTGCCGGAATTATGGAGACCTTGCCGGAAATATGGCGACCTTGCCGGATTTGTGGCGACCTTGAGGGATTTATGGCGACCTTGCCGGAAAATTGGCGACCTTGCCGGATTTGTGGCGAACTTGCCGGATTTATGGCGTCCTTGCCGGAAATGTGGCGACCTTGCCGAATTTATGGCGACCTTGCCAGATTTGTGGCGACCTTGCGGGATTTATGGCGACCTTGCCGGAAATATGGCGACCTTGTCGGATTTGCGGCGACCTTGCCAGATTTGTTGCGACCTTGCCGGAAATGTGGCGACCTTGCCGGATTTGTGTCGGCCGTGCCGGATTTATGGCGACCTTGCCGGAAAAATCGCGACCTTGCCGGATTTGTGGCGACCTTGCCGGATTTATGGCGTCCTTGCCGGATATATGCCGACCTTGCCGGATTTGTGGCGACCTTGCCGGATTCATGGCGACCTTGCCGGAAATATGGCGACCTTGCCGGATTTGTGGCGACCTTGCCGGAAATATGGCGACCTTGCCGGATTTGTGGCGACCTTGCCGGATTTATGGCGACCTTGCCGGAAATATGGCGACCTTGCCGGATTTGTCGCGACCTTGCCGGATTCATGCGACCTTGCCGGAAATATGGCGACCTTGCCAGATTTGTGGCGACCTTGCGGGATTTATGGCGACCTTGCCGGAAATATGGCGACCTTGTCGGATTTGCGGCGACCTTGCCAGATTTGTTGCGACCTTGCCGGAAATGTGGCGACCTTGCCGGATTTGTGTCGGCCGTGCCGGATTTATGGCGACCTTGCCGGAAAAATCGCGACCTTGCCGGATTTGTGGCGACCTTGCCGGATTTATGGCGTCCTTGCCGGATATATGCCGACCTTGCCGGATTTGTGGCGACCTTGCCGGATTTATGGCGACCTTGCCGGAAATATGGCGACCTTGTCGGATTTGCGGCGACCTTGTCAGATTTGTTGCGACCTTGCCGGAAATGTGGCGACCTTGCCGGATTTGTGGCGGCCGAACCGGATTCATGGCGACCTTGCCGGAAATAGGCCACTCTGCCGGATTTGTGGCGACCTTGCCGGACTTATGGCGAGCTTGCCGGAATTATGGCGACCTTGCCGGAAATATGGCGACCTTGCCGGATTTGTGGCGACCTTGCCGGATTTATGGCGTAATTGCCGGATATATGCCGACCTTGCCGGATTTGTGGCGACCTTGCCGGATTCATGGCGACCTTGCCGGAAATGTGGCGACCTTGCCGGATTTGTGTCGGCCGTGCCGGATTTATGGCGACCTTGCCGGAAAAATCGCGACCTTGCCGGATTTGTGGCGACCTTGCCGGATTTATGGCGTCCTTGCCGGATATATGCCGACCTTGCCGGATTTGTGGCGACCTTGCCGGATTCATGGCGACCTTGCCGGAAATATGGCGACCTTGCCGGATTTGTGGCGACCTTGTCGGATTTATGGCGACCTTGCCGGAAATATGGCTACCTTGCCAGATTTGTGGCGACCTTGCGGGATTTATGGCGACCTTGCCGGAAATATGGCGACCATGTCGGATTTGCGGCGACCTTGCCAGATTTGTTGCGACCTTGCCGGAAATGTGGCGACCTTGCCGGATTTGTGGCGGCCGTACCGGATTCATGGCGACCTTGCCGGAAATAGGCCACTCTGCCGGATTTGTGGCGACCTTGCCGGACTTATGGCGAGCTTGCCGGAATTATGGCGACCTTGCCGGAAATATGGCGACCTTGCCGGATTTGTGGCGACCTTGAGGGATTTATGGCGACCTTGCCGGAAAATTGGCGACCTTGCCGGATTTGTGGCGAACTTGCCGGATTTATGGCGTCCTTGCCGGAAATGTGGCGACCTTGCCGAATTTATGGCGACCTTGTCGGATTTGTGACCATCTTGCCGGATTTATGGCGACGTTGCCGGAAATGCGGCGACCTTGCCTGAAATGTGGCGACCTTGACGGATTTGAGGCGACCTTGCCGGATTTATGGCGACGTTGCCGCAAATGTGGCGACCTTGCTGGATTTGTGGCGACCTTGCCGGAAATATGGCGAACTTGCCGGATTTGTGGCGACCTTGCCGGATTTATGGCGACCTTACCGGAAATATGGCAACCTTGCCGAATTTCTGGCGACCTTGCCGGATTTATGGCGTCCTTGCCGGATATATGGCTACCTTGCCGGATTTGTGGCGACCTTGCCGGATTTGTGGCGAACTTGCCGGATTTATGGCGTCCTTGCCGGAAATGTGGCGACCTTGCCGAATTTATGGCGACCTTGTCGGATTTGTGACCATCTTGCCGGATTTATGGCGACGTTGCCGGAAATGCGGCGACCTTGCCTGAAATGTGGCGACCTTGACGGATTTGTGGCGACCTTGCCGGATTTATGGCGACCTTGCCGGGGATGTGGCGACCTTGTCGTCTTTGTGGCGACCTTGCCGGATATATGGCGACGTTGCCGCAAATGTGGCGACCTTGCCGGATTTGTGGCGACCTTGCCGGAAATATGGCGACCTTCCCGGAAATGTGGCGACCTTGCCGGATTTGACGCGGCCTTGCCGAATTTATGGCTACCTTGATTGAAATGTGGCGACCTTGCCGGATTTGACGCCACCTTGCCGGATTTGTGGCGACCTTGCCGGATTCATGGTGACCTTGCGGGAAATATGGCGACCTTGCCGGATTTGTGGCGACCTTGCCGGATATATGGCGACCTTGCCGGATTTGTGACGACCTTGCCGGATTTATGGCGACCTTGCCGGAAATATGGCTACCTTGCCGGATTTGTGGCGACCTTGCCGGATTCATGGCGACCTTGCCGGAAATATGGCGACATTGCCGGATTTGTGGCGACCTTGCGGAATTTATGGCGACCTTGCCGTATATATGGCGACCTTGTCGGATTTGTGGCGACTTTGCCAGATTTGTTGCCACCTTGCCGGAAATGTGGCGACCTTGCCGGATTTGAGGCGGCCGTGCCGGATTTATGGCGACCTTGTCGGAAATAGGCGACTCTGCCGGATTTGTGGCGACCTTGCCGGAGTTATGGCGACCTTGCCGGATTTATGGCGACCTTGCCGGAAATATGGCGACCTTGCCGGATTTGTGGCGACCTTGCGGGATTTATGGCGACCTTGCCGGAAATATGGCGACCTTGACAGATTTGTGGCGACCTTGCGGGATTTATGGCGACCTTGCCGGAAATATGGCGACCTTGTCGGATTTGCGGCGACCTTGCCAGATTTGTTACGACCTTGACGGAAATGTGGCGACCTTGCCGGATTTGTGTCGGCCGTGCCGGATTTATGGCGACCTTGCCGGAAAAATCGCGACCTTGCCGGATTTGTGGAGACCTTGCGGGATTTATGGCGACCTTACCGGAAATGCGGCGACCTTGCCTGAAATATGGCGACCTTGACGGATTTGTGGCGACCTTGCCGGATATATGGCTACCTTGCCGGATTTGTGGCGACCTTGCCGGATTTGTGGCGAACTTGCCGGATTTATGGCGTCCATGCCGCAAATGTGGCGACCTTGCCGAATTTATGGCGACCTTGTAGGATTTGTGACCATCTTGCCGGATTTATGGCGACGTTGCCGGAAATGCGGCGACCTTGCCTGAAATGTGGCGACCTTGCCGGATTTGTGGCGACCTTGCCGGATTCATGGTGACCTTGCGGGAAATATGGCGACCTTGCCGGATTTGTGGCGACCTTGCCGGATATATGGCGACCTTGCCGGATTTGTGACGACCTTGCCGGATTTATGGCGACCTTGCCGGAAATATGGCTACCTTGCCGGATTTGTGGCGACCTTGCCGGATTCATGGCGACCTTGCCGGAAATATGGCGACATTGCTGGATTTGTGGCGACCTTGCGGGATTTATGGCGACCTTGCCGTATATATGGCGACCTTGTCGGATTTGTGGCGACTTTGCCAGATTTGTTGCCACCTTGCCGGAAATGTGGCGACCTTGCCGGATTTGAGGCGGCCGTGCCGGATTTATGGCGATCGTGCCGGATATATGGCGTCCTTGCCGGATTTGTGGTGACCTTGCCGTATTTATGGCGATCGTGCCGGAAATATGGCGACCTTGACGGATTGATGACGACCTTGTCGGAAATATAGCGACCGTGACAGAAATATGGCGATCTTGTCGGATTTGTGGCGAACGCCGGAAATATGGCGACCTTGCCGGATTTGTGGCGACCTTGTCGGAAATATAGCGACCGTGACGGAAATATGGCGACCTTGCCGGATTTGTGGCGACCTTGCGGGATTTATGGCGACCTTGCCGGAAATATGGCGACCTTGCCGGATTTGTGGCGACCTTGCCGGATTTATGGCGACCGTGCCGGAAATATGGCGACCTTGCCGGATTTGTGGTGACCTTGCCGTATTTATGGCGATCGTGCCGGAAATATGGCGACCTTGACGGATTTATGTCGACCTTGTCGGAAATATGGCGACCTTCCCTGATTTGTGGCCACCATGCCGGATTTATGGCAACCTTGCCGGAAATATGGCGACCTTGCCGGATTTTTGGCGACCTTGCCGGAAATATGGCGACCTTGCCGGATTTGTGGCGACCTTGCCGGATTTATGGCGACGTTGCCGGAAATATAGCTACCTTGCCGGATTTGTCGCGACCTTGCCGGATTCATGCGACCTTGCCGGAAATATGGCGACCTTGCCAGATTTGTGGCGACCTTGCGGGATTTATGGCGACCTTGCCGGAAATATGGCGACCTTGTCGGATTTGCGGCGACCTTGCCAGATTTGTTACGACCTTTCCGGAAATGTGGCGACCTTGCCGGATTTGTGTCGGCCGTGCCGGATTTATGGCGACCTTGCCGGAAAAATCGCGACCTTGCCGGATTTGTGGCGACCTTGCGGGATTTATGGCGTCCTTGCCGGATATATGCCGACCTTGCCGGATTTGTGGCGACCTTGCCGGAAATATGGCGACATTGCCGGATTTGTGGCGACCTTGCCGGATTTATGGCGACCGTGCCGGAAATATGGCGACTTTGTCGGATTTCTGGCGACCTTGCTGGATTTATGGCGACCGTGCCTGAAATATGGCGACCTTGCCGGATTTGTGGCGACCTTGCCGGATTTATAGCGATCGTGCCGGAAATATGGCGAACGCCGGTTTATGGCGACCTTGCCGGAAATATGGCGACCTTCCCTGATTTGTGGCCACCATGCCGGATTTATGGCAACCTTGCCGGAAATATGGCGACCTTGCCGGATTTTTGGCGACCTTGCCGGAAATATGGCGACCTTGCCGGATTTGTGGCGACCTTGCCGGATTTATGGCGACCTTGCCGGAAATATGGCTACCTTGCCGGATTTGTCGCGACCTTGCCGGATTCATGCGACCTTGCCGGAAATATGGCGACCTTGCCAGATTTGTGGCGACCTTGCGGGATTTATGGCGACCTTGCCGGAAATATGGCGACCTTGTCGGATTTGCGGCGACCTTGCCAGATTTGTTACGACCTTGCCGGAAATGTGGCGACCTTGCCGGATTTGTGTCGGCCGTGCCGGATTTATGGCGACCTTGCCGGAAAAATCGCGACCTTGCCGGATTTGTGGCGACCTTGCGGGATTTATGGCGTCCTTGCCGGATATATGCCGACCTTGCCGGATTTGTGGCGACCTTGCCGGATTTATGGCGACCTTGCCGGAAATATGGCGACCTTGCCGGATTTGTGGCGACCTTGCGGGATTTATGGCGACCTTGCCGGAAATATGGCGACCTTGCCGGATTTGTGGCGACCTTGCCGGATATATGGCGATCGTGCCGGATATATGGCGACCTTGCCGGATTTGTGGTGACCTTGCCGTATTTATGGCGATCGTGCCGGAAATATGGCGACCTTGACGGATTGATGACGACCTTGTCGGAAATATAGCGACCGTGACAGAAATATGGCGATCTTGTCGGATTTGTGGCGAACGCCGGAAATATGGCGACCTTGCCGGATTTGTGGCGACTTTGCCGGATTTGTGGCGACTTTGCCGGATTTATGGCGACCGTGCCGGAAATATGGCGACCTTGCCGGATTTGTGGTGACCTTGCCGTATTTATGGCGATCGTGCCGGAAATATGGCGACCGTGCCGGATTTATGGCGACCTTGCCGGAAATATGGCGACCGTGACGGAAATATGGCGACCTTGCCGGATTTGTGGCGACCTTGCGGGATTTATGGCGACCTTGCCGGAAATATGGCGACCTTGCCGGATTTGTGGCGACCTTGCCGGATTTATGGCGACCGTGCCGGAAATATGGCGACCTTGCCGGATTTGTGGTGACCTTGCCGTATTTATGGCGATCGTGCCGGAAATATGGCGACCTTGACGGATTTATGACGACCTTGTCGGAAATATGGCGACCTTCCCTGATTTGTGGCCACCATGCCGGATTTATGGCAACCTTGCCGGAAATATGGCGACCTTGCCGGATTTTTGGCGACATTGCCGGAAATATGGCGACCTTGCCGGATTTGTGGCGACCTTGCCGGATTTATGGCGACCTTGCCGGAAATATAGCTACCTTGCCGGATTTGTCGCGACCTTGCCGGATTCATGCGACCTTGCCGGAAATATGGCGACCTTGCCAGATTTGTGGCGACCTTGCGGGATTTATGGCGACCTTGCCGGAAATATGGCGACCTTGTCGGATTTGCGGCGACCTTGCTAGATTAGTTACGACCTTGCCGGAAATGTGGCGACCTTGCCGGATTTGTGTCGGCCGTGCCGGATTTATGGCGACCTTGCCGGAAAAATCGCGACCTTGCCGGATTTGTGGCGACCTTGCGGGATTTATGGCGTCCTTGCCGGATTATGCCGACCTTGCCGGATTTGTGGCGACCTTGCCGGATTTATGGCGACCTTGCCGGAAATATGGCGACCTTGCCGGATTTGTGGCGACCTTGCGGGATTTATGGCGACCTTGCCGGAAATATGGCGACCTTGCCGGATTTGTGGCGACCTTGCCGGATTTATGGCGATCGTGCCGGATATATGGCGACCTTGCCGGATTTGTGGTGACCTTGCCGTATTTATGGCGATCGTGCCGGAAATATGGCGACCTTGACGGATTGATGACGACCTTGTCGGAAATATAGCGACCGTGACAGAAATATGGCGATCTTGTCGGATTTGTGGCGAACGCCGGAAATATGGCGACCTTGCCGGATTTGTGGCGACCTTGCCGGATTTGTGGCGACCTTGCCGGATTTCTGGCGACCGTGCCGGAAATATGGCGACCTTGCCGGATTTGTGGTGACCTTGCCGTATTTATGGCGATCGTGCCGGAAATATGGCGACCGTGCCGGATTTATGGCGACCTTGCCGGAAATATGGCGACCGTGACGGAATATGGCGACCTTGCCGGATTTGTGGCGACCTTGCGGGATTTATGGCGACCTTGCCGGAAATATGGCGACCTTGCCGGATTTGTGGCGACCTTGCCGGATTTATGGCGACCGTGCCGGAAATATGGCGACCTTGCCGGTTTTGTGGTGACCTTGCCGTATTTATGGCGATCGTGCCGGAAATATGGCGACCTTGACGGATTTATGACGACCCTGTCGGAAATATAGCGACCGTGACAGAAATATGGCGATCTTGTCGGATTTGTGGCGAACGCCGGAAATATGGCGACCTTGCCGGATTTGTGGCGACCCTTGCCGGATTTGTGGCGACCTTGCCGGATTTATGGCGACCGTGCCGGAAATATGGCGACCTTGCCGGATTTGTGGTGACCTTGCCGTATTTATGGCGATCGTGCCGGAAATATGGCGACCGTGCCGGATTATGGCGACCTTGCCGGAAATATGGCGACCGTGACGGAAATATGGCGATCTTGTCGGATTTGTGGCGAACTTTCGGTATTTGTGGCGACTTAGCCGGATTTATGGCGACCGTTCCGGATTTGTGGCGACCTTGCCGGATTTGTGGCGATCTTGCCGGATTTTTGGCGACATAGCCGAATTTATGGCGACCATGCCGGAAATATGTCGACCTTGCCGCATTTGTGGCGACCTTGCCGGATTTATGGCGACCTTGCCGGAAATATGGCGACCTTGCCGCATTTGTGGCGACCTTGCCGAATTTATGGCTACCTTGATTGAAATGTGGCGACCTTGTCGTATTTGACGCCACATTGACGGATTTGTGGCGACCTTGCCGGATTTATGGTGACCTTGCGGGAAATATGGCGACCTTGCCGGATTTGTGGCGACCTTGCCGGAAAATATGGCGACCTTGCCGGATTTGTGACGACCTTGCCGGATTTATGGCGACCTTGCCGGAAATATGGCTACCTTGCAGGATTTGTGGCGACCTTGCCGGATTCATGGCGACCTTGCCGGAAATATGGCGACATTGCCGGATTTGTGGCGACCTTGCGGGATTTATGGCGACCTTGCCGGATATATGGCGACCTTGTCGGATTTGTGGCGACTTTGCCAGATTTGTTGCGACCTTGCCGGAAATGTGGCGACCTTGCCGGATTTGTGGCGGCCGTGCCGGCTTTTATGGCGACCTTGCCGGAAATAGGCGACTCTGCCGGATTTGTGGCGACCTTGCCGGAGTTATGGCGACCTTACCGGATTTATGGCGACCTTGCCGGAAATATGGCGACCTTGCCGGACTTGTGGCGACCTTGCGGGACATATGTCGACCTTGCCGGAAATATGGCGACCTTGCCGGATTTCTGGCGACCTTGCTGGATTTATGGCGACCGTGCCGGAAATATGGCGACCTTGCCGGATTTGTGGCGACCTTGCCGGATTTATGGCGATCGTGCCGGAAATATGGCGAACTTGCCGGTTTATGGCGACCTTGCCGGAAATATGGCCACCTTCCCTGATTTGTGGCGACCTTGCCGGAAATATGGCGATCTTGCCGCATTTGTGGCGACCTTGCCGGATTTATGGCGACCTTGCTGGAAATATGGCGACCTTGCCGCACTTGTGGCGACCTTGCCGAATTTATGGCTACCTTGATTGAAATGTGGCGACCTTGCCGGATTTGACGCCACCTTGCCGGATTTGTGGCGACCTTGCCGGATTTATGGTGACCTTGCGGGAAATATGGCGACCTTGCCGGATTTGTGGCGACCTTGCCGGAAATATGGCGACCTTGCCGGATTTGTGACGGCCTTGCCGGATTTATGGCGACCTTGCCGGAAATATGGCTACCTTGCCGGATTTGTGGCGACCTTGCCGGATTCATGGCGACCTTGCCGGAAATATGGCGACATTGCCGGATTTGTGGCGACCTTGCGGGATTTATGGCGAACTTGCCGGATATATGGCGACCTTGTCGGATTTGTGGCGACTTTGCCAGATTTGTTGCGACCTTGCCGGAAATGTGGCGACCTTGCCGGGTTTGTGGCGGCCGTGCCGGATTTATGGCGACCTTGCCGGAAATATGGCGACCTTGCCGGATTTGTGTCGACCTTGCCGGTAATATGGCGACCTTGCCGGATTTGTGGCGACCTTGCCGGATTTATGGCGACCTTGCCGGAAATATGGCTACCTTGCCGGATTTGTCGCGACCTTGCCGGATTCATGCGACCTTGCCGGAAATATGGCGACCTTGCCAGATTTGTGGCGACCTTGCGGGATTTATGGCGACCTTGCCGGAAATATGGCGACCTTGTCGGATTTGCGGCGACCTTGCCAGATTTGTTGCGACCTTGCCGGAAATGTCGCGACGTTGCCGGATTTGTGTCGGCCGTGCCGGATTTATGGCCACCTTGCCGGAAATATGGCGACCTTCCCTGATTTGTGGCCACCATGCCGGATTTATGGCGAACTTGCCGGAAATATGGCTACCTTGTCGGATTTGTGGCCACCTTGCCGGATTTATGACAACCATGACGGAAATATGGCGACATTGCCGGATTTGTGGCGACCTTGCCGGATTTATGGCGACCTTGACGGAAATATGGCAACCTTGCCGGATTTGTGGCGACCTTGCCGGATTTATGGCGTCCTTGCCGGATATATGCCGACCTTGCCGGAATTGTCGCGACCTTGCCGGATTTATGGCGACCGTGCCGGAAATATGGCGACCTTGCCGGATTTGTGGTGACCTTGCCGTATTTATGGCGATCGTGCCGTGAATATGGCGACCTTGACGGATTTATGACGACCTTGTCGGAAATATAGCGACCGCGACAGAAATATGGCGATCTTGTCGGATTTGTGGCGAACGCCGGAAATATGGCGACCTTGCCGGATTTGTGGCGACCTTGCCGGATTTATGGCGATCGTGCGGGAAATATGGCGACCTTTGCCGGATTTATGGCGACCTTGTCGGAAATATGGCGACCTTCCCTGATTTGTGGCCACCAAAACGGATTTATGACGAACTTGCCGGAAATATGGCTACCTTGTCGGATTTGTGGCCACCTTGCCGGATTTATGACAACCATGACGGAAATATGGCGACATTGCCGGATTTGTGGCGACCTTGCCGGATTTATGACGACCTTGCCGGAAATATGGCAACCTTGCCGGATTTGTGGCGACCTTGCCGGATTTATGGCGTCCTTGCCGGATATATGCCGACCTTGCCGGATTTGTGGCGACCTTGCCGGTTTTATGGCGACCTTGCCGGAAATATGGCGACCTTGCCGGATTTGTGGCGACCTTGCGGGATTTATGGCGACCTTGCCGGAAATATGGCGACCTTGCCGGATTTGTGGCGACCTTGCCGGATTCATGGCGACCGTGCCGGAAATATGGCGACCTTGCCGGATTTGTGGCGGCCTTGCCGTATTTATGGCGATCGTGCCGGAAATATGGCGACCTTGACGGATTTATGACGACCTTGTCGGAAATATAGCGACCGTGACAGAAATATGGCGATCTTGTCGGATTTGTGGCGAACGCCGGAAATATGGCGACCTTGACGGATTTATGTCGACCTAGTCGGAAATATGGCGACCTTCCCTGATTTGTGGCCACCATGCCGGATTTATGGCAACCTTGCCGGAAATATGGCGACCTTGCCGGATTTTTGGCGACCTTGCCGGAAATATGGCGACCTTGCCGGATTTGTGGCGACCTTGCCGGATTTATGGTGACCTTGCTGGAAATATAGCTACCTTGCCGGATTTGTCGCGACCTTGCCGGATTCATGCGACCTTGCCGGAAATATGGCGACCTTGCCAGATTTGTGGCGACCTTGCGGGATTTATGGCGACCTTGCCGGAAATATGGCGACCTTGTCGGATTTGCGGCGACCTTGCCAGATTTGTTGCGACCTTGCCGGAAATGTCGCGACGTTGCCGGATTTGTGTCGGCCGTGCCGGATTTATGGCCACCTTGCCGGAAATATGGCGACCTTCCCTGATTTGTGGCCACCATGCCGGATTTATGGCGAACTTGCCGGAAATATGGCTACCTTGTCGGATTTGTGGCCACCTTGCCGGATTTATGACAACCATGACGGAAATATGGCGACATTGCCGGATTTGTGGCGACCTTGCCGGATTTATGGCGACCTTGACGGAAATATGGCAACCTTGCCGGATTTGTGGCGACCTTGCCGGATTTATGGCGTCCTTGCCGGATATATGCCGACCTTGCCGGAATTGTCGCGACCTTGCCGGATTTATGGCGACCGTGCCGGAAATATGGCGACCTTGCCGGATTTGTGGTGACCTTGCCGTATTTATGGCGATCGTGCCGTGAATATGGCGACCTTGACGGATTTATGACGACCTTGTCGGAAATATAGCGACCGTGACAGAAATATGGCGATCTTGTCGGATTTGTGGCGAACGCCGGAAATATGGCGACCTTGCCGGATTTGTGGCGACCTTGCCGGATTTATGGCGATCGTGCGGGAAATATGGCGACCTTTGCCGGATTTATGGCGACCTTGTCGGAAATATGGCGACCTTCCCTGATTTGTGGCCACCAAAACGGATTTATGGCGAACTTGCCGGAAATATGGCTACCTTGTCGGATTTGTGGCCACCTTGCCGGATTTATGACAACCATGACGGAAATATGGCGACATTGCCGGATTTGTGGCGACCTTGCCGGATTTATGACGACCTTGCCGGAAATATGGCAACCTTGCCGGATTTGTGGCGACCTTGCCGGATTTATGGCGTCCTTGCCGGATATATGCCGACCTTGCCGGATTTGTGGCGACCTTGCCGGTTTTATGGCGACCTTGCCGGAAATATGGCGACCTTGCCGGATTTGTGGCGACCTTGCGGGATTTATGGCGACCTTGCCGGAAATATGGCGACCTTGCCGGATTTGTGGCGACCTTGCCGGATTTATGGCGACCGTGCCGGAAATATGGCGACCTTGCCGGATTTGTGGCGGCCTTGCCGTATTTATGGCGATCGTGCCGGAAATATGGCGACCTTGACGGATTTATGACGACCTTGTCGGAAATATAGCGACCGTGACAGAAATATGGCGATCTTGTCGGATTTGTGGCGAACGCCGGAAATATGGCGACCTTGACGGATTTATGTCGACCTTGTCGGAAATATGGCGACCTTCCCTGATTTGTGGCCACCATGCCGGATTTATGGCAACCTTGCCGGAAATATGGCGACCTTGCCGGATTTTTGGCGACCTTGCCGGAAATATGGCGACCTTGCCGGATTTGTGGCGACCTTGCCGGATTTATGGCGACCTTGCCGGAAATATAGCTACCTTGCCGGATTTGTCGCGACCTTGCCGGATTCATGCGACCTTGCCGGAAATATGGCGACCTTGCCAGATTTGTGGCGACCTTGCGGGATTTATGGCGACCTTGCCGGAAATATGGCGACCTTGTCGGATTTGCGGCGACCTTGCCAGATTTGTTACGACCTTTCCGGAAATGTGGCGACCTTGCCGGATTTGTGTCGGCCGTGCCGGATTTATGGCGACCTTGCCGGAAAAATCGCGACCTTGCCGGATTTGTGGCGACCTTGCGGGATTTATGGCGTCCTTGCCGGATATATGCCGACCTTGCCGGATTTGTGGCGACCTTGCCGGAAATATGGCGACATTGCCGGATTTGTGGCGACCTTGCCGGATTTATGGCGACCGTGCCGGAAATATGGCGACTTTGTCGGATTTCTGGCGACCTTGCTGGATTTATGGCGACCGTGCCTGAAATATGGCGACCTTGCCGGATTTGTGGCGACCTTGCCGGATTTATGGCGATCGTGCCGGAAATATGGCGAACTTGCCGGTTTATGGCGACCTTGCCGGAAATATGGCGACCTTCCCTGATTTGTGGCCACCATGCCGGATTTATGGCAACCTTGCCGGAAATATGGCGACCTTGCCGGATTTTTGGCGACCTTGCCGGAAATATGGCGACCTTGCCGGATTTGTGGCGACCTTGCCGGATTTATGGCGACCTTGCCGGAAATATGGCTACCTTGCCGGATTTGTCGCGACCTTGCCGGATTCATGCGACCTTGCGGGAAATATGGCGACCTTGCCAGATTTGTGGCGACCTTGCGGGATTTATGGCGACCTTGCCGGAAATATGGCGACCTTGTCGGATTTGCGGCGACCTTGCCAGATTTGTTACGACCTTGCCGGAAATGTGGCGACCTTGCCGGATTTGTGTCGGCCGTGCCGGATTTATGGCGACCTTGCCGGAAAAATCGCGACCTTGCCGGATTTGTGGCGACCTTGCGGGATTTATGGCGTCCTTGCCGGATATATGCCGACCTTGCCGGATTTGTGGCGACCTTGCCGGATTTATGGCGACCTTGCCGGAAATATGGCGACCTTGCCGGATTTGTGGCGACCTTGCGGGATTTATGGCGACCTTGCCGGAAATATGGCGACCTTGCCGGATTTGTGGCGACCTTGCCGGATTTATGGCGATCGTGCCGGATATATGGCGACCTTGCCGGATTTGTGGTGACCTTGCCGTATTTATGGCGATCGTGCCGGAAATATGGCGACCTTGACGGATTGATGACGACCTTGTCGGAAATATAGCGACCGTGACAGAAATATGGCGATCTTGTCGGATTTGTGGCGAACGCCGGAAATATGGCGACCTTGACGGATTTATGTCGACCTTGTCGGAAATATGGCGACCTTCCCTGATTTGTGGCCACCATGCCGGATTTATGGCAACCTTGCCGGAAATATGGCGACCTTGCCGGATTTTTGGCGACCTTGCCGGAAATATGGCGACCTTGCCGGATTTGTGGCGACCTTGCCGGATTTATGGCGACCTTGCCGGAAATATAGCTACCTTGCCGGATTTGTCGCGACCTTGCCGGATTCATGCGACCTTGCCGGAAATATGGCGACCTTGCTAGATTTGTGGCGACCTTGCGGGATTTATGGCGACCTTGCCGGAAATATGGCGACCTTGTCGGATTTGCGGCGACCTTGCCAGATTTGTTACGACCTTTCCGGAAATGTGGCGACCTTGCCGGATTTGTGTCGGCCGTGCCGGATTTATGGCGACCTTGCCGGAAAAATCGCGACCTTGCCGGATTTGTGACGACCTTGCGGGATTTATGGCGTCCTTGCCGGATATATGCCGACCTTGCCGGATTTGTGGCGACCTTGCCGGAAATATGGCGACATTGCCGGATTTGTGGCGACCTTGCCGGATTTATGGCGACCGTGCCGGAAATATGGCGACTTTGTCGGATTTCTGGCGACCTTGCTGGATTTATGGCGACCGTGCCTGAAATATGGCGACCTTGCCGGATTTGTGGCGACCTTGCCGGATTTATGGCGATCGTGCCGGAAATATGGCGAACTTGCCGGTTTATGGCGACCTTGCCGGAAATATGGCGACCTTCCCTGATTTGTGGCCACCATGCCGGATTTATGGCAACCTTGCCGGAAATATGGCGACCTTGCCGGATTTTTGGCGACCTTGCCGGAAATATGGCGACCTTGCCGGATTTGTGGCGACCTTGCCGGATTTATGGCGACCTTGCCGGAAATATGGCTACCTTGCCGGATTTGTCGCGACCTTGCCGGATTCATGCGACCTTGCCGGAAATATGGCGACCTTGCCAGATTTGTGGCGACCTTGCGGGATTTATGGCGACCTTGCCGGAAATATGGCGACCTTGTCGGATTTGCGGCGACCTTGCCAGATTTGTTACGACCTTGCCGGAAATGTGGCGACCTTGCCGGATTTGTGTCGGCCGTGCCGGATTTATGGCGACCTTGCCGGAAAAATCGCGACCTTGCCGGATTTGTGGCGACCTTGCGGGATTTATGGCGTCCTTGCCGGATATATGCCGACCTTGCCGGATTTGTGGCGACCTTGCCGGATTTATGGCGACCTTGCCGGAAATATGGCGACCTTGCCGGATTTGTGGCGACCTTGCGGGATTTATGGCGACCTTGCCGGAAATATGGCGACCTTGCCGGATTTGTGGCGACCTTGCCGGATTTATGGCGATCGTGCCGGATATATGGCGACCTTGCCGGATTTGTGGTGACCTTGCCGTATTTATGGCGATCGTGCCGGAAATATGGCGACCTTGACGGATTGATGACGACCTTGTCGGAAATATAGCGACCGTGACAGAAATATGGCGATCTTGTCGGATTTGTGGCGAACGCCGGAAATATGGCGACCTTGCCGGATTTGTGGCTACCTTGCCGGATTTGTGGCGACCTTGCCGGATTTATGGCGACCGTGCCGGAAATATGGCGACCTTGCCGGATTTGTGGTGACCTTGCCGTATTTATGGCGATCGTGCCGGAAATATGGCGACCGTGCCGGATTTATGGCGACCTTGCCGGAAATATGGCGACCGTGACGGAAATATGGCGACCTTGCCGGATTTGTGGCGACCTTGCGGGATTTATGGCGACCTTGCCGGAAATATGGCGACCTTGCCGGATTTGTGGCGACCTTGCCGGATTTATGGCGACCGTGCCGGAAATATGGCGACCTTGCCGGATTTGTGGTGACCTTGCCGTATTTATGGCGATCGTGCCGGAAATATGGCGACCTTGACGGATTTATGACGACCTTGTCGGAAATATGGCGACCTTCCCTGATTTGTGGCCACCATGCCGGATTTATGGCAACCTTGCCGGAAATATGGCGACCTTGCCGGATTTTTGGCGACCTTGCCGGAAATATGGCGACCTTGCCGGATTTGTGGCGACCTTGCCGGATTTATGGCGACCTTGCCGGAAATATAGCTACCTTGCCGGATTTCTCGCGACCTTGCCGGATTCATGCGACCTTGCCGGAAATATGGCGACCTTGCCAGATTTGTGGCGACCTTGCGGGATTTATAGCGACCTTGCCGGAAATATGGCGACCTTGTCGGATTTGCGGCGACCTTGCTGGATTAGTTACGACCTTGCCGGAAATGTGGCGACCTTGCCGGATTTGTGTCGGCCGTGCCGGATTTATGGCGACCTTGCCGGAAAAATCGCGACCTTGCCGGATTTGTGGCGACCTTGCGGGATTTATGGCGTCCTTGCCGGATATATGCCGACCTTGCCGGATTTGTGGCGACCTTGCCGGATTTATGGCGACCTTGCCGGAAATATGGCGACCTTGCCGGATTTGTGGCGACCTTGCGGGATTTATGGCGACCTTGCCGGAAATATGGCGACCTTGCCGGATTTGTGGCGACCTTGCCGGATTTATGGCGATCGTGCCGGATATATGGCGACCTTGCCGGATTTGTGGTGACCTTGCCGTATTTATGGCGATCGTGCCGGAAATATGGCGACCTTGACGGATTGATGACGACCTTGTCGGAAATATAGCGACCGTGACAGAAATATGGCGATCTTGTCGGATTTGTGGCGAACGCCGGAAATATGGCGACCTTGCCGGATTTGTGGCGACCTTGCCGGATTTGTGGCGACCTTGCCGGATTTGTGGCGAGCGTGCCGGAAATATGGCGACCTTGCCGGATTTGTGGTGACCTTGCCGTATTTATGGCGATCGTGCCGGAAATATGGCGACCGTGCCGGATTTATGGCGACCTTGCCGGAAATATGGCGACCGTGACGGAAATATGGCGACCTTGCCGGATTTGTGGCGACCTTGCGGGATTTATGGCGACCTTGCCGGAAATATGGCGACCTTGCCGGATTTGTGGCGACCTTGCCGGATTTATGGCGACCGTGCCGGAAATATGGCGACCTTGCCGGATTTGTGGTGACCTTGCCGTATTTATGGCGATCGTGCCGGAAATATGGCGACCTTGACGGATTTATGACGACCTTGTCGGAAATATAGCGACCGTGACAGAAATATGGCGATCTTGTCGGATTTGTGGCGAACGCCGGAAATATGGCGACCTTGCCGGATTTGTGGCGACCTTGCCGGATTTGTGGCGACCTTGCCGGATTTATGGCGACCGTGCCGGAAATATGGCGACCTTGCCGGATTTGTGGTGACCTTGCCGTATTTATGGCGATTGTGCCGGAAATATGGCGACCGTGCCGGATTTATGGCGACCTTGCCGGAAATATGGCGACCGTGACGGAAATATGGCGATCTTGTCGGATTTGTGGCGAACTTGCCGGATTTGTGGCGACTTAGCCGGATTTATGGCGACCGTGCCGGATTTGTGGCGACCTTGCCGGATTTGTGGCGATCTTGCCGGATTTTGGCGACATAGCCGAATTTATGGCGACCATGCCGGAAATATGTCGACCTTGCCGCATTTGTGGCGACCTTGCCGGATTTATGGCGACCTTGCCGGAAATATGGCGACCTTGCCGCATTTGTGGCGACCTTGCCGAATTTATGGCTACCTTGATTGAAATGTGGCGACCTTGCCGTATTTGACGCCACCTTGACGGATTTGTGGCGACCTTGCCGGATTTATGGTGACCTTGCGGGAAATATGGCGACCTTGCCGGATTTGTGGCGACCTTGCCGGAAATATGGCAACCTTGCCGGATTTGTGACGACCTTGCCGGATTTATGGCGACCTTGCCGGAAATATGGCTACCTTGCCGGATTTGTGGCGACCTTGCCGGATTCATGGCGACCTTGCCGGAAATATGACGACATTGCCGGATTTGTGGCGACCTTGCCGGATATATGGCGACCTTGTCGGATTTGTGGCGACTTTGCCAGATTTGTTGCGACCTTGCCGGAAATGTGGCGACCTTGCCGGATTTGTGGCGGCCGTGCCGGCTTTATGGCGACCTTGCCGGAAATAGGCGACTCTGCCGGATTTGTGGCGACCTTGCCGGAGTTATGGCGACCTTACCGGATTTATGGCGACCTTGCCGGAAATATGGCGACCTTGCCGGATTTGTGGCGACCTTGCGGGATATATGGCGACCTTGCCGGAAATATGGCGACCTTGCCGGATTTCTGGCGACCTTGCTGGATTTATGGCGACCGTGCCGGAAATATGGCGACCTTGCCGGATTTGTGGCGACCTTGCCGGATTTATGGCGATCGTGCCGGAAATATGGCGAACTTGCCGGTTTATGGCGACCTTGCCGGAAATATGGCCACCTTCCCTGATTTGAGGCCACCATGCCGGATTTATGGCAACCTTGCCGGAAATATGGCGACCTTGCCTGATTTGTGGCGACCTTGCCGGTAATATGGCGACCTTGCCGGATTTGTGGCGACCTTGCCGGATTTATGGCGACCTTGCCGGAAATATGGCGATCTTGCCGCATTTGTGGCGACCTTGCCGGATTTATGGCGACCTTGCTGGAAATATGGCGACCTTGCCGCATTTGTGGCGACCTTGCCGAATTTATGGCTACCTTGATTGAAATGTGGCGACCTTGCCGGATTTGACGCCACCTTGCCGGATTTGTGCGACCTTGCCGGATTTATGGTGACCTTGCGGGAAATATGGCGACCTTGCCGGATTTGTGGCGACCTTGCCGGAAATATGGCGACGTTGCCGGATTTGTGACGACCTTGCCGGATTTATGGCGACCTTGCCGGAAATATGGCTACCTTGCCGGATTTGTGGCGACCTTGCCGGATTCATGGAGACCTTGCCGGAAATATGGCGACATTGCCGGATTTGTGGCGACCTTGCGGGATTTATGGCGAACTTGCCGGATATATGGCGACCTTGTCGGATTTGTGGCGACTTTGCCAGATTTGTTGCGACCTTGCCGGAAATGTGGCGACCTTGCCGGGTTTGTGGCGGCCGTGCCGGATTTATGGCGACCTTGCCGGAAATATGGCGACCTTGCCGGATTTGTGTCGACCTTGCCGGTAATATGGCGACCTTGCCGGATTTGTGGCGACCTTGCCGGATTTATGGCGACCTTGCCGGAAATATGGCTACCTTGCCGGATTTGTCGCGACCTTGCCGGAAATATGGCGACCTTGCCAGATTTGTGGCGACCTTGCGGGATTTATGGCGACCTTGCCGGAAATATGGCGACCTTGTCGGATTTGCGGCGACCTTGCCAGATTTGTTGCGACCTTGCCGGAAATGTCGCGACGTTGCCGGATTTGTGTCGGCCGTGCCGGATTTATGGCGACCTTGCCGGAAAAATGGCGACCTTGCCGGATTTGTGGCGACCTTGCCGGATTTATGGCGACCGTGCCGGAAATATGGCGACCTTGCCGGATTTGTGGCGACCTTGCCGGATTTATGGCGATCGTGCGGGAAATGTGGCGACCTTTGCCGGATTTATGGCCACCTTGCCGGAAATATGGCGACCTTCCCTGATTTGTGGCCACCATGCCGGATTTATGGCGAACTTGCCGGAAATATGGCTACCTTGTCGGATTTGTGGCCACCTTGCCGGATTTATGACAACCATGACGGAAATATGGCGACATTGCCGGATTTGTGGCGACCTTGCCGGATTTATGGCGACCTTGACGGAAATATGGCAACCTTGCCGGATTTGTGGCGACCTTGCCGGATTTATGGCGTCCTTGCCGGATATATGCCGACCTTGCCGGAATTGTCGGGACCTTGCCGGATTTATGGCGACCGTGCCGGAAATATGGCGACCTTGCCGGATTTGTGGTGACCTTGCCGTATTTATGGCGATCGTGCCGGAAATATGGCGACCTTGACGGATTTATGACGACCTTGTCGGAAATATAGCGAC
>JAXLNO010002184.1:0-34976 GCA_038087875.1 Malacoraja senta | reverse complement strand
TCGTCGTCTGTACATCTGTACGTCTGTACGTCCGTACGCCGCCTTTGATACCGCCCCTGGCCCACACAGCGCGTGGAAAGGCCCATATTTTTCACCATTTCCAAAGAGATGACATTTATCTTTACGAATAGCCACTCCTGAATTAAATTCGGTCCTGTTTATGTACACGTTTTTTTAATAAAATCTATCCCCCCCCCACCCCCATGTGATTTTGTCCGATTTTCTCCGAAAACGACGCCATCTTTTTTTCTCCGATTTTCTCCGAAAACGACGCCATCTTTTTTTCGCCGATTTTCTCTGAATTTTCACAAAACGACGCCATCTTTTTTTCCGCAGATTTTCACCCCGGGGTCTGAAGCACGTTCGGGAACAACACCCCGGGGTGTCAAGCACTTTCGGGGACCAGACCCAACGGGTCTGCACTTGGTCTAGTCTATAACTAAAACTCTTCTCTTGTGTGTGTGTGTGTGTGTGTGTGTGTGTTATTTGTGCACAATCTGGTTAATTCCTATTTTCTGCCAAACACTAGACCACAGTCTTACCATTTTCAGACATTCTACTCACATTTTTGACGTCGAGGCGATCAACATCTTCCCGTCACATTCCCACCTATATTTCTGAACTTTTTAATAGTTTAAAGTTTTAAAAACAGCCCGAAAACTCACCCATTTCGGGGGGAAAAAAATCTGAATGGTAAGAGGGGACACTACGGGAGGGAGTGGCACTCCAGCGATAATGCGGCAGCTGCCAGCACCCGACATCTGGTGGCGAGGTTGGAGCCGAGCCTGGTGCTCGAGCTGGAGTGAGAGCCGAGCCCGGGGCTTGGGATGGGGCGGTGACCGCTGGCAGCCAGTAGGGAGAGTGGTGCTCGAGCTGGAGTGAGGGCCGAGCATGGGGCCTCTCTGCCGCCCTCCCTTTCTACCCCCCTATCTTTCTACCCCCCTCCCTTTCTGCCACCCTCACTCTCTACCCTCTCCCTCTACCCTCCCTCCCCCATCTCTACCCCCCTCCCTCTCCCTCGACTCCCCTCACTCTATCTACCCCCTCCCTCCCTGACCCTTTCTACCTCCTCCCTCTACCCTCCCTCTCTACTCCCTCTCTATTCCCCTCTCTCTCTACCCCCTCCCTCTCTATCCCCCTCCCTCTCTAGGGATTGAAGAAGTAGTGTGAAGAGGAGGAGGAGGGAGTGCTGGCGGATGAGGAGAAATGATCCGCGCCTGCGTAGTTGGGGGGCAATGCGTGAGTGGTGCAATATTGCATTGGGGGAACGGTTGCGTTGGGGGAACGGGTGAGTGGTGGAATATTGCGTTGGGGAGCAGACCCAACGAGTCTGCACTTGGTCTAGTATCTATCTATATTACTAAAAGTCTGATCTTGACCACTTCCTGTTCTGTATATAACGCTGCCACTTACGGCTGTGATTTTTGGCCATCTTACTCAGAGTCCCCCTCCGCTGTGCAGGACAAGAGGGTTTTTCCATCTATGAAAAATAAAAGAGTTATTAGTGATTAAAAAATGTTGAGATTCTCTCTCTCCTGAAGGTCACGCCCCCTTCTGGAGGGACTATAAAACCCGGAAGTGTTGAGTGCCTCAGTCAGTCTCTGCAAAATGGGGGAAGCTAGAGGGTCACGTCTCTCAGTCTGAGCTGTGAATAACACTGAACACATGTCTACTAAACTGTGAGTGAGGTTTTACTGACCTTGAGTGCCCTTAATGTGGTTTGAAAATGAAAATGTGGTTGGTTTGAAATAAAGCACAGCAAATGGTTGGTGGTGGTTGGTTTGAAATAAAGCACAGCAAATGGTTGGTGGTGGTTGGTTGGTTTAAAATAAAGCATGAATTTGGTGGCCTTGCACACTGCTTAAAATGGCATGAAACTGCACTTGAGTTTGGTGGCCTTGCACCCTGTTTGAAGTGGCATGAAACTGCACTGAAGTTCGGTGGCCTTGCACCCTGCTTGAAGTGGTAGGAAACTGCACTTGAGTTCGGTGGCCCTGCACCCTGCTTGAAGTGGTAGGAAACTGCACTTGAGTTCCGTGGTCCTGCACCCTGCTTGAAGGGGTAGGAAACTGCACTTGAGTTCGGTGGCCCTGCACCGTGATTGAAGTGGTAAGGAAACTGCACTTGAGTTCGGTGGCCCTGCACCCTGCTTGAAGTGGTACGAAACTGCACTTGAGTTCGGTGGACTTGCACCCTGCTTGATGTGGTAGGAAACTGCACTTGAATTCGGTGGCCTTGCACCCTGCTTGAAGTGGTATGAAAGTGCACTTGAATTTGGTGGCCTTGCACCCAGCTTGAAATGGAATTTCAAGGAATAGCCGTGAGTCAACTGCCAGCCCACCAGCCGCGAGTGGGCTGCCAGCACATTAGCCTTGAGTGATTGAGCTGCCATTAGCAGTGCATTTTTACTTCCACCCAAACAACCATCAGCAGTGCATTTTTACTTCCACCCAAACAACCATCAGCAGTGCATTTTTACTTCCACCCAAACAACCATTAGCAGTGCATTTTTACTTCCACCCAAACAACCATTAGCAGTGCATTTTTACTACCACCCAAACAACCATTAGCAGTGCATTTTTACTTCCACCGAAACAACCATTAGCAGTACATTTTTACTTCCACCCAAACAACCATGAGCAGTGCATTTTTACTTCCACCCAAACAACCATGAGCAGTGCATTTTACTTACTCCCAAACAACCATGAGCAGTGCATTTTTACTTCCACCCAAACAACCATGAGCAGTGCATTTTTACTTCCACCCAAACAACCATGAGCAGTGCATTTTTACTTCCACCCAAACAACCATGAGCAGTGCATTTTTACTTCCACCCAAACAACCATGAGCAGTGCATTTTTACTTCCACCCAAACAACCATGAGCAGTGTATTTTTACTTCCACACAAACAACCAAGAGCAGTGCATTTTTACTTCCACCCAAACAAACATGAGCAGTGCATTTTTACTTCCACCCAAACAACCATTAGCAGTGCATTTTTACTTCCACCCAAACCGTTCGCAGTGCATTTTTACTTCCACCCAAACAACCGTTCGCAGTGCATTTTTACTTCCACCCAAACAACCGTTCGCAGCGCATTTTTACTTCCACCCAAACAACCGTTAGCAGTGCATTTTTACTTCCACCCAAACAACCGTTAGCAGTTGCATTTTTACTTCACCCCAAACAACCGTTAGCAGTGCATTTTTACTTCAACCCAAACAACCGTTAGCAGTGCATTTTTACTTCAACCCAAACAACCGTTAGCAGTGCATTTTTACTTCAACCCAATCAACCATATGACCATATAACCATATAACCATAACAGCACGGAAACAGGCCATCTCGGCTCTTCAAGTCCGTGCCGAACATTTTTTTTTTCCCGTCCATATACCCATCCAATCTATTTTTAAAGGATAAAATCGAACCTGCCTCCACCACTTCCACTGGAAGCTCATTCCACACAGCTACCACTCTCTGAGTAAAGAAGTTCCCCCTAATGTTACCCCTAAACTTCTGTCCCTTAATTCTCAAGTCATGTCCCTTGTTTGAATCTTCCCTACTCTCAATGGGAAAAGCTTATCCACGTCCACTATGTCTAACCCGCTCATAATTTTAAAGACCTCTATCAAGTCCCCTCTTAACGTTCTGCGCTCCAAAGAATAAAGACCTAACTTGTTCAACCTTTCTCTGTAACTTAGTTGCTGAAACCCAGGCAACATTCTAGTAAATCTCCTCTGTACTCTCTCTATTTTGTTGACATCCTTCCTATAATTAGGCGACCAAAATTGTACTCCATACTCCAGAATTGGCCTCACCAATGCCTTGTACAATTTTTACATTACATCCCAACTTCTATATTCAATGCTCTGATTTATAAAGGCCAGCACACCAAAAGCTTTCTTTACCACCCTATCTACATGAGATTCCATCTTCAGGGAACTATGCACAGTTATTCCTAGATCCCTCTGTTCAACTGCATTCCTCAATTCGCTACCATTTACCATGTACGTCCTATTTTGATTTGTCCTGCCGAGATGTAGCACCTCACATTTATCAGCATTAAACTCCATCTGCCATCTTTCAGCCCACTCTTCCAAATGGCCTAAATCTCTCTGTAGACTTTGAAAATCTACTTAATTATCCACAACACCACCTATATTAGTATCATCTGCATACTTACTAATCCAATTTTCCACACCATCATCCAGATCATTGATGTACATGACAAACAACAGTGGACCCAACACAGACCCCTGAGGCACCCCACTAGTCACCGGCCTCCAACCTGACAAACAGCCATCCACCATTACTCTCTGGCATCTCCCATTCAGCCACTGTTGAATCCATCTTGCTACTCCACCATTAATACCCAACAATTGAATCTTCTTAACCAACCTTCCATGAGGAACCTTGTCAAAGGCCTTACTGAAGTCCATATAGACAACATCCACTGCTTTACCCTCATCAATTTCCCTAGTTACCTCTTCAAAAAGTTCAAGTAGATTAGTCAAACATGACCTTTTAGGCACAAATCCATGTTGACTGTTCCTAATCAGACCCTGCTTATCCAGATGCTTATATATATTATCTTTAAGTATCCTTTCCATTAATTTGCCCACCACTGACGTCAAACTAACAGGTCTATATAATTGCTAGGTTTACTCTTAGAACCCTTTTTAAACAACGGAACAACATGCGCAGTACGCCAATCCTCCGGCACTATTCCCGTTTCTAATGACATTTGAAATATTTCTGTCATAGCCCCTGCTATTTCTACACTAACTTCCCTCAATGTCCTAGGGAATATCCTGTCAGGACCTGGAGACTTATCCATTTTCATATTTTTCAAAAGTGTTCGCACCTCCTCTTCTTTGAATCTCATAGTTTCCATTGCTACTCTGCTTGTTTCCCTTACCTCACATAATTCCATATCCTTCTCCTTGGTGAATACCGAAGAAAATAAAATAAATTGTTCAATATCTCCCCCATCTCTTTTGGCTCTGCAGATAGCTGTCCACTCTGACTCTCTAACAACCGTTAACAGTGCAAACAACCATTAGCAGTGCATTTTTACTTCAACCCAAACAACCATTAGCAGTGCATTTTTACTTCAACCCAAACAACCATTTGCAGTGCATTTTTACTTCAACCCAAACAACCATTAGCAGTGCATTTTTACTTCAACCCAAACAACCAATAACAGTGCATTTTGACTTCAACCCAAACAACCATTAACAGTGCATTTTACTTCAACCCAAACAACCATTAGCAGTGCATTTTTACTTCAACCCAAACAACCATTAGCAGTGCATTTTTACTTCAACCCAACCATATTTTCATTTTCAAACCACATTAAGGGCACTCACAGTTGAGTAGACATGTGTTCAGTGTTATTCAGAGCTGAGAGACAGAACTCTCTGGCATCCTCCATCTTGCAGAGATTGAGTGAGGCACACCACTTCCTGGTTTTATTGTCCCTCCCCCTCCCTCCAGCAGGGGCAGCAGAGAGAATGGCAAATTATTTGAAAACATTAATATCTCTCTGATTTTTCATCGATGGGAAAAATCCTCTGGTCCAAGAAGGCGGAGGGGGCTCTGAGCGAGGTGGCCAAAAATGACGGCCATAGGTGTCGGCATTCTGTTGGAAATCACACCACAGCGAGCCAAAAGCAGTCAAGATCAGACTTTTAGTAATATAGTTGGATTTCAAAAAAAAAACTGCTCTTCAGTGGAAGACTCTTGCAGCTCTTTCCATTGATGATGTCACAATGCCATCTCATAGACGTCCAATCACAATCGATCTCATTTACATATGACATCACAATGGGGCAGGGGTGGGAGATTGTAACCTTCATGCGTTTCTACGGATGAAATCAACTTGGCGTGCACAATCAAATAAGTTCAAATATAACATGTTGTCCTCCCCTCCCTCTCTGCCCCTTCCTGATCTACCCCCTCCCTCTCTACCCCCCTCCCTATCTACCCCCCTCCCTCTCTACCCCCCTCCCTCTCTACCCTCATCCCATCCCTCTCTACCTCCTCCGTCCCTACCCCCTCCCTCTCTACACCCTCCCCCTCCCTCCATGCCCCCTCTCCTTCTCTCCCCCCCCCCCCCCGCCTCTCTAGGGAGTGGTGAATATTAAGACCTATGGGTGTGTAGTGGAGTATATTGTTCTGCATAGTGGCCAGGACACATGTCTGTGAGTGGATGGCGGGCCACATCTATCTCATATACACATGGATCCCACCGCCATCCCGCCCCGGATGGCAGGCATCAAATCACGAGTTCACAGAAGGTAGACAAAAATGCTGGAGAAACTCAGCGAGTGAGGCAGCCTCATGAAATCCTTGCACGTCTCACCCGTTGAGTTTCTCCAGCATTTTTGTCTACCTTCGATTTTTCCAGCATCTGCAGTTCTTTCTTAAACGTGTTCACAGAAGGTGAGCGGCCCTGCCGGCGGCTTTGCGCAGGATGCGGTACAGCCAGAACTCGGCACTCAGCCGTGCTCGCCGCTCAGCGGGCCGGATGATTACAGTGAAAAAAAATCCGCCTGCGGGTCGGATGATTTCAGGTTACGGGCCACATTAGGCCCGGGGACTGTAGGTTGCCGCCTCCTGGTCTAAATGGATCCTTGACAATGACATTCATTGTGATATCTTGCTTGATTTCTGGATCATTAGCAAAGATTGCAGATTCCAGATTTTTGGCCATTCTCTGACAGGCTTAGAGAAACTCTGGTCCATTGATCCATCTCTCATAGCTTAAGAAGCGACCTGCTGTTAGTCCTCTAGAGGTTTCAATTGCAGGATTTTCCTTTGTGCAAACATATCTCCATTGTGATACATCAGTAGCATCCCTGACAAAAGAGATCCTGTTTGCTACAAATGTTTGAAAGCCTTTGGTTTCATTGTTGATGTATTTAAGCACCGTTGTGCTATCAGTCCAGAAGATGGATTTGTCCAGTTGAAGCTATAATTCCTTTTGCAGCATTATATCCACTCTGATAGTTAGGACTGCAGCAGTAAGCTCCATTCTGGGAATCGTCATTTGTTTTAATGGTGCCACCCGGGATTTCTCCATTATGAATGCAACATGCACTTATTTGTTATCATCTTCCAGTCTTAGGTATGAAACAGTAACGTAGCCACTTTCGCTTGCATCTGAAAAGTGGTGCAGCTGTACATATATGATTTGACCAAAGTTTGCACGCTTTATGCACCGGTCTACTTTAAATTCCGACATCTGGTTGAGATCTGCTAACCATCCTGTCCCGTGTGAGGACGTGGTGCCGACGGAGAAGAAGCCTAAGCAATGAAGTGGAAGCCAAATAACCGAATGGAAACGAAGCCGAAACGCCAAATAACCGAATGGAAAGGAAGCCGAGGCGCCAAATAACCGAAAGGGTGGGACGCTTAAATGCAAACTAACCGAAAGGGCGGGACGCCTAAAAGCCAACTGACCGAAAGGCTGCGCCGCCTAAAAGCAAACTCACCAAATGGCCGCTCTGCCGAAACACCACCTACCAGAAAGGCAGCATCGCCTACAAGCCAACGAACCAAATGCCGCTCAACAGAAAAGTCAAATAACGGACATGACGTTGCTGGGGGGCGGGACTTGTCAGCGATTGGTCCAGAACCCCTGTATCCATCACATCACTGTGGAGGAATGAACATTGTCCCACACCTCCCTTCACCCGACCCAAAGCCTGCGGAGAGTGGCCGTGGGAGAGTGGGGGCTGTCCCGAGGGATGCGCACCTTCGGCCGCTTACAACTTGGTGCTCGGGTTCAGATTGCCCAGTCACGTAAGGCTTGTGTGGGAAAATGACCCCTCCACCTTCCCGTCTCCACCGGTGGGAGAATGCGGGTCATTTTTCCACACAAGCCATAGATGACTGGGCAATCTGAACCCAAGCACCAAGTTGTAAGCGGCCGAAGGTGGGGGTCATTTTCCAACACAAGCCATAGGTGACTGGGCAATTTGAACCCGAGCATCAAGTTGTAAGCGGCCGAAGGAGTGCAGCCCTCGGGACAGCCCCCACTCTCCCAACGCCACCCTCCGCGGGCTGTGGGTTGGGTGGAGCGGAGGTGTGGGACAATGTTCATCCCTCCACAGTGATGTGATGGACGCGGGGCTCTGGACCAAGTCCTGCCCCCCGGCAACGTCATGTTCGTTATTTGACTCTTCTGTTGAGCGGCATTCGGTTCGTTGGCTTGTAGGCGATGCCGCCTTTTGGGTAGTTGGCGTTTCGGCAGAGCGGCCATTCGGTGAGTTTGCTTTTAGGCGACGCAGTCTCTCAGTTAGTTGGCGTTTAGGCATCCCGCCCTTTCGTTTAGTTTGCATTTAGGCGTCCCACCCTTTCAGTTAGTTGGCGTTTCGGCTTCGTTTCCATTCGGTTATTTGGCGTTTCGGCTTCATTTCCATTCGGTTATGTGGCTTCCACTTCTTTGCTTCGGCTTCTCGTCCGTTGGCGCCACGTCCGGGTACCATCCTGTCCATCGCTGAGAGAAGGTTTGGGGTATGTTCAAGTCTTTCCTTACAGAGCTGCTGTATAATCAGCTTGGCTGGCAGAGTAAATGGTGCGAGAAATCTTAAAGGGTCGTATATAGAGCCAACCATGGACAAGATGCCCCATCTTGTGTATGGTCATTCCTGTGCCACAATTCAGAATTTGAACACATCTGTTTCAACGCACCAGTGCAATCCCAGTGCCCTTTCCATAGGCAGATTGTCTTTGTCCAAGTCCAACTCCCTGGTCTCCTTGGCTCTGTGTTCTTATGGAATGGTTGCCAATACAGCATGGCTGTTGCTGATGCACTTTGACAACATGAATCCTCCCATTTGACAGAGGGAAGTCAGGTCTCTTGCCATTCGAACTGCTTCCTGTTTCAAAGGCATCATAATATCCGAGAATTTTACATTTTCTCCAGACATTTCTTCTGTTTGCTTGCTGGTTCTTTCACTGAAGTCATGATTGTATTGCTTGACCAGTAGCTTCTCTATGTTTACAATGGATATTCGATGGACAGCAGCAACAGGGCAGCCATTTACATCCCTGGTTTCATTGTCTCTTCTCAGGGGACCATAGGTGACCCATCTCAGTAAGGTCCTCAAGGCTCATGGTCCATTCCCTTGGCTGTTGACCAGCTCCCAATATTCCAATAGCTTTGAAGCATTTGTTCCGATGAGTAGGTCGATGCCAGTCTATTTTAGGAATCTTGATATCCTTCAAGTAAGGCCATTGTATCAGGTATTCCTGTCTGGGTATGATTAGCTGATAAACAGGCATAGTCTTATGTGTGAGCACATCAGATAGTTGTATAAAATCGTCTTTGTCCAGACTAGATATTTTGAACCTGAGATATGATGACTGATCACGGGCTTCTCTTGATTCATGGTAGGCAAGAGAATACTAGTATTTTGTCCTGCAATGTGCAGCCTTCTCATCAAGCTTTCTGTGTAAAAGGTAGATGAACTTCCATGATCCATAAATGCATATGTTTGCAACACTGTGCCCCCTTCCCCCCCCCCTCCCTTGTGGCTCTTTACCTATACTTTTACAGTGTAGAAGATGTAGGTTTCTTCACTGGCCCCAATATGCCCACACATATGCGATGAGGGAACAGTATTACTCACAATTGGCTTCTCATTCTGTTCTATACGTCCTGGCTTCTTCTCTGTGTTATTTTGTTCAATGTGATGTATTTCAGGATAATCTTGGTTGTACACGTCACAAGTCATACGACTCTTGCAGTCTTTGGTCATGTGTCCTCAAACATCCAAAGCAGACTCCCTTCTCGTTTATCTTTTCTCTGTGCCCCCTCTTCCTGATCTGTGGACACCGCCCCAATGTGTGACCACTTTTATTACAGAACAAACAAGAACCTTGAGTATTGATGGTACATACATTTCTTCTCGTTCCACCTGTTGTCCACTTTTCCTGCACTGCTGCTTCTACAGGTATTACAGTTGTTGCTAAATTGCTTTCTTTTGGTCCTGACCTTTCTCTTGCATTAGCAAAAGTATAGCTTTTGACAGTTGCCATTGATCTAGCATCCTGGATATTTCTGAAAAGTGTATCTGACAGAATGCTCGCTTGCTTCTCCATGAAGTCTACCAGGTCAGAAAATCTAGCTTGACTTCTACGTGCTTCCTGTAACTGACATGCCCTAACCCTCCACTTGTCTCTGAGCCTGTAAGGCAGTTTTAGAAGGATAGTTTTCATTTTGGAAGCAACATTCATTTCCTCCATATAGGTGAGATGTTCCATAGCATTGCAACAACCTCTAAGAAACAGCGAGAATGCTTGTAATGCCTTCACATCCACTGGCTTGATCACCAACCAGGCAAAAGCCTTAGCTATGTAAGCAGTAGCCATCTTATGTTCGTTGCCAAAATGTTCTTTCAGCAGATCTTTTGCTCTTTCAGAGCCCTGGGCTGGAGGCAAATGTCAGCAACTGCGGACTAAATCTTTTGGATGCCCTCGAGTGTATTGCTCCAGAAAATGCAAGCAATCACTCTGATCCACTCCTCTCTTGAATGCCGTGATAAAAACTTCATACTGCAAAGGATCACCATCATGAACAGCAATGTCTCTTGGTGATAACGTAGAAGAGAGATTTTGTTGAGCAGAAGTGCATTGCACTCATTTTGCCTTTGCATTAAGTAGCAATGTTACAAAATTTTGAGATTAAAAAAATAAAGTCTGCAATTTATCCCATCAGATAAAGCATAAAAATAAGTTTAATTTGACACCTAATTCACTTTCATATCTTCAGTATTAAACAAGTTTTGGCCATTTTCATACTCGGAAATTAGCATCTTGTTCCCTATTGCTTTTCCATTGACTTAACACAAAAGCTGTGATCGAGGACAATCAAAAGCCCATAACTTTCTTAAAAATTAAGAGAACTGAATGAAAATTTCAGTTATTATAGATTGAAGCATTCTGAAACAAATATAAAACATCTTACTTGGATGACCTGAAATTAAAGCATATAATTAGTTAATTACCTAATTGTAGCTAATTACAAAATTGTGACGGAAATAGTAATAAACACCCAGACTGCCTTGAAAATTCAAAAATATGATATTCTCAAGATCAGAACTTTAATATTATTGTATTATATGCTGTAAGTCCATAACAGATAGGTAAATAAATTACAATTTCTAGCAATAGACCAAGTCTTTATGGAGAAGATCAGTTGCTAGCTGGTACATTGGCATATCATAATCAGTAGCATCATCATACTCCTCAGATTGTAACCAATAAGCAACTCTGTATACCTTGTTTATCCTCAACTTTTCAATTTTGGCATTGTAAACTACAAGTTTTTGCTCTTCAAACCATGCATGACATGCCTTTCTGCCCACTACTTTCCCATTAAGAATGTCCTGTAGATTACATTTCTTAAGAAAAGTATATTTTTTTTAAATAGCCTAAGTATACAAATAACAAACTAATCCCATTCACACAAGAATTCACAATATAACATGATTTTTAAATCTCACTGTCATGAATTTATATGCCAGATGGAAGGAATTTAATGTTTAATTCCCATACATTAATCCAGAAACATTCACATAAAATATAATCAAAATTATTGTTTTTTGCACAATACATGTGACTCAAACTGTTGTGAATATCTATATTACTAAAAGTCTGATCTTGACCACTTCCTGTTGTTCTGTATATTGATTTTAGAAAAAACGCTGCCACTTACAGCTGTGATTTTTGGGCATCTTACTCAGAGTCTCCCTCCGCTGTGCAGGATAAGAGGATTTTTCCCATCAATGAAAAATAAAAGAGTTATTAGTGTTTAAAAAATGTTGAGATTCTCTCTCCTAAAGGCCACGCCCCTTCCGGAGGGACTACAAAACCCGGAAGTGTTGAGTGCCTCAGTCAGTCTCTGCAAGATGGGGGAAGCGAGAGGGTCACGTCTCTCAGTCTGAGCTGTGAATAACACTGAACACATGTCTACTAACCTGTGAGTGTGGTTTTCCTGATCTTGAGTGCCCTTAATGTGGTTTGAAAATGAAAATGTGGTTAGTTTGAAATAAAGCACAGCATATGGTTGGTGGTAATTGGTTTGAAATAAAGCACAGCAAATGGTTGGTGGTGGTTGGTTTGAAATAAAGCACAGCAAATGGTTGGTGGTGGTTGGTTTGAAATAAAGCACAGCAAATGGTTGTTGGTTTGAAATAAAGCATGGATTTGGTGGCCTTGAAGTGGCATGAAACTGCACTTGAATTTGGTGACCCTGCACGCTGCTTGAAGTGGCAGGAAACTGCACTTAAGTTCGGTGGCCCTGCACCCTGCTTGAAGTGGCAGGAAACTGCACTTGAGTTTGGTGGCCCTGCACCCTGCTTGAAGTGGCAGGAAACTGCACAAGTTCGGTGGCCCTACACCCTGCTTGAAGTGGTAGGAAACTGCACTTGAATTCGGTGGCCCTCTCTCCCCAATTTCTTATACTATTATTGGGCAACGAATATTAAAAATGTAATTTATTGGTTGGATAACTGCACTTGAATTCGGAGGCCTTGCACCCTGCTTGAAATGGAATTTCAAGGAATAGCCGTGAGTCAACTGCCAGCCCACCAGCCGTGAGTGTGCTGCCAGCACATCAGCATTGAGTGATTGAACTGCCACCCCAAGGATCTATTTGGCCCACAATGTCCATACTAGCCCTCTGGAAACCAGTCCCTTCAGCCCACAACACGCATACTAGCACTCCAGAAAGCCCCCCCCCCCCACACTGGCCACCAATATTGGAATTGGTGGAGAGGTGGAATATTGTGTTGGGGGACCAGCCCTCCCGTGTGAACATGGGACCCAATGGGTCCCACTTAGTCTAGTTTAGTTTTAAAATAATGATCAAGGAGAGAGAATATCACAAAATATAGACCGTTTAGACGGCTTATGACAAGATTGTCCAAAAAAAGAGCATTTTAATCATCTTGCTCCTGGAACGCGATCGATTGGAACGTTGCATTTGCGGTGAATTTGAACTCCATATCGGCAGGAAAAACACTGGCGGTTCGTATGGGGCCCAAATAACATTTTCGCAAAGTAAAATTAGATTAAAGCCATCCCAAGAAGCAAGATTATATGTAAAATAGACGACTTACCCTTTGTTTTGTCCTGTTCTTGCGATCCATCACGTTGTAGGCGTTGAGGGCATTAGAAGTTGCTTTTAATTTTAATTCAATTATTAAATTGTCCAGCGAATTTTTTTTTTTTATAAACCGCGAACCGAAGTCCGATCGATTTTTCTTCATCAGCTCGCAGCCCGAGGAAATCCGCCTCCGACAGGTAGTACAAAACTGTAACTGGTTGTCCATGAGTTATTTGTATTGGTCTAACAACCTGTTGCACATGATCAGGCAAGTATTCATCTGCCTGTGGACTTAATTTAGCTGATGATTTCCTTTGAGCAGTTCCTTTTCTCAAACAAGACCTCCTCCCACGAGATACTCTAGAGCTACTTCTTTTTTTTTTTTTTTTTTTTTTTTAAATTTGTATTTTATTAGAAGTACATTACATTACAACCACATACATTAGTACTTGTCATTTATATCTTCTTACAATTAATGTACTCCATTTATTTTTTACACTAGAAAAGGAAAAGATTGAAAGAAGAAAGTGAAGGAAAAAGTGGAAGTGTAGGAAATGTGACAACAAAAAAGGACAAAGACCCTATAAGAGCAAAATTAAAAACAAAAGAAAAAGAGTTAAGAAATAGACCCTAGGAAAAAAAGAAAGAGAGAAAGAGGAAAGAGAGAAACAAATATTTTTATGAGCATTACGTAAATGGGACATACCAACTCTTCAACTATCATCCCCCCTTACCTGACCTCAATTTTTTTTTTTTTAAGTACTTTTGCACCTTATGTTTGTAATAATTCTATAAATGCAGACCACGTCAGGTGGAAATGATCTGGTTTACCTGCTAGGAGTCTTATCTCTTCTAGGTGTAATGTTTCAAACATATTTGAAATCCACATATTTATAGTTGGTATTGGAGCCTTCTTCCAAAATTTTAGAATTAGCTTTTTTCCAGTTATTAACCCATAGTCCATTAGTTTCTTTTGAAACACATTTAGTTCTGGACCATCTTCCGTTATACCGAAGATAATCCATTCTGCTTTGGGTATCAGTCTTGTTTTAAATAACTTTGTAAAGATTTCAAAAATTTCATTCCAAAATTTTTGAATTTTTGTACAAGAAACGAATGAGTGTGTTATAGTAGCTTCTTGGGATTGACATTTATCACAAATAGATGATACATTTGGGAAAATTTTATGAATTTTAGTTTTCGAATAATATAATCTATGTAAAATTTTAAATTGTATTAAAGTGTGTCTTACATTAATCGAGCATTTATGCACGTTTAATAAGTATTCATTCCAACTTTCCTTTGAAATTTTAATAGCTAACTCTTGTTCCCAGTCTCTTCTGATACCCTCCGTAGATGGTATTTGTGCATTTAAGATAATATTATACAAATATGATATTAAGTTTGCTGATTCCGCTTTTATCTGCATTGCCTCGTCCAGTACATCTGCTGGGTTATTATGATGATCTTTTGTATATTTTTTCAAATAGTCGCATATTTGAAAATATTTAAAATATTGATTATTTCCGAGTTTATATTTTATTTGTAATTGTTGAAATGAAAGTAATTTTCCAGTTTCATACAAGTCACCAAGCGTTTTAATTCCTAATCTATCCCATTGTGTATAAGCTTTATCTATAATAGAAGGATTAAACGAAGGGTTATTGACTATAGGTAATAAAAGTGATAAATTTCTTAAATTTAAATTTTGTTTTATTTGTTTCCAAATTCGGATTGTACTATGGATAATTGGGTTCTTATTATAATTTATGTTATTCAATTTCATTGGAGAGAGGAGGATCGCTCCAATGTTTCTAGAGGAGCAATCCTCTTTCTCTATTACAATCCAGTCCGCTTGCTGGGCGGAGTTATCCATCAGTTGAATCATATTTTTAATATTTACTGACCAATAATAATACATAAAATTAGGTAGTGCTAAACCCCCTAATACTTTAGGTTTATTCAGATGAGTTTTTTGTATTCTATGTGATTTATAGTCCCATATAAAATTAGTGATATCTGAGTCGAGTTTTTTAAAAAACTTCTTTGGTAAGTATATAGGAATTGATTGAAATAGGTATAAAATTTGTGGTAAAAAGATAATTTTTATTGCGTTTATTCGGCCTATTAAAGACATCGGGAGCGTTTTCCAGAATTTAATTAGTGTGTTTAATTTATTAAGTAAGGGGTCAAAATTTGCCCTAAACATACCTTGATATGATCTGGTAATTTCGATTCCCAAATATTTAAATTTTTCTGTAGCTATTTTAAAAGGGAATTTTAAAAGATGTGATGAATCTTTCGGTTTTATTGACATAATTTCACTTTTATTCCAATTTATTCTATATCCAGAAAAAGATCCAAAATCTTCAATTAAATTTAATATATTTGGTATAGTGATTTGAGGTTTTGTAATGTACAGTAATATATCATCCGCGTATAAAGATATTTTATTATATGAATCTTTAGTATTATATCCATGGATATCAGGGTGTATTCTAATTTTTTCTGCTAGCGGTTTAATAATGAGAGCAAACAGTTGTGGTGATAATGAGCATCCTTGTCTATTTCCCCTTGATAGTTGGAATTTCGAGGATAATATGTTATTAGTTAGTATTCTAGCTGTAGGTTTGTTATATAGTAACTTGATCCATAGAATAAAATTCTCCCCCAGTTGAAATTTTTGTAATACTTTGTCCATATAATTCCATTCTACTTGATCAAATGCTTTTTCAGCATCCAGCAAAATAATTGATAATTCTTGATCTTCAGATTTGTGTGAATGCATTATGTTGAGTAGACGTCTCATATTGTTAGATGAGTATCTCTTAGGGATAAACCCCGTCTGATCTGGGTTTATTAATTTACTAATGTATTTACTTAATCTTCTAGCTAATGTTTTCGCTAATATTTTTTGATCTGTGTTTAACAATGCTATAGCTCTATATGAACCAGGTTCTTCTAAGTCTTTATTTTTCTTAGGTATTAATGTAATCGTTGATTCCGCTAATGTATCAGGTAATATTCGTTTTTTAAAAGCATATTGGTACATTTTTTGTAATCTTGGTATTATTTTATCGTAAAAGCTTTTATAAAATTCATTAGTAAATCCGTCAGGGCCTGGTGTTTTTCCATTCTTTAGTGAGTTTATTGTATCTTCTAATTCCTTAATTGAGATTTGTGCACCCAGTTCATCTTGTTCCTTCAATTCTAACTTTGGAAGGTTACAGGTATCCAAGAACTTTGTGATATTATTGGAATCACTTGTTGTTTTAGATGTATACAAATTCTCATAAAATTGCGCAAATCTATTATTAATATCCTTTGGTGTTGTTAATAATTCCCCTTTATCTGATTTGATCTTTGGTATAGTATGTTCCTTTTCTCGTTTTTTTAGCTGGCGAGCCAAAAGTTTATGCGGTTTATCCCCAAATTCAAAGTGCTCTTGTTTTGTAATTTGAAAAAGTCTTATAAGTTTGGTAGATAATAATTTATTTAATTTAAATTTCAAAATTATTATTATATTATGTTTATCTATTGATGGATCTTTAGCACTATCTATATCCATTTGTCTAATAAGTTCTTCTAACTGTCTTTGTTCATTCTTATTCTTTTTATTTTGAAAAGCTTGATATGAAATTATAATACCCCTAATGTATGCTTTAAAAGATTCCCATAATACAGTAGGCGATATATCTGGAGTATCATTTATTTGAAAAAAGACCTCCATTTGTTCTTTTAAATATATACTCGCTTGTGGATCTTTTAGAATTTGAGAATTAAATCTCCAAAACGATTTATTCTTAGACAATCCTTCCAGTTTTAAAAAGAAAGTTAGTGGAGAATGGTCTGAAATCGAGTTTGTGTGGTATATTGCATTAGATGTTTGGGGGATTAATTTTGTATCCAGCAGAAAGTAGTCTATACGTGAGTATGTCTTATGTACCATTGAGTAAAACGAGTATTCCCTGCCAGTTGGATTAACAATTCTCCAAACATCTGCTATATTAGTGTTGTTTATATAGGTATTGAGAAGCTCCCCAGTTTTCGATTTCATATTCCCTCTCTGTTTTTGACTTGATTTATCTAAGTACGGATCTAAAACACAGTTAAAGTCTCCTCCTATTATAACATTTTGATAGTTTGACTCTGCAATTATGTTGAAAATTTTATTGAAAAAGTGGGGGTTATCAAAGTTAGGGGCATATATATTTACCAAAGTAAGTGGAGTATCATGGATTTCTCCATTAACTATTAGGTATCTCCCTTCTATATCTGTTATAATATTCTTTGCTTTAAATGGTATACCTTTTCTTATGATGATTGACGTGCCTCTAGATTTTGAAGTAAATGAAGAGTGGTATGTTTGACCTATCCATTTCGCCCTTAACCTAACTTGATCCTGAGATTTTAGGTGTGTTTCTTGTAGGAAGATAATGTCGGAGTTGTACAATTTCAGCTGAGCTAGTATCTTACCCCTTTTAATAGGTTCGTTAATACCTCTTATATTCCAACTACAAAATGAGATTCCTCCTAGGTTCTTTTGTGTGGTGTCATGCATTTTGAATAATTATAGTACCTTTAAATCTTGTGGTGCGTCCAAATCCCAGGTCTTTAGGTATTGGGGGAGCTTTTGAGTTTTTAAGTTTTGCTGTTATGTCCATTTTATGCTTGTCACTAAGCACAAAACACAAACAAGTGATTTTATGTGATAAAAAGAAAACTATAAAAGTGAAGATACAGTGTCTAATATAGTCGGCACTGTAGCGAGTGTCCCACCTGTAGGTGGGGAAAAAACCTTGTTTTGACTTCCATTGCGTTGTTACACAAATAGCTCCGCTCTCTTGGTTAATCATAACATATTATAATATTAAAACGGGGCCTCAGATTCAGATATATAATACACTTTTACCCTGTGTATTTCATTGTAACATATATATATATATCGGAATTTTAACTACTGATTATTAAACCGATACTTTTGACTTCTATAAAAATCAACTGCTGGTTGAAGGGGTTAACGAGACGTGCCCCTGGACCTAAGCCAGTTGCTCGTTTCTCATCCCCTCCTCCCACTTATAGATAAGGTTTCAGTTTATTAAAAATTCATATTAGTAAGTTAGTTCGTTATTTTTTTTTTGTTTTTATTAGTATTCTAATCTAACATGCATAATTTATTAAGTTGTTAATAGGATAAGTTCTTACAATTGGTTATAATATTATATTCTAATAAGCAATTATAAGCTTTCTGATATAAACCATTGCCATCTGGTCAGTTGTTTACTCGTTTTGAACAGAAAGTGTCCTTGATTCAACAGTGTAACTATCCCCAGACAAAGCATTGCTTAAAATGGTTCAGATCTCCCTTTTCATTTCTATTTTTCAACAATAGTTTGAGCATATTTAAACGCTTCTTCAGGCTTAACAAATGACTTTTCAAGACCCTTAAAGGAAATACGCATTTTCGCGGGATAAAAAATCCCAAATCTGATCCCTTCTCTCCCTCTTAAAAGATCTTTAACCTTCTCAAATTTGTTTCTTTTTTGCACAATTTCATACGGGTAGTCCCTGAATATCTTAATAGTATCATTGTCCAGCCGCAATTGCACACCGTATTTGATTTTACTCATAACATCTTCCAGTTCTAAAATGTCCCGAAATCTCACAATAATATGTCGTGGATATGTTTTTCCCGCACCAAATCTTTGTTTAAATCTTGGGACACGATGAGCCACTTCGATTTTCGGTTCTTTGGAAAGATTCAGCAGTTGTTTAAGCAAGCCCATGGCAAACTCACGTACGTCCTCCCCTTCGGCTCCCTCTGAAACTCCAAGAATTCTCAGATTCTGGCGTCTAGAGCGAGCTTCCAGGTCCAGGCATTTGACTGAGACTTTCTCCAGTTGAGTCACCATCTGTAGTGAAGTTTGTTTGTTTTCTCGCCTCATTTGCTCATGTTCTTGCCTCATTTTCGCCATGTCTTCAACCATTCGAGCCATGTTTTTCTCCAATTCCGTAATTGTGTGCATACTTGCAGCTACTGTTTCAAGCACAGCCGTGAACTTATCCGTATTAGTTTGATCCATCTTGTCCATTCTCTCTGATAGTCCATCTTTCACCTCATCAATTCGTTTATTCATAATGTCCAGTGAATCAATCATATTCTTCTGGTTACCAGCATTTAATTCCCTCATCATCTTCTCCATTCCTTCCATCATTATTTTCATATTTCCTTCATTTCCTTCTTATCTTCGTTCCTATTTTCCTTCATTTCCTTTTTATCTTCCTTCATATTTTTCTTCATATTTTCCATCATAATTTTATTTTCGTCCAAAATCTCATCTTTCATATTTTCCACTGATTTCTTCCAGTCATCAAACTCTTTCTTAGATCTTGTATCCATTTCTGCAGCCACTTCAGAGACTTCAGAGACTTCAGAGGTAACTTCTGCTTTAGACTTCTTCTGGTCTTTCAGCAGCTTTTTCACTGCTCTCTGAGGGCTCACAGCTGGAGACAGTTTACTCATTTAAAGGGCTTCAAACCACCGTTTAAAACATCGCGCTTAGTGATGACGTCATCAGCGCGGCGACCAGAAGCTCCGGTAAGGTTTTTAAAAACAATTTTTGGACCCGTTTTACACGATAAATCGTGAAATTTTTCGGGAGAGGAGCTAGGTGCACGTCTGTTAGTCCAACATGGCGCCACCGGAAGTTTAGAGCTACTTCTTGATGCCTTGGTGTCAAGTACACTGATCTACTGGCACATTGGCTATTGCCAGCAACGTCTAGTTCCAGCTGTTCCTTCTCTCTTTTCAATTGCTCTTTTTGTGCCTCAAGCCTTGCCAGCTCTGTCTCTCTTTTCAATTGTTCCGCTTGTGCTTTTTGTCCATGGCGGTAGCCTGTACCAAAAGAGCTCTTAAGCTAGCAGAGGCCTTTGATAATTGGATTTGTGACCTGATCTTTGTTTTGAGAAATTTGAAATACAGTCTTCAACTTCTTCTGACTACAACACTCTGTTGTATGACACTTTCACCTATGGAGTGTATAGTTTGCTATACCAAATGTATATACCATGTGTATAGTCCAACTTCCGATAACCACCTCTCGACATCTTGCATAAAATCATTAAAAGTTTCCATTCTTTGTTGAAACCACTGATTTTGCTTTTCGAGCTCCTTTTCAGGCTGTGGTACTTTCATCAACGACTCTTGCTTTTCTCTGACTTCATTACAGAGCTTGAATATTTGAACAAGGTTAGATTGTACTTCATTCACATTTTCATCTGATTTCATGAGCACATTCAGCTTTTCAATTAATTTGTTAGCTTGTTTACATATCAAGTTTCTTGACTTCTGACACTTTTCCATAAACAATTCCCAGCCTTTGTCGGTGTGCTTAGTGATTCTTCTTTCCTTTCCAGAATCCTGTCCAACATCACCCTCTTGTGACTGAGCTTTAGACATACTGGTTCACTATCCCTTTGAGACGTGTTGACGTAAAGCCGTAAGCCTGCGGCTGGCATTTCAAAACAACTGATATATCGCTCAAATCCTCAAGGTCACTTCAAAATTTTCCATTTTAGCAGCCGTTTTCCAATACAGTTTAGTGCTGTATGTACTCACTCTCTCCCTGCGCATTGGCTTTGGAGGTCTTCAATCTTCATCAGTCAGATTAGCGCAGGTGGCGACCTTCTCCAGTTGATCTGGAGTGACGACGTCAGGCTTGTGAAATAAAACAATCCTTTGTTCTGTTTCAATGATTCACCAGCTCCAGTTTCACTCATAGAGCTAGTTCTCACTTAAATGTAATGGCAATTTCTTTTCTTTCCAATGTCCAACTTTCCGTTGCCATTACTACATAGGTAGGTAGGAGTGATCTTATGCAGATGAAAAAGAACAAATCTTCCAGTTATTTCCAGTTTAATTGATTCTTTATTGAAGTCGTGATACAAACAGATGAACATACCAGGTTCTCCTTATTCTCACACAAGCTGTAACTTTCTGTTCTCCCATATGATGAGAACTGTGTACTCTCCACTTCCTATGCCTGGTCTGATCACTCCCTGTCCCCCAAGCCCATATGTTACGCCCTTTAAGCATCAAATTACCACCCCAAGTGTCCAAAATAATGCTGCTAGAAATATCTAGGCAAAATAATATAATATGCCAACAGTAACTAGCCGAAACATAAATGGCTCCTACAGAACGTTATCGATCCAAAATTCATGTTGTATAGGGATGGATATCAGAAGAGGGTAAAAACCCATGGGATTCCCACAATTTGCCAAAATCATGAAAGCATAGCGAGAATCTGTATAAATGTTAACAGTGCTAGATTTGGCCAGAATACAGCATGGATGAGAGCAAAAAGATCAGCAACCTGAGTAGAGCAGCTGGAAGATAACCTGACTTGCCAGTGGAATTGAAAGTTGATATTGCACAGCTCATTTGAAGGGAGCCATCAGGTGCTCTGGTGGAGGATCCATCAAAGAAAAAATCATGTTCAGGATTTGTGAGTGGATGGTATACGTGGTTGAGCTGCGGCTGCGGCTTCACTACTGCTGCCCCCTTGATTGGATTTTTGACTATGTGTCTTTCATCTTGTGAGAGAAGTAGAAGAATCTAATGTTGCATAGGTTGTATCTGCAGATGATTGATGAACACACTGTAGAGGGGATGCCCGTGTGTTTTGTACAGCTGGGGGTGGGGCAGATAGAGATGGAATTGGGGGTTGAGGACATATGGGAACCCCATCATCCCAGTCATTGTCTTGTCATCATTGTTTGGCTTCGTTTTAGTTCTAGAAACCATTACTCATTCCATGGATGGAGAATTAAGTTGTGGAATATGGCCATGGATTTGTAATTTGTCAAGATACTAAATTCCAAGGTTTCTGTTTATGTGTTATTCTGAGGCTCCTCTACTTTATGTTTTTGCTCATCATTTTCTCTGCTCTTGCGTCTGGACTTCTCTTCTCTGCCTCCTTATGCCAGTCCATATATTGGGACTACCCTACATCCTTACAACCACACTTCTCCTTAACTTGCAAGGCTTCCCAAAGAGATTCTATATGATCCCAAATAAATGTCCCATCATGGGGAAATCCTTTTGCTATCTTCTTTGTCCACTCTATCCATTTCTGTACCTTCTTTACACTTTCTGATCCATAATGTACGTACATATACCCTCTTGGAGTTCTTCTGCCATCTTGAATTAACCATATTAACTCATCTTAGGACCCTTACCCACAATCAAAATTATCTTACAAACCACACTGTAACAGTGCGACACAGACCCTCTCTCACAGGCACCTGACTTACATTTACGGTGGGACTCTAACCCATGTTCATAGGGCTTGAACCTGAAAAAATAATCCGTGTGGGACTCAAACCCACCTAGGCAGAACCAAAGATACTAGAGGCTCCTCTAGTATCTTTGGGCAGAACCCTGTCTTACTCCAAGTGTCACTCACATTTGTTCCGGCTTTGGCAGCGCCCTTTGCCAACCTGGGTTCAAATGGGAACTAGCGACAGAAAAGACTCAATGTAAGAAAAATCCTTACCATTTTCGTTCCGCGGCTGAGTCATCTGTCACCAGCCTCCGCTTTCGCGACCCCTGGTTGATATTTCCGATCTCCATGGAACCTCCAAAACTATCAGAATAAATTACACAAGACGTGACGGTCAACTATATTTTTATTCGCAATAACACGTCAGACGAGAAAAGTCAAGCGAGAGAGAAATTGGAAAAGAGATTTGGGGAGAGAGAGAGAGAGATTGTGGGTGAGGCCGAGCAGAGTAAGAGGGAGTGTGCCGGCTGCAGAGACCAACGGGCCCCAGACTCCGTGAGCTCGACGCCCGCGGATCGGCCGCCTTTCCCCCGGGCGCAGTGAACCGGAAGCTCTTTTCGACAACATCCAAGCCTCCCGACTCCCAGAGACGGTTCAAGATGGGGCGGCTCACCTGCCTGCTCCGCCCCGTCCTACTTGCCATCTCTCTGGGTAAGGTCACAACCTATCCCCTTGGACTCTTTTTCTCTCACTTTTTTCTCCGTCTCCCTCTCTTCCCTCATCCTCTCTTTTCCCCTCCACTGTATATGTTTTACTCCATATCCCGAGTCCAGCACTTCTCTTCACATACTGACCAGAAGTATTCTGAGCCTTCCTCACTTCCACTACCATTTGTAACATTGGTTGACCAAACAGTGCATCAGAACCAGCTCATCACCCTGACTGCAGCTCCCGACCTCCATATGGGCTCTGGGCATTCAGAGCATCAGCTCGGATGGATAAAATTAGCAACATAAAATGAACAGACTCCAACTCCTGTCTTCACTTTGCTCCGACAGAACATCTCGAGACAGTTCTTCACAGAGAGAGGGGGAGAGATAGATGGAGGGAGAGAGAGAGAAATGCACACTTGGTTTTGGGATACAATTTGATTGGTCTTTATGGATTCCTGTCAGTTAATTGATATGCTGGTGAAGAAAGTAAAAGCCCACAAGTAAATGTAGGGAGCTTGATAAAAGAGTCTATAGATGGAGCAAGAATTGTCCATGTGGATGGCAGTGAGGAGGAGTGCTAGAGTACAGGGAGATGCAGATGACACTACCTGACAGTGATAGTGTGTGACTTGGCGAGGAACCTACAAGTCACACACTATAGTGCACTTGCTGCACTTGTTCTTCCCGGTGGGAGAAGTGGTGTGTTTGACAAGCTCTTTCAGAGCAACCTGGGTGAGTAACTGCAGTGTATTTTGTATAACAGCATGTGATTGGGATAATATGATTGTTATGGCAATATTGGTGGGCACTGGCATCTCAGTGCTCTGGAGCACATATACTAGGTGGAGGTATGAGAGGAGACAAGTTACAGTATTGTTTTGGGAGTACTTAGAATACTCCTGAGCCTCTGAGGCTCTCTGGATAGACATGATAAAGTGGTGATCACTGATGGGATTATACTTTTGGAGGAATTAGGGAGATTCCAGATAGGTCTTGGAAGAATAGGGTTGTAATAGGAGATAGAAACATAGAAACATAGAAAATAGGTGCAGGAGAAGGCCATTCGGCCCTTCGAGCCTGCACCGCCATTCAATATGATCATGGCTGATCATCCAACTCAGTATCCTGTACCTGGTTTCTCTCCATACCCCCCTGATCCCTTTAGCCACAAGGGCACATCTAACTCCCTCTTAAATATAGCCAATGAACTGGCCTTGGGATGATTTGAACATCGCTAATATTGACTGGGATGGCCATAGTGCTGAGACAGAATCTGTTCTGCTTGTCCAGGGAAGTTTCCTCAATCAATATGTAGATGGCATTGTGTGTAGGGAGGAACTGCAGATGTCGGTTTACACTGAAGATAGACACAAAATGCTGGAGTAACTTAATCAGACCGACGAAGGGTCTCGACCTGAAATATCACGTATTTTTCTCCAAAGATGCTCCCTGACCTGAGTTAATCCAATATTTTATGTAGATGGCCCGAGCGGACAAGGGGCCACATTTGGACCTCATATTGGAGATTACGCCTGATGGGATACTGTTATATAAATGGAGGAGCACGTTGGGACAAGTGACCTTAATTTTAAGTAGTCATTGCAAAAGATAGGACTGAACCTCAAGTTAAAGTCCTAAATCGGGGCAAGGCCAATTTTGATGGCATTAGGAAAGAATTTGCAATGTTTGGTTGGGACAAGCTGTTAGCAGTTAAAGGTACGTGGGTGACTTTTATGAATGAGATTGAGAAAATGAAGTATCTGCATGTTCCTGGTTGAGTGAAGGGCAAGGTTCGAAGGATTAAGAAACCCTGGCTGATGAGAGACAATGAGCTTGTGCCCAGATATGGAACTATGTTGGTTGCTCTTTGAGAAGTAAAAAGGATATAGGGGAACACTGACGAATGAAATTAGACAGGCAAAAAGAGGACATGGGATATTTCTGGTAGATAAGGTAAAGGGGAATCTCGAAAGGTTCAAACTATATTAAGAGCAAAAGGATAACTGGGGAGAGAGTCGATCCTGTGAAGGATCAGTGTGGGAATCTTTATGTGTCACCAAGGGAGTTGATGAGGTCTTAAATTAATACCTCATTTGCGTTTACTGTGGAGCATGACATGGAAACTGGTGAGTTCCGAGAAGATAACAGTGATAACCGGCAGCACTTCAACATTATAAAAGAGCGAGTGCTACTGGAGAGGATTCCAAGAGACAGGGTCTATCTGCATTTCAAAAAACAAGGATTATTGATTGAAAGATACAGCATGGAAACGGGCTCTTTGGCCCACTGAGTCCATGCCGACCCGTTCATACTAGTACTGTTTTATCGCACCTTTGCAATCACTCCCCACACACAGGGCAATTTACAGAGACCAATTAATTTACAAACCAGTGAGTCTTGGTGATACAGGAGGAAATGTTCTCCAGTTTGTTTTATGTGGGGGGGGGGGGGTGGGAGAGGGAGGAGGTCGGGGGAAACTTTTTTTCAGTTTCTTACATTGCCGGAGATGCGATTATTTTCCGGATCGCATCTCAGGTCGCTCTACGGCCTACCACCGATGGACATGGAGGCCTCTTCGGACTGACTTTGTGCCCCACCGGGGGCCGATCCCTTGCCTGGGATCGCTCAAACCGTGGCCTGCGGACTTACCATCAAGGGTTTGCAGTCTCGGGAGAGGCTAGTCGGGAGCTCCAACAGTGTAGAGGCTCGACCAGCCCCGACGTGGGGTCCGATCGCGGGCGCTGGGGAGCTGACATCCCCCCGATGCAGGAGTTGATCTCCTCGATGCAGAGGGCCCGACATCTGGCTAGGGGAGTCAAGATCGTCCCGTCAACGGAAGGCTCGAGGCCCCCGACCATAGAAGGGAAGAAATTTTAACTTGTATTCCCCTTCCATCACAGTGAGGAATGTGGAGGAGTCACTGTGGTGGATGTTTATGTCAAAATGTATTTTGTGGGTTCCGTTGCTTTTTATTTGTATGACTGACTTGGCAAATGAAATTCCTCGTATGTTGCAAAACATACTTGGCTAATAAAGTATTATTGTGATTGTGAAAAAGAGCACCAAAGGAAATGCACGCAGTCACAGGGAGAAAGTCCAAACTCCATACTGACACCCGAGATCAAGATCAAACCTCGAAGGACTTTCGCATATCAATATTATTGTTTCGACATATCCATGAACATGGAAGAAGAAATGTTATGCTGTCGCAACTTCGTAAAAAACACGGGATTATCAAATCTAACTCTGCTGCAAGAATGGTCATAAAATGCGCAACACGCGGTGTGTGTAGACGACAGCGTGGTAAAGTTGGAGAACAGAAAATGGCAGAGGATTCTACCTGATATTTACAGATGTAGTAGACTACTTCTGTCCTATAGAAGTCAAGAGAGGACAAAGTCTTGTAAAGAGGCATGGTGTAATCTTCACTTGCATGGCAAGCAGGCAGTACATCTTGCAGTTGCATCTACACTTGACAGACTCCTGGATTCATGCATTATTGAAGATTTATCTGTCAACGAGGTCAATTTTCATCTTTAATATCAAAGGACAAAGGACATTTATTTTTATTGTCACATACACCAATTGGTGTAGTGAAATTCGAGTTGCCATTTGCAGCACACAAACGAATTTAACATTGAACATAAAAACATCCCCCCCACAATGGTTCCCACTGTGAGGGAAGGCAACAAAGTCCAGTCCTCTTCCTCTATTTTCACCCATGGTCGGTCTTTTTGAGTCCTCCGCAGTCGCCGCGACGGCGGCCCGATGTTACAGGCCCTCTCGCCGGATGATGGAGCTCCGGCGTCGGGAGAACATTCTCAGCGGCTTGGAGTGTCTGGAACGGCGGCTTCCTACCCGAGACCGCGGCTCCCGAAGTCCACAGGCCGTGCTGATCGGAGCTCCGATACTGCCGATCTCGGCAAGAGATCCCAGGCTCCGCGGTGTTCAGAGTCAGCACCGCTCGCAGCTGGAAGCTCCGCAACCACAGCAACACGATGTTGCAGTCGGCGGTCACAGCACTCCGGAGCTTACCACACGGCGAACCGGATAAGGCATCGCCCGCGCCGCGATGGTGCTTCAGCGCTGCACCACTGCCAGAGCTGAAATTCTGGCCGGTCCCAGCAGGAAACGCCGCTCCAGTCCCGTTGGTAGGCCGCGAGGAAGCGGCATAGATACGGCTCTGAGGAAAGTCGCATCTCTGACCAGGTAGGGACTGAGAAATACAGTTTCCCCCTTCCCCCACCCCCCACACAAAAAGACTAGAAGACCTCCAAAACAAAACACACTAACATACTAAAAATTAAAAAAAAGTTTGAAAGGACAAACAGCTGCAGGCAGGGCAGCCATACTCGACGGCGCCCCCACTGTGTGGCACAAGATAATGGCACAACTTTTATCGGAGCTGAAAGAGAATTGAGAGAAGCACTCACAGGCTTAAATCAGAATAAAATCCAGAATGCTATGCTTCAGCAAGGGATAAAGTGGAATTTTAATCTCCCAGCGGGATCCCATCACGGCGGTATTTGGGAACGATTGATCCGCATGGTTCGAAATGTGCTGCGCTCTAGTTCTTAAATAACAAGTTCTGGATGATAAAGGATTTCAAACTTTATTTTGTGAAATTGAAGCAATTTTAAATGATCAACCCATTACCAGGAGTTCTGATGATCCATAGGACCTGGAAACACTTACACCAAACCATCTTCTTCTGTCGAAAACCAAGCCAATACTAACACCTGGGCTCTTTGTGAAGGAAGATTTTTACATTAAACGCAGATGGAGACAGGTACAATATATGGCAGACCTTTTTTGCAAACGGTGGATACAGGAATATTTGCCTCTAATCCAAGGACGACAACGATGGTCAAGGGTAAGAAGAAGCTTTATTCCAGGTGATATCGTTTTGGTTGTTGATTCAACTGCACCATGAGGTTCCTGGCTGCTGGGCAGAATATTGGAGATCATACCAGATGCAAAGGGTTTTGTGTGTTCAGTACAACTTCAGACTAAGAACAACATCTTGGTAAGACCGATAACCAAGATATGTCTGCTTCAAGAAGCCGAAGAAGGAAGAAGTAGTTTGAATGCTAACACATAGTGTATATCTTTTGTTTTTGATAATATGTTAAGCTTTTATAGCTCCTTTTAAAATCTATTGGTAATTGCATCATTATATACTTAGAACAATTAGGGGCCAGGGTGTAGGAGCCGTTTATGCTTAAGTTAGTTACTGTTAGTATATTATAGAATTTTGTCGAGATATTTCTAGCTGTATCATTTTGAATGCTTGGGGGTGGGATTTTGACACATAGATGGACGTGACTTACATCGAACTAGGCAAAGGGAGAGGGAATGGTCAGATCAGAGCAGCCTTGAGGATCGAAGAGAAGACATGGTTTTTACCAGTTCAGATAGTAAGAATGGAAAGCTATAATTTGTATAAGATACTTCTTTGTATTTACAACAACTTCAATTAAAATCAATGAAACTGGAAATAATGACTGGAGGATTTGTTTTCGTTATCGGACTGCGTAAGTTCGATCCACTCATCCCTGCCAGCGTAGTAATGACAATGGAAACGTTTGAAATTGCCATTACTCCCTGTGACCCCAAAGGTTTTCTCTGGGTGCTCTGGTTTCCTCCCACACTCCAAAGACGTGTAGGTTAATTGGCTTTGTTAAAAAATTGTAACTAGTTCCTATTGCATAGGATAGAACTAGTATACGGGTGATCGCTGGTCGGTGCGGACTCAGTGGGCTGAAGGGCCTGTTTCCACCCTGTACCTCTAAACTAAGCTAAAGTAAACTGGAGGGCAAAGGTGAGACGTGAAAATTTTAAAGGGTACGTGAGGGGCAAGTTTTTCAAGTCAAGAGTGTTGTATTATCTTATGACCTGAAATGACAATGAAATTCTTGCACCCGCACACACACACAGTTATATATTTTTTTGATATATATAAAACGGACAAATGAATAAACACTAATAGTGCAAAGTCAAAAATAATGTCCCCAAGTTTATATAGTCAAGGGACATCCCACTATGGCGACCTAATTTGTGAGTTTAGAAGAGTTTGCACTCGCCACAAACTTGCATGGTTGACACGTGGTCCTAGGAGGTCACTGTAACTCTCCTTCATGCTCGAGAGAAGTTCCCGCATACTCGCGGCCTCAGTTTGGTCGAGGAAAATTTTTCAGCACTCGTAAAAATTGGTCGGCATGGTTCTTTTGAACTCGTAGTGCAGTGCTCGTGGGGTCGCCATGCAGTTATAGGCAGTCGAGGTAGCCGTAGGCAATCTCCTTTGCTGACCGGGCATTTTAATTGGCTCATTGGAGTTTTCAGAACCAAGAAAAAACGACCGGTAATGTTAAATGCCTGCTAAACTTTATTAAGAGTTGTCTGGCTTCTTAAAAGTGTCTCCACTCCTTCTCCCCCCCTTCCCCCCCCCCTATCTCCCCCCTTTCTCTCCCCTTCTCTCACCTTATCTCTCCTTCTCTCCCCTTCTCTTCCTCCCCCCCCCCCCCCTCTCTAAAGGACTTACGGTACACTGTGCCAGCCATCTTTTACCTTCCTGTTCATCGCGGGTGTGAATTTCAGACAGCGCTCCACCGCTTTCCCTGGCCCCCGCCTTTGCGATGTGTTTGTGTGTGTGTGTGTGTGTGCTGACGGCCAATCCAACTCGCGGTTTCATCGCTGACGGTCGATCCAGCTCGAAGTTTTTCAGGCGAGTGCCCTCGAGCTTGAAGGTCGAAGACAGTTGCTCAAAAGTCACGTAAGTCGGACAGTCCCTTTAAGAACCTATTTGGAGGTTGTAGTTTTTAAGTTTTAGCCTGATGGTTGTCCGGACGAAGATGCTCCTGAACCTGGGCATTACAGTTTTCTGGCTCCTATACAATGTTTCCTGATGGCAGAAGTGAAATGGCGTGATGCCAGGATGGTGTGGGTCTCATGATGCTGGCTGTCTTATTCAGGCAGCGACACTTGTAGATCCCTTCAATGGTGGAGAGGTCAGTACCGTGATGGACTGGGCAGTGTTCACCACTTATTGCAATCTTCTTCATTCCTGGGCATTCAAGTTGCCAAACCAGGCCGCAATGCAACCAGTCATTATGTTCTCGACTGTACACTTATAGAAGTTCAAGAGAGTATTTGTTGACATACCGAATCTCCACATTGTTCTGAGGAAGTAGTGGCATTGAAGGGCTTACTTTATGATTGCATCAATGTGTTGGGTCCAGTACAGATCTGCAGAGATATTCACACCCAGGTATTTGTAGCTTTTGACTCTCTCCACCACCATCTCTAATAAAAACAGATTTGTGGATCTTCGTCCTTCCTCTTCCAAAGTCCACAATCGGTTCCTTGCTCTTATGTTGAGAGCAAAGTTGTTGTTCTGGCACCAATTAATCTGTCGATTTGATCTCCCTCCTATACTCCGAATCATCGTCATCTGTAATTCGTCCAAAAACGGTGCTGTCATTGGCGAAGTTGAAGATGGAGTTTGCACAGTGTCCGGCTACACAGTTGTGAGTATTGAATGTGAAGAGCAGGCGCTGAGCACACAGCCTTGAGGTGCTCACATGCTGATGGTTATCTAGGAGGAAGTGTTGCTGCTAATTCGTACAGATTGTGGCCTGTTGATGAGGATGTTGAGGATCCAGTTTAGTTTCGTTTAGAGATACACCACGGAACCAGGCCCTTTGGCCCACCGAGTCCATGCCGCCCAGCGATTCCCATACACTAACCCTATCCTACACACACTAGGGACAATTTACAATTTTACCCAGCAAATTAACCTACAAACCTGTACGTTTTTGGAGTGTGGGAGGAAACCGGAGCTCCTGGAGAAAAATGTATCTGTACAGTGTGAATGGCTCAATAATGTATTGTCTTTCCGCTGGCTGGTTAGCACGCAACAAAAGCTTTTCAGTCTACCTCGGTACACGGGACAATACACTGAACTGAAACTGATGAATTGGCCTGTTTCTTGTTGGTGAGATGTAATAAATGGTGTAAGCATGTGTCAAACTCACAGTTTTTACTATCCTGAAGGACAGGGGCAAGGTGCAGACTCTTCATACACTGTCCCATCACACGCTTCTAGAGCACAGTTTAGAAGCAAAACGAAGCTCGTCTGCGCTGTCCTTAAACACAGGCTGGGCGTCTCAGCTTACACTGATGATGCTCTCCTTATGGTCACTGACCCGTTGACTTGTTGTGAGCGTAATTGAGTCACTCAACACTGGAAGCTGGTATTAAAGGTCTTTATTCATCACAAGCAGGCCTCTGGAGAATCTATTTATTGTTTCTCGACACTCTAGTGTTGATTCGTGTTTTTAACCACAAATCCAACAATAAAAAATAATCTACAGTGTAAATGGCTACAATCACTTTAACAACAGGTAACTTTGCAGAATGACATATTTACTGAGTGTTTCCCTGGGTGGAAATATCAAATATGAAAGGACATATCTTTGATGTGGGAGGAGGTACAATAGCAAGTTGTTTTTCACAGAGAGTGTGGTGGTGGAAGCAGGTGCAATAGCATTGCTTGAGGTAATTGAACAGACACATGTACAGGCAGGGAATGGAAGGAATATAGACCAAATAGTGGCAGAGGTACAGTTTAAATTGACATTGCTGGCACTGATATTGTGGGCCAAATGCCCTGTTCTTGTGCTGTACTATTCTATATTCTGTATACAGTAGGAGCACAGCTTCAGCCTTAGAATATCCAAATACCGGTAGATCATCCGAGGGTTCTGAGCACAAAACACCAGATACCCAAAATTTTTGAAATTTTGTTACAGTTTTGAGGGATGGTTTGCTGGATGTACAATAATCAGTGACAAAGCAGGCATGTCTGAATGCATACAAGAGATCGCCACTTAATACTTTTCGTGACTTCATCATGGGGGTTTCAATGAGGGTGAAGCAATTGGAACATTCATTTATTGTCTTCCCTGCGCAGTTACAATGGTGCAGAGTCAGAATGTCCCACACCCAATCACTAGCTTTGGTTGACTTAAAAGTATCAACATCAAGTTTTTTTTGATTGAAGAATGATTTTTGTTTGAAGTTATTTACAAATTATATAATTCCTGAACAATCTCCAATGAAGCTGCAGAGGATATGCGAGTGCCAAAGAGTATCCCAACCATGTCCTGCGCTTAGACCAATTGTGAAAAACATTATGGATTTCTGGTGGATCTGTGCCAGGTGGACTGCCTGGTAGAATACATGAGTCTGTTTGCTTGGCGCACCACCCCATCTCTTCTACCTGGACATCTACCTAAGCCCCGTTGAGGAAGCATGGCTGGCAAACGGTGAAAGTCATCGTTGGCGGTGAAAGTCATCACCTGGCAGAACTGCTCCGAGTGCTTTCCTACAGGGACCGAGCACTGGTTGTAAACAAACTAGTGACATCCATGCCGTTATACCAGTTAGACACTTTGGCCCTTCCCCCTGCCTTTGCCACCAAGATCCAGAAGAATTTGGTAAATTCCTTCTGGGACAAGGGGAATCACTGTGTCTCTACTGGCTCTAGGTAGGCCCCAAGATTTGACCAAGTAGGAGTACAAAAGATTTCTCCAAATTGATTGATATGGAGGGTGAAGCCAATAAGACTCAGTTGCAATTGCGCATCTTCCACAACTAAACGCGATCTGTGTTCATGAGGATCATGTCGTAAATGTAAGTGGAGAAGACATCCTCCATGTCCAGCGTGTGTAGAAGGACAGTTTAGTGGAGCTTCTCTCTGTATCTAACCTGTGCACTGGGAGTTTTAGTTTAGTTTATCGTCACGTGTACCGAGGTACAGTGATACATGATAAGGGAATAACGTTTAGTGCAAGATAAAGTAGTAAAGTCAGATCAAAGGTATTCCAAGGCTCACCAATGAGGAAGATGATAGTTCAGGATTGATCTCTAATCGCGATAGGATGGTAACAGCTGGGAAGAATATGTCCCTGAATCTCAAGGCAGGCATTTTCACACTTCTATACCTTTTGCCCTATGTGAGAGGGGAGGAGGAAGTGGTCAAGGTGCGACTCGTCCTTGATTATGCTGCTGACATTGTCAGCAGGACTGGGAACCCAACGGGCACCCTACGGGTCCTCAGCCGCACCTGCTCAGTTGGGGCCTTTCCAGAATTGAGATTGCGGCGGTGGTGGCGGCGAGGGGCCACTACTAGGATCCAGGGTCTGGGTGCTGAGGCTGGTGGCGGCGGCCGGCTCTGGGGACGGGGAGAGGTCACGCTACGATCTGGAGGCTGGGGCTGCGGCGGCGGCCGGGTCCGGCTCCGGTGGCGGTCTGAGGCCGCTCCGAGGCCTGGGCGCTGAGCCTGCCTCTGAGGCTGACGGCTACTGCTGCTCCGTGAACGCTAGGAGGGAAAGGAGCGGCACCTTCGAGATCCAGTGGAGGTGAGGAGGAAGAGTGCGGGGGGATTGAAGGAGAAGTCGGGGTAGAGAGGTAGAGGAGGGAAGTGGGGAAGGTAGGGAATGGGGAATGAGGAGGGCAGTGGGGGAGGTGAGGAGGGATAGGGGGAGGTGGGGGATAGAGGGATAGGAGGGTGGTAGAGGGAGAGGAGTTATGGAGAGAGTGACAGGGTACAGGAAAGGAGAGGAGGGAGAGGTGAGGGAGGGATTGGGAGAGGGGAGGAGGAGACGGGATAGAAGAGGGAGGGTGAAGGAGAGGGGAAGGATGTGCTGCGGGAAATGAGCTGCCTCAGCGCAGTTGGGGGCTGTGGTGAGTAGTGGAATATTGAGTTGAAACAATATTGCGTTGTAACGTTGAAATATAAACATGAAAACAAGAGTTTCTAATATGTGTAGAAAGGAGATGATTATTTAAAGTTTCAGTGGGTCTATCAGACCGATGAGAAATTTTATTTGGGGTGAGGGTGGGCGGGGGGTGGGGGGGGGGGCAGAGTGAATGAATAGCAGAGACATGAAATAACTATTTTCTGTCGGTCATCACAAAGACAACACCGAGTATCCTGTGAACAGTTGATGACCACTGGAGTAAATGAAGTGCTGAAAAAATGTACATTATTAGTCGTCTTCTTGCGTATGGCGTGCACAGCCTAAAGTTGTCGGTCAACTTGTTCTATTGATCTTGTTTGTGCACGTCGGGTTGATTGCATTCGTCAAAACAGGGTGGACCACGTGAAGGTTGTAATCTCCCACCCCAGTACATTAGTGAAATATTGTGTTGGAGAAATCCCTAGGATCAAATCACCTGCATCCCAGGGTTGAAGGAGACGACTTTGGATTGTCATCATCCAAACTTGCATAGACGATGGGACAGTTCCCACAAGTTGGAAGGATGCAAATATTACTGCACTGTTTAAGAAAGGAGAGGGGGGGAAACAGGATACTATAAGCGTTCAAGGTAGGCTCCGGGCATTACAAGGAGTTGCAAGGGATCATTCCAGATTTTTACTACAGCAGTGGGGATGGTGGGAGTTCTCTCCAAGTCGCAGGGCAGCAATGAACAGTGACCATGGTTTAAGTACAATAGTGGGGAAGGTGGGAGTAGATTCCAGTCCCCAGTATAATAGATGAGGCCAGAGGCAGATGTCAGTTTGCTCCCATTTTGGTGGAGAGGGCAGGGGTTCACTACCAGTTCCCAGTCCAGTAGTGGGGATGGGAGGGGGTCACACCCAGTTCCCAGTACAACAATGGGAGAGAGGGAGGGGTGCACTACCACTTCCCTGTACGTAGCGGGGAGGGGTGTGTTTCACAGCCAGTTCTCAGTACGGCAGAGGGGGGAGGGGGGGTCACACAGCAGAGGGGGGAGGGGGGGTCACACTCATTTCTCAGTACAGTAGTGGGGACAGCAGGAACTCGATAAGCTATGATC
>JAXLNO010002183.1:0-21803 GCA_038087875.1 Malacoraja senta | reverse complement strand
ACGTGACCCCACCACTCGCCACATCTTCTCATCTCCCCCCATGTCTGCCTTCCGCAAAGACCGCTCCCTCCATAACTCCCTTGCCAATTCTTCCCTTCCCTCCCGTACCACCCCCTCCCTGGGTACTTTCCCTTGCAACCGCAAGAGATGCAACACTTGTCCCTTCACCTTCCCCCTCGATTTCATTCAAGGACCCAAGCAGTCATTCCAAGTGCGACAGAGGTTCACCTGCATCTCCTCCAACCTCATCTATTGCATCCGCTGCTCTAGATGTCAGCTGATCTACATCGGTGAGACCAAGCGGAGGCTTGGCGATCGTTTCGCCGAACACCTCCGGTCGGTCCGCAATAACCTACCTGACCTCCCGGTGGCTCAGCACTTCAACTCCCCCTCCCATTCCGTATCTGACCTCTCTGTCCTGGGTCTCCTCCATGGCCACAGCGAGCAACACCGGAAATTGGAGGAAATGCACCTCATATTCCACTTGGGCAGTCTACACCCTGGGGGCATGAACATTGAATTCTCCCAACTCTGCTAGCCCTTGCTGTCCCCTCCCCTTCATCAGCCCTCTGGTTGTCTCCTCCCATCCACCAGCCCTCAGGCTCCTCCTCCGCCTTTTTCACTTTTTTTCCTTTCTTCTCCCCACCCCCTATCAGTCTGAAGAAGGGTTTCGGCCCGAAACGTTGCCTATTTCTTTCGCTCCATAGATGCTGCTGCACCCGCTGAGTTTCTCCAGCATTTTTGTGTATCTCAGAGTACCTTTCCTTGGCAGCTCTGATTCCTCTTCTCAGCTCTTTATCGATTAGGCTATCTTTTAACTCTTTAACGATTAGGCTATCAGCTTGACGCATATTTGCCCCCCGATCTCGAAATGGAAATGTTACACCTGTATATAATGATCTGATTAAAATGTATATTTATGTCACAAACTATGGAATTCATATTTTTCAGTATTGTTACCAAGGAAAAGAAAGCAGTTCCAATTGTTTGATATTATTTGATATTGTTTAAAATTATTCATATGGAGGAGAAAATATAATAGCTCTTAAACCTACCTTAATTTTGCAATCTCACTAAAGATAATCCCCTTTTCCCTCTTCCCTCCGCATCTCTCTCTCCCCTCCCTTCCCCTCTTTCTCTCCCCTCCCACATCCCCACTCTTTCCGGCAGGGGGGGCGAAGATGAAGGTGGCGCAGGCCCAGCAGGGGCCCAGCGGGCGGGGGGCGATGAAGGTGGCATGGGCCCAGTGGGGTGGCGTGGTCCCAGTGGGGGTGGCGTGGGCCCAGCGGGGGTGGCGTGGGGGGAAGATGGCTTGAGCCCCGGTGGCAGGCGGAGGCAAGGGCAGCGGGCCCCGCCGCAGCGGCATCTGGTGTTCGGGTTACAGCCGCTGGGTTCAGATTCAGCCACTCCCGCCCGGTGACAGGATAACAGTCTCCTGGTCGCCTGGCTGGCCGTTGGCGAGGCTCCGACGCCGCGGATGGAGACGCTGGACCGGGCGGGCAGACACCGCACCCCGCAACCTGCACCCCCCGGGCCAAGAAAAATGGGCACTCCCTTATCCCGCAGGCCAGATTAGACCCCCCCATGGATAGTTTGAACCGAGGATAAAAAACAGACTCCCCTCCTGTAACGCAATATTCCACTACTTATCTGGAGTAGACGACACGAGGCATCGAGCTCTATGTGTGGAGTGCAAATGGCAGTCTGATCCCGCCCGGGCCCACTGCGCATGCGCAGAGACACGGCGTCATTTTTGCGTCGCTTCCCCAACTGCGCAGGCGCGGATGGTCGCATTTTTTTCTCCCAAATCATCCAGCGGCCAGAACCAGAATTTCAGGCGCTTTTCCGACAAAGTGGAAACGCTGATTTTTTTCCAATTTTTTTTTCCCCCCCGATTTTTTTTTCTCTGGATTTTTTCTTACTCTAGGGGGGGGAGGAGGGGGTGTGGTCACACCCAATGCACCCCTCCCCCCTATCAGATGGCCATGGGAAAGCAGTGACAGGATAAGACAACGTCAGCATGGATTTATGAAGGGGAAATCATGCTTCACTAATCTGGAATTTTTTGAGGATGTAACAGGTAGAATGGATAAGGGAGAGACAGTGGATGTGGTGTATCTGGACTTTCAAAAGCCTTTGTCAAGGTCCCACACAAGATATTAGTGTAATGAAGATCTAGCAATAATCTCACTTGACGCTGAAAAAGCATTTGATCAGGTCGAATGGTCTTATTTATTTTCGGTGGAAATATGCAGTTAGGGGAGAAATTCTGTACATGGATAAAACTGTTATATACAAATCCCACGGCTAGAATATTTACAAACCAAAGGTTGTCATCTAAATTTAGCCTATCTAGAGGTTGTAGACAAGGATGCCCGTTATCTCCATTATTATTTGCGCTTGCTATTGAGCCACTTGCAGAAAGAGTCAGGGGGCATCCGGAAATACATGGGTATAACACAAAGGACACAGTGAATAAAATTTCTCTATACGCAGATGATGTATTAATTTACATTACAAAACCAGAAATTAGTATTCCAAACTTATTAAAGCTAATAACCCAATTTGGTTCACTTTCAGGATACAGAATAAATTGGAATAAAAGTGAAATTATGCCAATAAGGGAACATAACAAACAGATAATACAACAATTTCCATTTAAAATAGTAAAGGAAAAATTTAAATATCTAGGTATTTATGTAACATCATTATTTAAAGCAAATTTTCCACCATTACTGAATAAACTACATAAGAATATTCAATACTGGAAAACACTTCCTATCTCAATGGTTGGCAAAATTAATGCCATAAAAATGATTTTTTTACCGCAAATATTATACCTTTTTCAGACAATTCCGATATATCTGGCAAAAAACTTTTTTAAAAAACTGGACTCTATTGTTAATGATTTTATCTGGGATTATAAGAATCATAGGATAAACAAAAGACATTTGTGTAAATCAAAAATAAATGGAGGCTTGGTTTTACCCAACTTTTTGTTTTATTTCTGGGCAGTTAATATTAAAAATATGAATTTCTGGTTGGAAGAAATAGATCATCAACCAGACTGGTTAAAAATGGAAAAGGAAGATTGTTTACCTTTTGATATCGGTTCGATATTATTTGCTACGTCTAAATTAAACAAAAAAATGTACAGGGAAAACCCTATAATATTTAGTGCTATACGAATTTGGAAACAATTAAAAAAGACATTAAAATTAGATAATTTATCACTTTTTCTTCCAATTGTGAATAACCCTTTGTTTAAGCCTTCATGGTTGGACGGGGGTTTTACACAATGGAAGAATTATGGAATTAAAAATATGGGACAACTTTACAAGGAAGGCACTTTTCTGACATTTCAGGAGTTGCAACAGACTTATGGACTTCGAGGAAATGATTATTTCAGATATCTTCAACTTAGAGATTATGTAAAATCGAATACTCAAAATTTTTGAATTAGAAATTCAGAAATTCTTGATGAATGTTGGAACAAACATCCAAATACAGAAAAATTAATATCTTATATATATAATATCTTATTAGACAGTGACATTCCATCGACGGACTTACACAGACAAACATGGGAAAAAGAATTAAATCAAATAATAACGAAAGATACTTGGGAAGAAAGTTTGCAACACATACATCAATGTTCATTAAACGCCAGACATTCTCTAATACAATTTAAAGTAATACATAGGTTACATTATTCAAAAACAAAACTACATAAAATCTTTCAACATATCTCACCTATATGTGATAAATGTCAACATTTAGAAGCTACCTTATCTCATATGTTTGCAAACTGTATAAAAATTAAAAAATTCTGGGTAAATATTTTCAGTATAATATCTAAAATAACCAGCACACAATTGGACCCAGATCCAAAATTAATAATACTTGGAATATTAGAATTAAATCAAACATTTAGAACAACACAAAGAAACTTTATTGATTATAGTTTAATAACAGGAAAAAAAAAATTCTAAAATTTTGGAAAGGCCCTACGACCCCCACAATCAAAATGTGGATTATAGAAATGACGGAGACCTTAAACGTGGAAAGAATCAGATTCTCCCTGTTGGACAAACAGGAATTATTCGTTGGAACATGGTCTCCTTTTATTGATTACTTAAAGGGTCAGAATAGTTCAGCACAGGAACCTGACTAGCACTCGGGCTAAAGAATGGATGAAATGCTATACTTAGAAATGTACGAATATATCTCGAATGAAGTTTTTTATTTTAATAAATTTTTTCATTCTTCTTTAACTATCTTTTTCCTTTTTTTTTTTGTTTTGTTTTGGTTTTTTTTTTTTTTTTTTTTTTTGGTTTTTTTTTTTGTTTTTCTTCTCTTTCTTTTCTTTCTTTACTTCATCTATCTCTTTAGTTCTATTTAGTTTAAAAAAAAAAAAAGGCAAAAGGTATTGGAGACAATGTAATAATAATTGACAATATTATCAATTTAAAAATGTAAGACTGTAATGATGTAAATAGGTTGTGTACTTATCTCCAATAAAAAATATTTTCAAAAAAAAGAAAAAAAAAAGATATTAGTGTGCAAAATTAGAGCACATGGTATTGTGGGTAGGGTATTGACATGGATAGAGAACTGGTTGGCAGACAGGAAGCAAAGAGTAGGAATTAACAGGTCCTTTTCAGAATGGCAAGCAATGACCAGTGGGGTGCTGCAAAGCTCGGTGCTGGGACCCCAGTAATTTACACTATATATTAACGATTTAGACGAGGGAATTAAATGTAGCATCTCCAAGTTTGCAGATGATACAAAGCTGGGTGGCAGTGTGAGCTGCGAGGAGGAACCTATCAGGCTGCAGGGCGACGGATAATTTGGGTGAGTGGGCAGATGCATGGAAAGTGCAGTATAATGTGGATAAATCTGAGGTTATCCACTTTGGTGACAAGAACAGAAAGGCAGATTATTATCTGAATGGTGTCAGATTAGTAAAATGGGAGGTGCAACGAGACCTGGATGTGCTTAAATTATACATCAGTCACTGAATGTAAGCATGCAGATAAAGCAGGCAGTGAAGAAAGCTAATGGTATTTTGGCCTTCATTGCGAGAGGATTTGAGTTTAGGAGCAAGGAGGTCCTACTGCAGTTGAACAGGGCCATGGTGAGGCTGCACCTGGAATATTGTGTGCAAATTTGGTCTCCTAATTTGAGGAAGGACTATTGTTATAAAACGTACAAAATTCATATGGGGTTGGACAGGCTAGATGCAGGAAGATTGTTCCCGATGTTGGGGAAGTCCAGGACAAGGGGTCACAGCTTAAGGATAAGGGGGAAATCCTTTGAGACCGAGATGAGGAAAAACTTTTTCACACTGAGAGTGGTGAATCTCTGGAACTCTCTGCCACAGAGGGTAGTTGAGGCCAGTTCATTGGCTATATATAAGAGGGAGTTAGATGTGGCCCTTGTGGCTAAAGGGATCAGGGGGTATGGAGAGAAGGCAGGTACGGGATACTGAGTTGGATGATCAGCCATGATCATATTGAATGGCGGTGCAGGCTCGAAGGGCCGAATGGCCTACTCCTGCACCTATTTTCTATGTATCTATGTATCTATGTTACTATTGAGGAAGTGCAGCGTAGGTTCATCAGGTTAATTCCCGGGATGGGGGACTGACATATGATGAAAAAATGGGTCGGCTGGGCTTGTATTCACTGCAATTTAGATGAATGAGAGGGATCTTATAGAAACTTATAAAATTCTTAAAGGATTAGACAGGCTAGATGCAGGAAAAATGTTCCCAATGTTGAGGGAGTCCAGAACCAGGGGTCACAGTTTAAGAATAAGGGGCAGGCCATTTAGGACTGAGATAAGGAAAAACCTTTTCACCCAGAGAGTTATGAATCTGTGGAATGCTCTGCCACAGAAGGCAGTGGAGGCTAATTCACTGGATGTTTTCAAGAGAGTTAGATTTAGCTCTTAGGGTTAAAGGAATCAAGGGATATGGGGAAAAAGCAGGAATGGGGTACTGATTTTAGATGATTAGCCATGATCATATTTAACGGCGGTGCTGGCTCGAGTGGCCGAATGGCCTAATACTGCACTTATTTTTTTATGTTTCTATGTTGCTAATTAGAGGTTTGCATTGATGCAGCAAATAAGTTGTTTTCATCAACATTCTGCTGTCCATAGTGAGCAATATAGCTAAGTCCATCTGCCTATCCCACTTGCCGATTTTTTCGGCGACTGTCGGCATAATTGACTGACATATCAGGTCACCAAAAAATTTGCGGCATGATGCGGCGTGACGCAGCGTGATGACGTTTATTGACACGCGTTGTTTTTTCAAGTGTCGCAGCATTTTTTTGGTCGCCACTGGATTTTGAAATGTTCAAAATCTTTTGGCGACTCTTTTGGCGGCAGTCGCCGAAAAAATCGCCAAGTGGGACAGGCACTTTAATGTATGGATTTTTGCAAGTCAAGTGTTTGTATTGTTTGCCACACTGCAACACATTGCAGTGGAATATGGACCTGCACACTTAATGGCTCAAAGATTAGCAGGGCAGCTGGTGGGAGGTGTTAATGAATGCAAAATAGTCAAGATCATTTGGGCACCATATCTGAGGAAGGATGTGCTGGCTCTGGAGAGGGTCCAGAGGAGACTTATAAGAATGACCCCAGGGATGAGTAGGTTAACACGATGAACGTTTGATGGCACTGTGCCTATACTTGCTAGAGTTTAGAAGAATGAGGGGGGACCTCATTGAAACATACAGAATAGTGAAAGGCTTGGATAGAGTGGATGTGGAGAGGATGTTTCCACTAGTGGGAGAGTCTAGGACTAGAGGTCATAGCCTCGGAATTAAAGGATGTTCTTTTAGGAAGAAAAACATTCTTGATGCTGTTCTTCCTCCACCAGCAACACTTCACAGAAAATCCATGTTGTTTCTGTCACAGTGCTCTGAGCTTAAAAGCTATGAATGTTCACGAACGTTATGTAGATAATTAAGTTTTGTAAAATAACATTAATTTTATCTCCTTGAAAATAAGAAGAATATTTAAAAAAGTGAAAGTTACACAAATAAAACACCCAGCTTCATTTATTATGCCTAGATTAAGCTGGGGATAGGACGACCAAATGCAAATGTAAAGGTCGCATTTTTCCCGGATCATCACCATTTCATGTGCTCCAGAGATGCTGCCTGACCCACAGAGTTACTCCAGAAAGTTTTTTCCTTTTTTTAACTCATAGCTCCAGAATGCTGCAAGTATTGTCTCTCGTATTCTCTTCTCTCAAGACAGAGGGTGATTTACATCTAATCTGGTTTAGTGGATTCTGAGGTTGCTGATGAGGCTTCTGTGGAAGCTGCAGATTGTTCCACAGCTGGGTCAAGAGATGGTTGGCAGGACAGACCGATGGATAGTCTGTGTGGGAGAGGGCTGCTTCCATTGCATGTGTACGGCTCCCAACCCATGGCCTCTAAATTCTCAAGACCATCCCGAATACCTTTCTCTACTTCAAGTAGTTATCAGCCAGGAAATCCCAAGAGTTGGAGAATATTGCATTCCTTCACATACAATAGGCTTTGAGCAAATCAATGTTTGTTTCTGTTGGATAATCTCTTTCCTGGGGTTGGTATTGTTGTATTATTATCCCATGTAGCAGGATGCAGTGAAAAGCTTTTGTTTTCATGGTATTTAATCAAATTAAATCATACTAAACATGAACATAATTAAGCTATTCACATGTACAACAAAGAGAAAGATAACAGGGTGCAGATAATAGTTCTACAACATTATAATTACAAAGGAAAAGTCGAAGTTCTGCAGTGAGTTCAGTTCAGATAGCGCGGTAGCAGGCCCTTCGGCCCATCGAGTCTGTGCTGGCCAGCGATCCCCACACATTAACACAAATTAACACTACTTTTACACACACTAGGGACAATTTACGATTTTTCAAGGCAAATAGCCTACAAACCTGTATGTCTTTGGAGTGTGGAAGGAAACCGGAGATCCCGGGGAAAATGCACGCAGGTCACGAGGAGAACGTACAAACTCCATACAGACAGCACCCATAGTCAGGATCGAACCCAGGTCTCTGGCGCAGTGAGGCAGCAACCAAGCTGTGATGCATCCCGATATTATGCTTTCTCTAAGGTGCATCTGTAGAAGTTAACAATTGGCGGAACTAATCTTTGGCCTACAACAATGAAAGTCCATAAAATGTTTACCCAAATCTCAGTATTTGGGCAGCAATATGCAGACGGTGTTTGTGCTGGCACACCTGCAGAGGCTGAGCTCCTAGCCACAGTCAACACTTCTGCTGAAGCATACAGGAATATGACACTTACATGCGCCATCTGCAAGACCAAGGTCCTCCACCAACGAACCTCTGCTGCATCTACCTGCCCATCAATATTAATGGTTCATGGCAACCCTCTGGGGCAGCATGGTGGTGCAGCGGTAAAGTTGCTGCCTTACAGTGCCAGAGAACTGGGTTCGATCCTGACTATCGGTGCTGTCTGTACGGAATTTGTATCTTCTTCCTGTAACCTGCGTGGGTTTTGTCCGGGGAGCTCCGGTTTCCTCCAACACTCCAAAGACGTACAGGTTTGTAGGCTAATTAGCTTGGTATAATTGTACTTTGTAAATTGTAAGTGTGTGTAGGATAATGTTAATTTACGGGGATCGCTGGTCAGTGTGGACTCGGTGGGCTAAAGGGCCGTTACCGTACTATAAATAGGAATTGAACTCCTTTATTCTCGCTGGAGTTTACATTCCCCCCCCCCCCCCAAGCCTCGATCACTGTTATACGTCAATCAAGAACGCATATTGCTCTATTCCCCGGGCGGGTCTGTGTCTCTCTGATCATTGTCTAGTTCATCTTATTCCGACCTGCAGGCAGAAACTAAAATCTGCAAAGCCTGTGGTCAGAACGACGAAAAGGTGGACAAGCGAGGGCATTGAGAATCTACTATCCTGCTTTGACTGCACGGATTGGAATGTGTTCAGGGAAGCAACCACAAGCCTCAATGAGTATACGGACACTGAATCATCATATGTCAGCTTTTACTGCAGGTTTGAAAATCAGAAACGTAACCCTGGTAACCCCTCCCCCCCCTCCCTCCCTCCCCAACCAACACAGCCAGACCCCAGTCTGCAAAGAATGGATCCTGCACCCTCTCCTTCCCATTCACCACTTCACACCTACTTAAGGCAAGACTCCAGTATGAAAAGACTGGACCATTTCCCACTCCAACCAATACTTCACACCCACTCACAGCCTGACCTCAGTCTGCAAAGACTGGGCCCTTCTACACCCACCCCCCTCCAATCACCACTTCACACCCAATTACCCACACCCTCCTTGCTGAACAACATCACTTCATCAACAATAAGGTGGACAGGCTTTTTGGAAGACAGAAAAGCCAGAAATCTCCAGGACCTGACAATGTTTCCCCCTCTACTCTCAAGCTCTATGCCAAACAACTGGAACCGGTCTATACAGATATTTTTAACCAGTCCCTGCAATCATGTACTGTCCCTGGTAGACAAAAGTGCTGGAGAAACTCAGCGGGTGGAGTGATGGAAATAACCATATAACCATATAACAATTACAGCATGGAAACAGGCCATCTCGGCCCTTCAATTCCATGCCAAACACTTTTTTCTCCCCTAGTCCCATCTACCTGCACTCTGACCATAACCCTCCATTCCTTTCTCGTCCATATACCCATCCAATCTATTTTTAAATGAAGACACTTGAAAGGCTTGTGCTGGCCAAGCTGAAAAATATCACGATCCCCCTGCTGGACCCTCTGCAGTTTGCATATCGGGCCAATAGATCTGTGGATGACGCAGTTAACCTGGGCCTGCACTTCATCCTACAGCATCTGGACTGCCAGGGGACCTATGCAAGGATCCTGTTTGTTGATTTTAGCTCTGCATTCAACACCATTGTGCCAGAGCTACTAATCTCTAAACTTAATTCCAATCTTCAAACGCTGCCTCTTCAATAGTACATATTGCAGTGTTGTGAATCCAGCAATGCTGCAGGGATGGACAGTAAGTTCCGGCAACGTCAGCAAGGTTCATCCTACCCCTAAATTATCCTATCCCACTAGTTCAGTCACTTCTTTATATCTTTTAAAAGCTCCCATCTTTCAATAATTACTTTTTTCCAAAACCCCAAATGTCAAATGAAGTTACACCATATAGAAATGCTGCTTTGCTATGATATCAATCTATTACATAAATCCCAATATTGTTGCTTTCAGATCACAATATCGAAGTGCATAAGGGAGAAGGTTGGATCTATTTCAGTTTATCCATCAAATATATCAGATCCCTGTAAAATTACTTCTTAAATGGTTCTTTGGTGTTCCCTTCCATATGCTTCCCCAATATTTCATGTAAATTCTGTCCTATTTTTAGTCGTCACAGCTTTAAATATATATTTTTTTGCATTCATTCACAGAGTTCAGCATTGAGGCATTAGCTTTTATTTATTCCCCAAGGTTGCTCCTTAAATGATTTGAAAGGCCATTTCAGAAGGCAATTGAGAGTTATAATTCAGGATAAGGATAGTATACTCTATTATTTAAAGGATGTGAATACGATGGAATTTTTCAACAATCCTGTCACCGATACTGATACTCACTTGGTATTCCAGTCTTATTTAATCAACTGAATAAAAATTCCCTAGCTGCCATATGTTTGTATCCATGGATCATTGGTTTAGCAACATAACCACTTTGCTACAATACTCATGATTTGTCTACCTTTATTCTATAATGGTAGGTTAATTTGAAATGTTCTGAATTCCCATCTGTAGAGCTGTTAACTATCATAAATATATCATTCATGTTCCTAGTATTCTTTCAGGAAAAGGCAAATATTAGGAGCATGGCTTCAAGTTTGCAGCTATTAAAGGCAGCCATCAACTACAATGCTTTTCCTTGGACTAAACAGCTCAAGGGCTCATTGATTTGCTACATATTGAATGTTACAGACAAGATAGGGTATGATTATATTTTCTATATCTTCTACAGATTGTGTTTGCCATTTTAGACGATCATTTCAAAATCTTATTAAATATGTCATTTGCCACAATATCATGTCAGGTCAAATTGTGTAGTACTTTTACAATAAACTGTTCTTTCATTTCCAATCTGGTCAACATTTATTAACAAACTCATTTTGATGCCTGACAGTAATGGAAAATGGTGAGTTATTCTTAAACGTGAACATAGATTTAAAAGAATAATGCCCTAAATATATGTCAAAATAGTAGCATGGATCAGATTTGAGGTGGCATTGATATACTGCTGGTGCATTATTGCTCCTTGTCATTTCGGATTCTTTATGAATCTGTGGAACTTGACTAGTGTTTCACTCACAGAAATTTTCAAACATCTATTTACTTTATAGTACTTTAAAATTAATATCTTTGATATCTAAAATGGGCATGCTTGTGAACGAGATGGAGTAACACACAAAGACAAATTAAATGAAGGTTAAAAATGTCAAATTACAATTGAAAGAGAATTATTTAGAGGCTCATTTTAAAAATCTTCTTGCTTTCATGGCCAAGGACATGAATAACTACATTGCTGGGGCAATATGAAACCCCAGTTTCAAATGTTTAACTTTATTTTGTGCTAAAAGATTGGTACAAAAACTGTGAATGGGAATTAAATCTGAATGTCATGCTGAAGTTTGTGCTTGATTAGATTTGACATACCTCTTCCAATTTCTATATTATGCAGAGCTTTGCCATGCATTATATCATTGTGCATATCTTTATTATCTCTTGTTCAAATGACCAAAGCTCCTGTACAGCGTTCCAAAGTGGAGATGATTTTGCTGATGTGAAAAAGATTCCCTTTCGTAGAATCTGAAAATTAATGCCAGTCACAAGGTCATAAGGATTGGGAGTAAGATTAGGCCATTTGGCCCATCAGATCTACTCCGCCATTCATTCATGGCTGATCTATCTCTCCCTCCTAACCCCATTCTCCTGCCTTCTCCCCATAACCTCTGACACCTGTACTAATCAACAATCTATCTACCTCCGACTAAAAAATATCCATTGATTTGGCCTTTAAAGCCTTCTGTCGCAAAGAATTCCACAGATTCATCACCCTCTGACTAAATCAATTTCTCCTCCTCTCCTTCCTAAAAGAATGTCCTTTAATTCAGTATCTGGTATAAGAAACTCTTCTGGACAATTTAACGGTACAGACTGATTCTGTGCCTCATGCATTCCACAGACTGAAGTATGTTACTGGAGTTCTCAATGAGTGAGGTTGTGAGTTCCTCGTCTCTAACCTAACACTCTTCACTGCTGAAATCTGGGCAATCTTGTTGCCAGAGTGTCACAATTCCACTCACATAAATATTGATTAACAAATATATTGATGGGTGAGTGAAGTTGAAAGGTCAGGCACTGCTTCTGCTTGCCCCCAAATCCCTTACTGAAAAATGCAACAGAACTGTGTCAGACAGAAGATGTGTAAAATCCCTGTCTCACGGTGCGAGTTGACCCACGAGCTACCCCGAGTGAAAGACTCGTGGTTGTGTGCGAGATTACAAGTGTATGATCAAGAGTGTAACCGAGTTCCCACAGGTATGACTAAGTTTGCCGTTTACTTGTCATTTCTGCGATGTTCCAAGTTCGTCTCCCGAGTTACCAAGTTCCTCTCCCGAGTTACCAAGTTCCTCTCCCGTTAATCTTGAGCCAACAATGTCTACCGACGTGTTGAAAAATCATCACATGGTAAAAAAAAAATGTCATGCTTTTTTTTACACACTATTAAAAGCCTCCCTTGTTTAAATTGCCTCATTTGGAAACATGTCTGCAAGAAGGCTATTGCCCAAGAGCGCAGTATATATTACAGAGAGTTGCAAATGTAGTGCAGTCTATTACACAGGCCAGCTTTCCCCCTATCAACTCAATCTACACTTCGTCCTGCTTCGGGAAACAGCCAACGTAACCAAGGACCATTCACACCTCGGCCATTCCCTCCTCTCCTTTCACCCCGTGAGCAGATAATACAAACGCTCACATACATGTACTACCAGATTCAGGGACAGCTCCTTCCTCACTGTCATTAGATTGCTGAAACGGATGTTCTTCGGTGTCTGAAGAAGGGTCTCGACCCGAAACATCACCCATTCCTTCTCTCCAGAGATGCTGCCAGTCTCGCTGAGTTACTCCAGCAGTTTGTGTCTATCTTCTCATAACTGAAGTCCTGATCTCCTGATATACCCCATTACAGCTCTTGGACAAAATAAATCGACACTTTTTTGTGTTGTAACTATAAGGGTGTAACGTTGTGACAATGTATTCTGCACGCTGGTATTTTTTCTCTTTGCTCTAGCTATTTATTGCACTTATGTACGGCTTTATTTCACAACTCGTAAGCAGAGCTTTTCACTGCGGTTTCGTTAAGGTGGCAAAATAACCCAATATCAATACCATGTCCGCCTCATCCCAGTTTATGGGGGATGGGGGGGGTGGGGGGTGGTAGGGTCATGATATGAATCTGTGACTGTAGTTTTTCTCTGCCAAGTTGTAAAACTCCAGCCGGGATACCGTCGTCTCCGGGTTCGTGATCATACCAGTAATATTGTGAGGTCGACATATTGTTGACACTCGCAATATTTCTGGCATTATCACTAATCTATTGTCATTACATCTCAGAATTTGTGTAACAATATTTCATGTTCCCCGGGAACATTTGCACTTTAAAACGGCACTTTGAGTTCTTATTTTCCATCTAGCCCCCAACTCGCAGGCGTGTCTAGAGAGGGAGGGGGTTGGAGAGTGTGGGCAGAGAGAGAATGTGGAGAGACAGAGAGAAAGGGGCAGAAACAGGGCAAGAGACAGAGGGAGAGGGGGGTGGAGGGGAGGAGGTGAGGGAGGGTGGGTGGGTGAGGGGGGAGAGTGGGGGTGGAGGGGTGAGAGGGATGGGAGGAGAGAGAGAGGGGAGGAGAGAGAGGGAGAGAGAGAGGGAGAGAGAGAGGGAGAGAGGGGGGAAGGGAAGGGGAGAGGGGGGAAGGGAAGGGGAGAGAGGGAAGGGAGGGGGAGAGATGGGGGAAGGGAGGGGGGAAGGGAGGGAGGGAGGGTGGGGAGGGGATGGTGTGGAGGGAATGGGAGGGTTGGAGGGGAGGGGGAAGGGGGTTTAGGGGAGGGAGGGCAGGGGGGATGGGGAGAGGATGGAGGGGAGAGAGGGAGTGAGTGGGAGAGAGAGGGATGGGGAGAGAAAGAGATGGGTGGGGAGAGAGCGAAAAGCAACCGTGCGTCACACATTCAGAATGTTCTGGAAATGAAGCGTCCGCGTCTCATTCACGAAAGCTGGCGGCAGCTCTATGGAATTCAGGAGAGGACCCCCCCACACACACACAGCGGGTCCGATCTAAGCTGTCAATGAAGACAGCAAATTTTTTTTTTTAACTGTCAGGGGGTAGTTGGGCCAGGTGCAAAGGCATTGTGAGGTCAGCGGGCCAGGCTGGGAACCAGGCTGGGAGGCAGGTTGACTCGTGCAGCAGTTTGATTTTAGTAAGACCACATGAAGGTTCCAATCTCCCACACCTGTCCCATTGTGATGTCATATATGTAAATGAGATCCATTGTGATTGGATCTGTGAGGTGGCACTGTGACTCATGCAGCAGTTTGATTTTAAAATGCGGGCGGAAGCAATAGGTAGCAAGGTGAAAAGTAAAAGTGGCAGGCAGACAAATCCAGGGCAAAAATCAAAGAGGGCCACTTTTCAACATAATTGTATAAGGGGTAAGAGTGTTGTAAAAACAAGCCTGAAGGCTTTGTGTCTCAATGCAAGGAGCATTCGTAACAAGGTGGATGAGTTGAACGTGCAGATAGCTATTAATGATTATGATATAGTTGGGATCACGGAGACATGGCTCCAGGGTGACCAAGGCTGGGAGCTGAACATCCAGGGATATTCAATATTCAGGAGGGATAGAGAGAAAGGAAAAGGAGGTGGGGTAGCGTTGCTGGTTAGAGAGGAGATTAACGCAGTGGAAAGGAAGGACATTAGCTTGGAGGATTTGAAATCGGTATGGGTAGAGCTGCGAAACACTAAGGGGCAGAAAACGCTGGTGGGTGTTGTGTACAGGCCACTTAACAGTAGTAGTGAAGTTGGGGATGGCATCAAACAGGAAATTAGAAATGCGTGCAACAAAGGCAAAACAGTTATAATGGGTGACTTCAATCTACATATAGATTGGGTGAATCAAATTGGCAGGCGTGCTGATGAAGAGGATTTCTTGGAATGTATGTGGGATAGTTATCTAAACCAACATGTAGAGGAACCAACGAGACAGCAGGCTATTCTAGACTGGGTATTGAGTAATGAGGAAGGGTTAGTTAGCAGTCTTGTTGTGCATGCCCCCTTGGGCAAGAGTGACCATAATATGGTTGAGTTCTTCATTAGGATGGAGAGTGACATTGTTATTTCAGAAACAATGGTTCTGAACTTAAAGAAAGGTAACTTTGAGGGTATGAGACGTGAATTGGCCAAGATTGACTGGCAATTAGTTCTAAAAGGGTTGACGGTGGATATGCAATGGAAGGCATTTAAAGACTGCATGGATGAACTACAAAAATTGTTCATCCCAGTTGGCAAAAGAATAAATCAGGGAAGGTAGTGCATCCGTGGATAACAAGGGAAATCAGGGATAGTATCAAAGCAAAAGATGATGCGTACAAATTAGCCAGAAAAAGCAGCATACCAGAGGACTGGGAGAAATTCAGAGACAGCAGAGGAGGACAAAGGGCTTAATTAGGAAAGGGAAAATAGATTATGAAAGAAAACTGGCAGGGAACATAAAAACTGACTGCAAAAGGTTTTATAGATATGTGAAGAGAAAGAGATTAGTTAAAACAAATGTAGGTCCCTTGCAGTCAGAAACAGGTGAATTGATCATGGGGAACAAGGATATGGCGGACCAATTGAATAACTACTTTGGTTCCGTCTTCACTAAGGAAGACATAAATAATCTGCCGGAAATAGCAGGGGACCGCGGGTCAAAGGAGATGGAGAAACTGAATGAAATCCACCTTAGTCGGGAAGTGGTGTTGGGTAAATTGAATGGATTAAAGGCCGATAAATCACCAGGGCCAGATAGGCTGCATCCCAGAGTACTTAAGGAAGTATCTCCAGAAATAGTGGATGCATTAGTGATGATTTTTCAAAACTCTTTAGATTCTGGAGTAGTTCCTGAGGATTGGAGGGTAGCAAACGTAACCCCACTTTTTAAGAAGGGAGGGAGAGAGAAAACGGGGTATTACAGGCCAGTTAGTCTAACATCGGTAGTGGGGTAACTGCTAGAGTCAGTTATTAAAGATGGGATAGCAGCACATTTGGAAAGTGTGAAATCATTGGACAAAGTCAGCATGGATTTACGAAAGGTAAATCATGTCTGACGAATCTTATAGAATTTTTCGAGGATGTAACTAGTTGAGTGGATAGGGGAGAACCAGTGGATGTGTTGTATCTGGACTTTCAGAAAGCTTTCAACAAGGTCCCACATAAGAGATTAGTATACAAACTTAAAGCACACGGTATTGGGGTTCAGTATTGATGTGGATAGAGAACTGGCTGGCAAACAGGAAGCAAAGAGTAGGAGTAAACGGGTCCTTTTCACAATGGCAGGCAGTGACTAGTGGGGTACCGCAAGGCTCAGTGCTGGGACCCCAGCTATTTACAATTTATATTAATGAACTGGATGAGGGAATTGAAGGCAACATCTCCAGGTTTGCAGATGACACTAAGCTGGGTGGCAGTGTTAGCTGTGAGGAGGATGCTAGGAGACTGCAAGGTGATTGGATAGGCTGGGTGAGTGGGCAAATGTTTGGCAGATGCAGTATAATGTGGATAAATGTGAGGTTATCCACTTTGGTGGCAAAAACAGGAAAGCAGACTATTATCTTAATGGTGGTTGATTAGGAAAAGGGGAGATGCAGCAAGACCTGGGTGTCATGGTACACCAGTCATTGAAAGTAGGCATGCAGGTGCAGCAGGCAGTGAAGAAAGCGAATGGTATGTTAGCTTTCATAGCAAAAGGATTTGAGTATAGGAGCAGGGAGGTTCTACTGCAGTTGTACAGGGTCTTGGTGAGACCACACCTGGAGTATTGCGTACAGTTTTGGTCTCCAAATCTGAGGAAGGACATTATTGCCATAGAGGGAGTGCAGAGAAGGTTCACCAGACTGATTCCTGGGATGTCAGGACTTTCATATGAAGAAAGACTGGATAGACTCGGCTTATACTTGCTAGAATTTACGAGATTGAGAGGGGATCTTATAGAAACTTACAAAATTCTTATGGGGTTGGACAGGCTAGATGCAGGAAGATTGTTCCCGATGTTGGGGAAGTCCAGGACAAGGGGTCACAGCTTAAGGATAAGGGGGAAATCCTTTAAGACCGAGATGAGAAAAACATTTTTCACACAGAGAGTGGTGAATCTCTGGAACTCTCTGCCACAGAGGGTAGTTGAGGCCAGTTCATTGTCTATATTTAAGAGGGAGTTAGATGTGGCCCTTGTGGCTAAAGGGATCAGGGGGTATGGAGAGAAGGCAGGTACGGGATACTGAGTTGGATGATCAGCCATGATCATATTGAATGGCGGTGCAGGCTCGAAGGGCGGAATGACCTACTCCTGCACCTATTTTCTATGTATCTATGTATCTATGTAAAATTTTTACTGTTATTGTAACGTCAGCTGCTGGGCAGCGGTCAGATTTTTTAAAAAGGTCAAATTGGTCAACAATTTTAATAAAAATGTCAGGTAAATAATGTACCAACGGTACAGAGGAGTTGATTTCTAAACTCGCAAGGAAAATCTCTACTGAAATATGTAAAACATTTCCCGTTTCGGCGTCTAGTTTTCGAGGAGATACGTTTCACATGCAAAATGACACACACCCACACAGAGTTTTAATAGATACTAGACCAAGTGCAGACCCGTTGGGTCTGGTCCCCGAAAGTGCTTGACACCCCGGGGTGTTGTTCCCGAACGTGCTTCAGACCCCGGGGTGAAAATGTGCTGAAAAAAAGATGGCGTCGTTTTCGGAAAAATCGGAGAAAATCGGCGAAAAAAAGATGGCGTCGTTTTCGGAGAAAATCGGGGAAAAAAAGATGGCGTCGTTTTCGGAGAAAATCGGAGACAATCGGAGAAAATCACATTGGGGTTGGGGGGGATGGATTTTATTAAAAAATGTGTACATAAACAGGACCGAATTTAATCAGGAGTGGCTATTCGTAAAGATAAATGTCATCTCTTTGGAAATGGCGAAAAACGTGGGCCTTTCCGCGCGCCGTGTGGGCCAGGGGCCGTATCAAAGGCCGCGCGGCAAAGTCAAGCAGACCGTCGGACGTACAGACGGACGACAGCCAGAGAGTTTTAAAAGTATACTAGACCAAGTGCAGACCCGTTGGGTCTGGACACCGAACGTGCGTTTGCGAGTGGGGGGGCTGTGACGTCACACTAACCACCCGTTGGGTCTGTACCTCCAAAGCAGGGTTGCGGGATGTGAATCTGGCACCCACAAACACACACACTCATCACACCCCTTGATATTATATTAATATTTTAATTTTCTTCTTTTATTCCATCTCCACCCTATCCACTGACGAATAGCCATCACCTCTCAGGTGCGTCTCGAGGGGGGGTGTCGGAGAGAGAAAATTTAATGTTATTAAAAAAAAAATTGTGATGAGTGGGAGGAGGAGGGTGGAGAGGAAGAGGGGAGAGAGGAGGGGAGAGAGGAGAGGGGTGGAGAGAGGAAGGAGAGGATGGGGAAAGAGGTGAAGGGGGGTTGGAGCGGGCGTGCATGAGTTGATCCGCGGGCTGTGAAGAGAGAAGGGCAGAGAGAGAGAGAGAGAGAGAGCGAGACAGAGAGAGAGACTGGTACACAAAAGAAAGCTGGAGAAACACAGCGGGTGCAGCAGCATCTATGGAGCAAAGGAAATTTGCAACTCTTTTGGCCGAAACCCATCCTCAGACGGGTTTTGTTCCGAAACGTTTCCTATTTCCTTTGATCTATAGATGCTCCTGCACCCGCTGAGATTATACAGGTATTTTTTGTGTACCTTTGATTTTCCAGCATATGCAGTTCCGTCTTAAAGACAGAGAGACTGTTGGCGGGCTGTTTTACCAACGTGCGTTTGCGGGAGGGGGGGTGGGCTGCAGCATCACACTCACACTAACCACCCCCCAAACTCACACTAACCACCCCCAAACACACTCGGGGGATGGGGTGAGGGGGGGAGAGGAATGGGGGAGGGGGGGAGAGGGCTGGGGATGGAGAGAGAGGTGTGGGGGAGGGATGGTGGAGGGAGGGAGGAGGGAGATGGGTTAGGGGAGTGAGGGCAAAGAGTGTGGAGGGAGGGGAGAGCGGTGGGGGAGAGAGGGGAAATAGTGGGGAGGGAGAGTGGAAGGAGGAGGGGTAGGGACAGTCCATCTAGACCAAGTGCAGACCCGTTGGGTCTGTCTCCCCAACACGGTAAAATTTCAAAATGTTTAAAAAAAACAGCTCTCAGGAATAGAATGTTAGTGAAGGTTCCGTTGTGTACCGATCTGGCTGTATTTTGGCAACTTCCTCTCGTCTCTTGTGCCGTTCTGCTCATTACTGCTTCTCAACATTACTGCTTCTCAACATTGTGTTGTTCCTTGAACATCCAGCAACTCGATTGCTCCCATTTCTTTGCATGATGTAAAAAAAAAGAGAAAGATATTTATCACGATGTACATATTCATAAACTTGTAAAGGTAATTTCATCTATTGTAGACATTTATAAATTTCTAAAGACAATTATATATATAAATGCATTTACCAATAATTTAAAAAAAACATTACACAATTATGTACCATTTTGTATGTAATTTGGAAGCTTATTGTTGTGTCTCTTGTTCCATGCAAACGTCCATTAATTTTTGAAGATCCTCAAGAGGTTCAGTCCTTTCTTGTTATGTCTCTTGTTCACTTCTGCTCCATACTGCTTCTCAACATCTCTTTACAGCGTCCATTGACCATCTTGCAACGTGTTTGCTCCTGCTTCTGGACATGAATTAAAAAAAGAAGATATTTATTACAATGTAGATATTTATAAACTTCTATCTGTCAATCCATCAACATACAAATAAAAAAGAGATTTGCTATCATATACCAATTTACGTGTTTGTTGAGCAGTCATTGCTCAACAAAACATTTGTTTAATTACAACATTCCTGGTTGATGTCCCATCCTTCAGGAACACTTTTACTTGTTCCTTCACCTTTCCTCTGCTAAGAGCTACATATAGTTGGCCATGTTGAAATACTGGTTTTCTCAAGGTATATCAAGACCTTCTCCATGGTTTGTCCTTGTGCCTTATGAATTGTCATTGCAAAACTCGACAGAATAGGGAATTGGCTCCGCCTAATGGGAATGTTTTCATCTTCTGACAAATTGATCTTCATCCTAGGAATGAGAACAATCTTTTCTTTGTAGGCCCCCATGTTGATTCTAGCAACGATGAGATTATTGTGTAGCTGTTCTACAATTAACCTCGTTCCATTGCATAGCTTTGGAGGTTGCAAGTTTCTGATTAAAACAATTGGAGATCCTTTCTTCAACTCCAATTTGTGTGGTGGTAATCCACAGATCTCGATTGAATCGAGGAATTCCGTTGGGAAGTGAGTTGAATTCGTTCCGTCAGTGACAGAATTGAAAGAATAGTACACCCTCATGGTTCCAGGGAAGCGTCTGACACACGTAGAATTGATTTTTCTCATCGTATCATTGTGAGGAACCAAGATACAATTGTTAGAGAATAATGTTGCAGGGTGGTCAAATGCTGGATAGATATAATCAATGCAGTCATCCAGTGTTCTTGCTGAAAGAACCATGTCTTCTGGAATGTTAATTTCATTGTCTTCATTCTTTGCAATCCAACATCCTACATCTCTCCTACATCCAACAAAAATTTAGAATAATCATCCTCTCCTTCGGTCAATCGCATATTTCTCTTCAATTCAAACTTTGTGAAAGTCCGCCACAAGTACGATGTCTTGATGCAGGCATTTTGAACATCAATATAACTTCCCATCTTCACGACAGGAAGGAGTTGTCTAAAATCACCACAACAAATGGTAAGAATTCCGCCAAAATGATCCTTTTTCCGGCATACATCTTGAAGAGTTCTATCCACCGCTTCAAAGCACTCCCTCCTAATCATTGGACACTCATCCCAAACAATGAGCTTCACTCTCCTGAAGAAATCTCCCATTTTAGAGTTGCTGTTGATGTTGCACGTTGAATCCTCCGTCACATGGATAGGTATCTTGAATCGAGAATGTGCAGTTCTTCCACCAGGCATTAATGTGGCTGCGATACCAGACGATGCTACAGCAATGGCAATTTGACCTTGAGCTCTAACTGTGGAAAGGATCAAATTTATGATAAATGTCTTTCCTGTTCCTCCTGGTGAGTCAATGAAAATCATTGAAGATAGATTCCTTTGCAAGCAGTCGCACACATGGTCATAAACTTCTCTCTGCTCAGCATTCAGCAGAGGCTCATTCTCATCAACAAATCGCTGTTGTTCTGATCTATTGTAATTCAATTCATTAAGTAAATCAACATTTTCACCATCAATGTCCATCCTTTCATTTCTTGGTCGAGGCAAGGAAACATTTTCCAGTGTGGTGTTGCAATTCTCAAGCTTGTCCTGAATATAAAACAGAGCCTGATCATGATGTCTGTCATCAATTGTGATATTCCGATCACTTTTTCTTCTTCGCTCGCTTTCAAGGTAATCCT